>NSJW01000841.1:0-511944 GCA_019955255.1 Castanospermum australe | reverse complement strand
GATGTGGTTAGCAGTTTTTTTATGTGCATTCAAAATACAGTCAATGCAAAAAAATCATTCACAAAGAATAGCTTGCAAATAAAGAAAAACTTTTTTATATTTTGAAATGCAAAAAATTTTTTAGTAAATATGTATTGAACAATAATTATCAATTTTTGGAGCAAAAAACAAAAATTATATCCTCACGACCGTTTTTTGAATTATTAGAGATATCAACTATGTAACGTACAAATAATAATTGCTTTCTATTAAATATATTATTTCCCAGGAAAGAGCCAAATATCGGATAAAAATCTATATAGACTAGAGAGTGAACGAGAATCCATATATCAACACTTACATATAAAATGTTACATTCATGTTTCTAATATTATTTTCTATAATATAACTAGCTTACTCATCTTAAAGATGAAAAGTCACTTCACTTATTATAGAAATTAATAAATGACGTCATTTCAACTGTTACCCAAGGTATATTTTTTTTCCCTAAGGCAAGATCGTTGGACGATGTTTAGCTTTATGCTTATTTTTGATGGGGAGATTTTACCAAGCACCGCATAGGCCACAAAGAATCAAAGGGATTTGGATTATGGAGCTTCAACTTGGTTTTAGATCAGGGTCAAAGTCCAATGAAAAACAAATATTAAAATATATCTTAAACCGTTCCATTGAACTGCAATCCTCCAATTCAACGTCTGTACCGATAGATTCTGAATCAAACAAGAGAAAGCAAGGGCAAAGCGACATCAAAATGCATCAAAATTGCAAAGAACCAACAAGGCTGCATTAGAATATGAATTTTATTCATTGGGGAGGCTAACAATGACAAATGAGTGTCCAAGACCTTACTACGGAAGACAGAGGTAGCATGCAAATAAAATTTAAGTCTGCAAATATTAATAGTATGAAGAATAATATAACAATATTTGCATCTGATGCACATGCAACAACATAGTTTCAGTCTCTTTATTAAATTATTAATCAGAAGATTGGTATCCCGTAGCTCAGCCAAAGTGTAAAATGAATGGCAATCGAGCTCAAGCCTTCTCTGTATATCCTCCTGTACCTAGCTCTTACACCGACCATAACTGCAACTACAAAAGCCAGGCAACAGAAAATTTCATTAGTGAGTAGCATACTGAGCATGTACCTGCCATTAACAATGTGCCACATCAATGCACATAAAATCCACGGCTCTACAGCACGATCACTCAAGCCTTAATGCAGAATCATCTTCCATTCTCCACACAAAAACAGGCATGTCCGATCTTGGCCCAGCAATCGTCCTGTAGATATAGAGCTTCTCTCAACAGGACAGCTCTCTGGCCTTGAATCTGGAGGTCCTCTTTCATCAATGACTTCAACATTAACTCTAGGCATTTTCCGACCCAGTAGTTTGCATGCTTCAAAACTCACCGAGCAAGAGGACATCCAAAGGGATCGCATTGTCTCCAGCTTTGCAGCATTGGCCAAAAGGGCCTTGTCACCAAAGGGACAGTCCCTGATCTCCAGCTTCCTAAGATTATCACACCCCAGACAGCAAGTGATGAAGTCCCAAATCACTATCTCCAGCAAAGGCCACAGAGAGCATCTCAAGCTTCTTTCCATAAGTCCCAATATACTCAAAAACACGATCAGTAAGAAGACCAGAAAGAGATAGGCGCCGAAGATCCTTGCAATGCTCTACAATAGCTCCAAAACCAGTATCCAGTGGTTGAAGGGTACGATAGTCTGGAGTTCGAGGTTCAATAATGCATAGGCGAAAACGAGTCAAATTAGGCCTGTTCCGAGCAATTGTATTTAGGGCTGCATTAGACATTCGACGACAAAAATATAGAACTGACTGGAGCTTGGGGCAGCCTTCAGACACAGAAACAAGGCCCCGTTCTGTCAATGCAACATTTGGTTCTAAACCAAATGGGTCAGACGGAAACACCCTCAACTCCCTTAGATCCTTGCACGATGCAGCAAGGGTATCAAGGCCAGTATCTTCTATGTAATCCAGCACCTACAGCAATTAGCACTGACCTTAATTAGCAGAAGAGTTTACAGGAGGACCTTTTTTTGGCCATTTATGGTAGGACTTGGAACAGTGAATCCAAGATGCAAACATAAACATGGAACATGCAATAAATGAAAACAATTGTATAAATCAGACATACCCATAGCCGCAACAAACTTGGACATTGACTGACAAGCTCGATAAGATCGGAGCTTTGAATGGTAGCATAACTCAAGTTTAATGATGTTAGTCTGGAGCAGATAGGATAAACAGCTGGAAGGTAGGATGGGAGCACATTCCAGAAGCCAGACAAGCTCTTCAATTGCTTGCACCCAGAAAATGCTGCTGCCAGGTTCGTGAAGACCTCTGGTCGCATCTCAGTCGAGTAGACTCCTGTGCCTACCTCAACCAGCTGAGGACACTGGCAAAGTAGGTTGGCTAGCCTATCGAGGGGCACAGCTCGATTGAGGCGGAGAGTCTGCAGGTTAGGGCACCTACCAACCAGGCGCTCTAGTGCAGACAAACTCACCTCATTGCCTAAGCAAGAGATGTTAAGTGAAACTAATGATGTGTATGAATCAGGAAAATGGCTTAGCCAATGCCCATTGAGGTCTTCCACTTCACTCTCCTGCAAGTCCAACTCCCTCAAATTCCTACAATGCATAAGCAGACAGTGGATTTATCAATAACAGTGTCAAGACACTCCAGTTCAGAAACTGGCAAATCATTTAGGTTTTTCATGAAATAAAGAATGCAGTGAATTGAACATTACGGGGCCAAAATTTAACACCATTATCATTGACAATTACTCAATATTTACCCTATTTCAACATTTTAGATTCACCTAGCATAAAGCAAAAGATTAGGAAAAAAAAAAGGAAATCCGTTTTTCTCACATGGTTCAAACCTCTAATCCATTGCAAACAATAAATATAAAGCCCCTCTCTACATGCAAGTTTCCAACAAAGAACAGGGGGGAAATATACAGGCACTATATTTAATTAATAGTACGCAAAAAAAAAAAAAACAATGCTCAGGAATCAAGTCAAGTCAATAACCAAAGAAGATTAAGAACCCTGATAAGATTAATAACGTAAACAACCAAATTTGAATACCCACGCGGGTGGTGACTGAAATTAACAACTAAAGAATATCAAGAATAAATCATCTCATGCAATCCTGACTATAATAGTCATTTAAACCAAGCATTTGCCAAATCTAACCCCGGAAATAATATGAGAGCGGAAAATTAGACTACCAGAACTAATAATCATGGGTTTTCTTTTTTAAAGGAGCCAAAGATAAACAATTTTTTCTATAAAATAGCACCATAACAAAACCATACGGAAAAATATTGTCATAAATGCTCGAAAGGAAAGGGAGGGCGATCCAAAGCGAGCTCTAAAGAACACAATCACACCGGTATGAGCGGGTGATTAGTCCTTTGATAGAGTAACATAAACCTGGAAAAACGAGTGAAAATAACGACAAGTCTGTCCAATTCACCATAACTTCTCATTACCAGAACTCATAAAAAACCATACGAGATATAATATAATTTAGATTCGAATTTCTTCCCTCGAGCTCAGCCCTATCTTACATATCAAAGCTCTGCGAGTATACTAGGAGTCTGTGAGGATGTAGGAAAGAGCCAAAATATTTAAACATTTCATTTCACTTTAAAGTCTTGAAAAGCAAAAATAAATGAGCGAAATGTGAATATAATTAGTCCAATTAAACCTCAGCTCGTCATAATTTCCTAGAACGTAAAACAACCCAATAGGGAAGATCCGAACTTCAGGTTCTTCCGGTGACGAGAGGAAATGTTAGCAACCTGTTACCAATCAGAATCCACAAACTCCAGGAAAAAAAAAAGGAAAAAGAAAAAAGAAAACACAACAACATCCAATTTGTTTCGCTCTTTTCATCCTCACTCCAACTAAAATAACCAAACTTTAGGAAAATAAAGAATCAAAATGAGGAAAATGAAATCAAAAACCTGCAATTGGCGGCAATGGAGGCAAGCCCATCAGTAGTAAATCCCTCACACGAAGTAAGCACTAACACTTTGAAGTTTTTAAAGGATTTGGCGATGAGCTCCAAGCTCTCGTCGGTGATGACCATCCTCTTGAGTCTGATCTCTTCCAGCCACGGATAGGCACAAGACATACCTGCGATCCAAGGGCAAACATAACCACCCCAACCCTCGGGGACCAAATTGAAGTCGGCAAAGTGAGGCTTCCCTTTGAGCGCAATGGATCTCACCTCCGGGAACCGTTTGATCACCATCGTAGGGCTCACGGCGTAGCAGTTGCCAATGAAAATCCTCCTCCTGCACCACCGCTCGATCTCGTACCACGACTTGCATACCAACGAGATGGAGTTGCGGTCCTTGTCGGACTGAATGAATGAGAACACGTGCTCGAGGACCTCCTCAGGGAACGAGTACGCCATTCTCTGCATATGGAAACAACTGTGAGAATGAGAATTCCCAACCAACGGTGTCGTTTTCTGGAAGAATATCCTTCGCAGAAAACACGATGACAACGAAAGCCACTCTCCGCTCAGGAAGGAGCAACAAATGGTGGCACTGTTAGATCTGACTCATCTGAGACGCCACTTGACGAGGCGCTTATAGTTGTCACAGAGAGAGAGAGAGAGAGAGAGGGAGAGAGAGGAGTGTGTGTGTGCCCCCGTGAGTGAGTCTGGGAAAGAGAGGATAAGGAGTTTATGTTGTGCCTGGTAAGGTTAGAAATTAACTATGGTTAAATAGGTGGTGGTGGAGGTACTTGCGAAGAGAGAGTTATCGCCAATTGTGGCGGAGACACGTGGTGGGGAGTGAATAGGAACCGTCGGATGGGCGGTGTGAGAAGCTGAACTTATCCGCTGAGAGGGAAGGAAGAGCAGCCGCAGAAAACGGGTGTACGTAAAAGCCGTGGACCTGACCAACTGGACGATATTTTTGGTTTTGTCTTCGAGATGGTTTTATTTTCTCGCGATTTCATGGAATTGAAAAAAGAAAAAAAAAAAGACCGACAGGATTTTATCGTGGACGGGGATTTGACGAAGTGTGATCCAGATGTACCGAAATGGGTGTGGAAGGGAATCTCATGATTCGCATTGGACGGCTGGATCTGGAGAAATTTGGGGGGGGGGGGGGGGACCACCTGCGATAACAGAGAGAGTTTTGAGGTTAAAATATAGTAAGAAGAGAAGTCGGGAAATCAATCATGACATGATGGTCTGGTTCCAGTTACACACGCACTTGTTGTATCAAACTTATTTTACTCACCCAATCCACTCCGAGAACAAGCTAGGTCCACTTCATTAATGGCACCGTACGCTAATCTAATGATCCATTCCATTATTTACCAAATAGCATCGCCATGAATGAGCCATCATCAATAATGGTTTTCCCCCTTCAAATCTGAAAACCTACTAGCATGAATAGGGAGTTGATACTGTAATGAGTTGTCATTATTAAACATATTTTGATTTAATAAAATTCTTGATTTGTAATAACCGACGGTCAAATTATCAAGTTATGATAAATACTAGCTATAGGATTCTTTACATTCTTTTTCCTTTATTTATGAATTACATGTAAAAAAATTTATTATATTTTAAAATTCATCAACATAATTTTATAAATTTATTAAACGTGTATATTAATATAAATTAAATTCTTATATATGTTTTAAATTTTTTTTTATAAAAAGTTAATATCCATAATTTGATGAATTTAGGAAGTTATAATGAAGAGTTTCAAAATATAGAGAGATTTGTTTTAACATAATTCATAATTCAAGTGAGTTTTTTATAATTTAGCCAAATAAATATCTTTTAAAACAATTAAATATATTAAATCAAAAATTAATAACCCGTTCATGTTGCAAATATTCAGTATATGCATCCCATCAAAAAAAATATATAATTGCTTTTATAAAATATGCTTGTTGGGGAATCAAATGAAAATCCGACGAATCACTTTCTAGTAGTCTAATATACAATCTGTTCAGTACACTATGTCTATTTAATAATATTTTGGATTTTTAAAACTCTAATAAATCTAAAATGGAAATTTTTTTTTATGTAGAATAAAATGGTATAATAATTATGTGATAAAGCATGATTAAATAAAACTGTAAAAAAAAATGTATATGATCAAAATTAAATTTACAAAATAATTGGGAGGGAAAATAAAAATTTTAGAAGGAGGTTATATTTTTTAAAACAATAGAACTAAAACTTATAGTAGTTTTAAAAATATTGGGGGTCGAAGGAATTATGTAAAATTAAGAGTTTCAATTGAATTTTGCTTTCAGCTGAAGGATTCGAGCACGGGGAGGCTAGCTCCGCACATGCCATATTCACCTACACTCAATTTTCAGCATCACGGCACCACTGTCACTTGCACTCCTACTGTTTAGGCAGGTGGATTATCGGTCCTGGGGTGCCATGAAAGCTCTGATCATTTGACAATATTACAAAACATCATCGTTAACAAGTTTGGCAAACTAAGCAACATGGGAATTTTTCGTTAACAAAAAAGCTAGGGTGGGGATTGAATACCGAGGCAATATTCAAGATAAGGACTTTTGTGAGAATTTGGCCATTAAATAGTGAGAAAGCCATAATTGGATGACCATAATTTTCTGCTCAAAATGAAAGCGAAGCCAATCATGGAGATTAGGTGCACGTGAAAGAAAGCTATGTTCGTTTATTATGCTTATGTCAAGTGGCTTTTTCCTTAGTGGAAGGGTCTCTATCTTATCATTAATGAAAGTTTAATTAATCTCTTTTATTTTTTGCTTTTTCTATATCCCATTTGCATACGTATACCCTTCGATTTCAAATCGCATACAACCTGAACTAATATAATATTCTTCGTTAAGAAACCCAGAACTGAAGGATGCAGCTAACTTTTGTTGACCTCCAAACACACCCCAGATAGAGAGAGAAGAAAGAATAAAGGAGCTATATATATTTTGAGACTGTACAAGATACAATCATACAAGTACAAAAGATCATTGACTACTGCATTATATGGAGTCCCACTTGAGAGAATCTTTACAAAATTTACGTATCATTGACGGGTTATTAATCATTCAATTTTGAAAATTACACGCTTAAAGTCATTTAAAGATAAGAAGGATTTGAGATTAGTATCACCATTTTCGTTTGTTTCCTGTCATCTTTTTACTTTACTGCGAGATTGATGACCACAATCAATCAGAAAAAGCCAATGGCCTCAGAAAATTGTGAATTCAACGCTAAGTCTATTGATTAGGAGAGGCCATCACGAACATAACCCATACAATTCATATCTTGCCTTCTGTTCAAGATCAAGTGTGATATGGATTTAATTCCATGAGAATAAGAATCCGATTATTGGTAATGCTTACTGATAAAGACATTCTATTATTTCGTTTATTTAACCAAAAAAAAGAACCTCTATATAAGTAATAATTCATTTGATACACATCTCTCAATAACCTAAGTTTTATAAATCATGATATTTAATGATTGTCAGGTTTATCTTTAATTATTGTTTTTACTTTAACATTAGCAACTTAATAATGAATATATATTTTTTATATGGAATATAATTATAAGCTTACAATATAGTACGTTTATTTTATGTAAAAATATAAAATAGTATCTTTTTCATTCTATTGCAATTAATGTAAGTTATCCTTGTTTATGGCCAAAGCAGGAAAAGCAAACTTTTATTCTTTTATTCGCCTACCAAATAAAAGAACCCTCTAATCTTCTGAGAGAAAAAATGAGGAAGAAATTCTTTTAAAAAAATTAAAATTTTAATTCATTTAAATAAAGAAAATAATAAAGAACAGACAGAAAATTTTGAAAATTAAAAACTCAATGTTTTTTCTTTAATTTTTCCAATTTAAAATTTAAAATTTTATCAACTTTGTTATCATATGAAAGCAGGGCAAGAGGTTTAACAAAAGCCCGAGGCTCCTGTACCGCCGGCCTGCGCTGTCATATCAAAGGAGTGACGCTGCCTTTTCTTTGTCTCTATTCCTAGAATGGCAAGAAGGGGTATAAAGTTAGGAGAATAATATTTCGATTTAAAAAAAATATAATTAATGCATACCTGTATCCAAAAAAAAATTATATAAATAAAGGAATTTGTACTAAACATAATTTTACTTTTTTTAGGGTATAAACATATTTTTTTAAAAAAAATTTATTGATGAAAAAATAATAATTTTTTGATTATGTAATAAGTTGTGTAAATGCTGTTAATGATTAAATAATATATTAATTTGTATCATTTTAAAAGTTTACTTATTTTATAAATACAATTACATTTTATAAAAAATTATTACACTTTGCTTAAAATGATTAAAAAATAAATTCGGTTAAATTTCATTTAAAAATTAATTTTTACATCTGAAATATATTAACTTATTAAGAAAAATATTATTTGAATTCATTTGTCAATTAATATATATTTTAAAGAAATATTAAAATGAATTCAATTTATTTTATTTAAATAATTTTATTTATTATTCTTATTATAATAAATAAAATAATTAAATTAAAAGAGACAAAAATTACTAATTTCAATAATTAAAACTAAAATCAAATTAAACCTATTCAAATTTAATTAAATTCGAGTAAATTTTCTTTTCAGTACATAACTTGAATAAATTTTTACAATAATTGTACATAGACACAATTAAAATTAAAAAGGATATCAAAATAAAATTAATTTCTGTTTATAATTTTTTAACTAAATAATCATTTAAGTGAAATTAATTTTCAAACTTTACTATTCTAAACATATTCATAAATATTAAAATCAAACACTTATAGGTAAACATTTATTGATAAAATTTATATAAAAATGTATCATTTATTTCAAAATGCAATAAATTTTTTATATTTTGCATTAATAAATAATAATTTAATTTGAATAGAATAATTTAAAACCTTATTTAAAAATATTGACATAATTTTACATTAAATATGAAGATGTCTAATATTAGAAGTGAGAAAAAAAATATCGGAATTAGATTTTTGCAATGCAACGGCAATGATTCGAATATGACCGACAAATTTCGAGTTCTTTAACGGGTTATCGAACTTGCGTGTCGGTATTTGATTTGGTCACACCCTGCTATGATACAAACTTGTTGACTGCGATTTATAGTGTAAGTTGTATGCAGTGATTATTCACTTACATAGTCAAAATAACATATATAAGAGTATATATTTTTATATATTTAATTTTTTACATGTCTATTATATATCCGATTCAATATTTTATATAATTTTTGACATTCAAAATAAATATTATATATTTATATATATATATACATACCCAATGTTACATGTAAAATTTTAGGTTTTATATAACTAATTTTAGATAATAATTTTTGATGTATTTGAAATATTCTTCATTTAGAAGGTGAAAGACTAATCTTTTCAGTTTTTTGTTATGTTCCTTATGAAAGAGAGACCTATCAACAGTGTATGTTTCATTTTATAGTTACTAGAAATCGAACCCCAAATATAATGAAAAAACTCAAGTTATTTCTACTTAAACCAATACGGATGTTGGTATTTTATATGCTAATTTAAAAATAAATTATACTCAATTATTTTAAAATTTGTCAAAATAACGACAAATCTTAAATTTGGCTATTAATTATATCTCATCCTATTCTTTCTCTAAGATTAAATGTTGACTTAATATCATTAAATACTTTTAAGAAGATAAAAAAAATTCCTTAGCAATTATTAATTATTAATGAGTCATTTAATACAATACAAAGCTTTTTAAACTTAATTTTATAGTTTTATTTTTTTTATAAATTCTAGTTTTTCTATAAAAAGTAAAAGGAATATAATTTAACAAAAAATATGAAGAGGAGAATTAATAACTCGTATTTGTATTTATTTTTCTAACAAATATGTATGTCTATTATGTGAATAAATATTGTACCCTTATTTTCTTGTTTTATAATTTTTGTTGAGTCCATTAATTTAAATTTTATTTTCTCGTTTTGTCGTGGATAAGACTAATAAAAAATTGGAATTAAGTGTCAATAAAAAAATATGGGGAAAAGTTTTTTTTTCTTTAAAAACAAGAACCAAAGAAAATTTGTCTCCGTTTAAAAGAATGACTTGTTGTATTAAAATAATTAAAAGATACTTATTATATTTAAAATAATAATATAAAATGTTAAAGAATAATAATTTTTTAATAAACAAAAAGTAGGAGGAAAAGGCAACCCGAAATAGTTTAGAATTCCACTTTTTATTGCTACAGTGGTTTAGTTTTGAATATCTCGAAATCTTTAATTTGTTTGTTTAGCCCTACATGAGAATATTGAAATTTTGAAGAACAAATTTGACAAAGTTTATCGAAGAATTTAACACACGTCGTCAAAATTTAGGGGCGGAAATTTGTAAAACGCATAAAAAAGCTAATAAAAATCAAACTAGAAAGCAAGTGGTGAAAACTACAATTTTACATGTCCTCGTTTCTCTCTCTATGTATCTTTTCTCCATCTCCTTAATTAACTTTCTTTTTAGTTTTCTTTTTCCCACTCTCACACTTTCTCTCTCTCTGCGTGACAAGTGTTAGTGAGAGAGTGCATGTTTGTGTAAGAAGATGCCGCTGGAGAAAAAAAAAATGAAAGGTATCTATTAGTACTGGTGGTAGGGTCACGATGGACCCATATATGATGGGCGTGTATAGTATAGAAGGAAGCTCACTCCATCAGTTTTGCAAGCTGAGAGGTTCTGCTTCTGGGCGAGTCAAAAGTTGAAGATATCATTCACCTAACCTAAACAACCTCACTCCCTAGAAAAGAAAAGAAAAGAATAATCCAAGCAAATAATTGGGTTGTTGTGCACTGGACTGGTGCATGCATGGTGATATATATTGGACAGAATATGGGAACAATAAGGTAGCTAGCTCAACTTGTACCACGTTGAAATCGTGCTTCATCAATTCTCTCAAGTAATGATCAATTGAACTAAATGGCCTCTTAAAAATGTTAGATATTCTGACAGAGAACCCAGTTTGTTTTACGTCCAAATTAGGCTTATCTCATAACTTGGACAATGAAAGCTATGATTACCTTAATATTTGTCATCTACAGCAAAGATTAGGATAGAAACACTTGATTGAAACTGGGTCTGGGGAAGCATTGGCTCTTCTCTCTTCTCTCTCTCTCTCTCTGTCTCTCTCTCTCTCTCTCTCTTTCTTTCTATAGCTGGAATGTCACCGTTATGTGATTTCATCAACAAAAGTAGTACCACGCCACCACCCAACCCATGTTCTGTGGACAGTCTTTTCTAAAAGGCTTAAAAAGCTTATTCCTGGTTTGTCCACTACATGACAAATTCAAATTCGGCACGCTTATTAGCACCCCTAGTCAATCCTTTGCACTTTGCTTGACAATTTGGATGATGAAGCACAAGCATGCACTCTTTCTAGCCTCTCCTTCCTAATTGCCCACCTCGCCATTCACTTCAAGTGTTCAACTCCCTTCTTTGCTCCTTCCATAATCTAGATCCAACCTATAAAGATCTTTTCGGTACATTGACACATCAAATTTAACGTGTTTCGGTTAACATGCCTACATTCACATATGAGAAAAAGAACAAATCCACTTTCAAATCAAGATTACAAGATAATATTTGTAGATATTCTCAATTTTCTCCATCACACAACTATAGATATCGTCGCTGTCCCTACATCTTTTCTGCCAACTTCTCACAAATTTTTTTTCTTCGGTTTCCTTCTCATTCTCATGAGTCATAACCCAAACAATCTCCAATTTCAAACTAGAACTTTAGATCAAATCCAACAAGATAACAAACGTTTGCGTACACCAAATTGTGAAATTGTCCATCATTAACTTCTGATGATATGATATTTATTACACATTATTTAATATATAGGATAGTTATACATAGTTTTATTTTAAAAAAAAAAAAACCACCTTGATATTTAATCTATTTTTTCCATATTTTTATCAACTTTTTTTTGTTGATATGTTATTTTTATCAACTTCTAAGGTATCATTTTGTTTTTAAATAGCCTGCTTTTACGAGCAGAACCAAAATATCCTTTGGGATTTAGGACTTTATTATGATCCTACACTGGCTTGTTTGCGCTTCAGTTACATTTTTGTTTTATTTCTATTGTTTTTTTGGGTGCAAGTCCAATCGCTTGATATTAATGGGAAACCAGAAGCATAGCCATAAATCACGTCAAGAGCTTTCGCTTTCCTTCTCCCAAGTCTCATGATTTTTTTTTTTTTTTCTTTTTGAAGTGGGTCATTGCTTGGTTTATGCTTATTTAATGAGCATTTATATTTTATTAGGTCCTTACACATCCTTTTCTTCTTTATCCATTGATTTTTTTCCCTCTTTTTCTCCAATGAAGTGGTGAGAACGACGAGCATGTCATGGTGGTCAAGTTGATACTAAGTTCTGGAAAAATCCATAGCGATACCTACTTTACCATGTGAAACGTATTAGGAAGCTTCAACCGGCATTGAAGGTCTATTATGAACAAATAACCAATTGTATGTGCCATTGGTCATTTCATTAGCAAAAATATGAGAAGAAGGAAACAAAATAAAATCCATCTACTAAAATAAAACGTCACATAGTTTTATCTTTCTTAATGTAAGATATTTTGGCAAATAAATAAATACCCAAATCATTTTGCATTTGCATGCATCTCCGTCAGTATGGTACATACTTAAAATGAGAATAAAAAAATTCATAATTTTTTTTTCTAAAATTAATTCTTGAAATTTTTTTTCTCTTTATTTTGAAGGAGTCACCTCAACGAAGCTGCAGAAAAAAAAAAAACAACACTCAACGAGGAGAGTTATACAGCATCTTTGATCCAAAGCTACAGGGTCTTCGTAGGTCCACTGAGCCAGATAGAGTTGGCCCTAAGAAAATGTGGAAGCCCAATCAACTCAAACGACGTCGCAGCATGCGCTTTGTCTCGGCCTTCTCCTCTTCATCGATTCCCTATTTAAAAGGGTGCCTCTGCGAGAGCTTCCATGAATTCCTAATCGGCCTCGCTAATAGTGGCAAATCGTTGTAGCTGAGAATTTTGCTGATTTTATTCATTAAGATCATAATGAAGAATTTCTTGTTTTATGGGGAAAGAGTTATTTTATCGAAGCCCCCTTCTTCTGCTTGTGTTTTCAATGGCAATCGCAGATGATTTTGATTGAATAGGCATATGAAATCGGAAAAGAAAAAAAGGTTTTTGTTTATATTTTTCCATTTTTTCAAACTTGGGGGAGAGAATTGAATTGCAGTAGCTGATGATGACAGTATTATTGGCATGAGCAGCGACAACATTCTGCGCACCATGTTGTATTTCGACATGGGTTGTTGTTGCTATGAAGAATATGCCAAAATGCTAATCTGCGTGTATCCCCTAGTTCGTTGCATAAGCTTTTCGCTTCATGTTCTCCTTACTTGTTCCCCAATTTTTTGTGATGCTAGACATCCATAATCTCGTTGATAGGTGGTTTCAAGGAGTAAAACATGAAAATTCACATCAAAATTAAAGTAGCAGAAACCGAGTTCTGGTTGGGAAGAGACTGGACCGGATTATGACCCAGTACCCTGCAGGAAAGACACTGCCCTGAACCCAGAATTCCCGTAGCTTGGGACCTATCTCTTGTTTGTTAGAATACACATAGTTGAACAAGAAATATATGCGCTTCAGGCTTCGGCTTGTTGGTAAAGGTTACACTGCACCAAACGATCGATGGCGATCCCACCCCTCAACAAAAAAAAAAGAAAGAAAAACAAGAAATATATATTTTCTACAAGTTTCATTGCATAAAATTAGTCCTAAGCGAACTGAGAATTCTCAAAGCTCGTATTATTTTGGCAATGATTGGATAATAGTTTACTGACAGTTCAGTGAAGAGATAGTTCAGACCTTCACTTCAACAATTAGTTCATTTGATTGACGGTTGTCATAATACATATGGATATATGCTGAAGCGTAAATGGGTGGAGTGATCTTATCAAGAATTCCAAAGAATCTGAATGCTACGTTGTGTACATAAATCATACTGACATAATCCAATAGACCCAAAGATTGTGAGGAATGTTTGTTATTCAACCGCGACGCCCGAAGCAGATTATTTGCGTTTGATTAGTAGGTATGAAAGGTAGGTAACCCTGGCTTTGACTGACAGTTTTCGCTTCTCCTTCTCAAACACCTTGGTAAAGCGTGCAATTCCATTATTGCTTAGACGAGAAGGAAAGTTGGTAATGTTATAGCCTCCACAATCTATATAGGAGCAGTAGTTCTGTAAGCTCTGTGCCCATCACATATAGCTGAGCAGCAGGACAAAGCTTCGTCTTCAAATTTCAAGATATCTTTGTTTGATCGCTGCACTGGAAAGAGCTCTTGCTCTTTCTCCATAGCTTCTCTGTTGTGGTGTTTGGTGCTGTAAAGAGGTAGTAGCCATGGGACCTGGCGGACCAGGGGGTCCTGGACCTGGAGGACCTGGCGGACCTGGTTGGGGTCCTGGACCTGGAGGACCTGGTTGGGGTCCTGGCCCTGGAGGACCTGGTTGGGGTCCAGGACCCGGTGGCCTTGGTTGGGGTCCTCCTGGACCTGGTTTCTTCGGACCTGGTGGCTTTTTTGGTGGATTTGCCAATGGCTTATGCAACCTCATATCTTCTTGGTGAGTAGTTATTAAACATTTCAGTAGGCTATTTTGTTGTTCCTTAGAAACTCCAGTAAATTTAAACACGATGATAATAATGCCCATGAATGCTTTCCATCTTCTTACGCAGCTTCTACTGTTTGTGCTGTTGTTGGTTGTTCCAAAGTTGCTTCCGTGGTCCACCTGGCCCAGGCGCGCCACCTCCTTTCTGATCGTCTTTACTTATTTTTCTCACGTAGCTGCTCCTGCACTGCTATCTGCATCAGTAAAATTGAAGGTTTTAACCTGTGGTGTGGACTGTGTGGTTATTAAGCCTAGTCCATTGTTCATTTCGGTTCTTGTGTCATTTGTCTATCGTTCTAGCTTTTGATGGTTAAAACTGGGAAGGCACTTATTCTATATGTAATAATGCGAGGCTATTATTATTCCCAGACTTGTTTTTCATATCTACTTAAACGATCTTGATCATGATTTTGAAGTCATTGTTTTGGTTGTTGATTGTTGAGGAAAATCTTTTTTTTTTTAAAAAAAATGATTTACCTTTCTCTCTGCTTTCTTTCACTTTAAACGATACTGTATGAACATCGGAAAGCATTATTTATTTTACTAGCCATTTCACTCGTTAATAGTTTCATTTTATATCAGCCATTACATAAAAGACAATATCAGTTATTTTAAATGATAAAAGAAAATATAAGAAAACAGCCAGATTTTTAACGTTAATCACTCTGATCAAGACGTTCTTAATTTAGTGTCTTCTTATTTGGTAATACTTGTGGCAAAGTAAGCAACTAGTTAGTGAACCTGGACGCCAATGATTACAAGAGAAATTAGGCAGAAGAGAAGGGCAATGTATCAATAACAGCTTGCAGCGAAATTAAATTACCAGCTGACTTGTATTTATCACAAACTCATTAGTAATCCACTCACATGTAAGAACTTGGAAGAAAATAAAACATTACCCATCATTCAAACCAAAACATATTGGCAAAATAATAGTGCCATGCACAAACAAGGAAAGATTACAGCAAAATTTCAGTAGTAGTTCAAGTAAGGGTTCTTCCAGTCAATTTCTTATGCACAAGTATAACCATGCATCACCCCCAGTCTCTTTCCCTTCTGTCATGGATGAAAGTCAATTGAGACTTTAAATTAGGAGCAAATCTGCACTCAGGAAAGTTTTGGGATTACTTTGGAAGCTTTTTAGAAGCAAAAGCAGGGATACTGCCAAAACCCAAGGCATCTAAAGAAAACAGCTGGAAATCTCGCAAACCAATCACAAGTAAGGTTGCCTACAAACTGGCACGCAAAAAACACAACATAGAATCATGTTGGTTAAATATAACGTGCACAAACATCTTCCACTCATAGGACCAACAACCCTATATACAAAGGGGAAGGGGGGAGACCTTGATGCCCAAATGGCAACTAAACAGTTAGACCAAAGAGAAAAGCAGATAATCTATTGCCAATGACTGATCTGCAATTCTGCATGTGCAATTCCAACCAGCACTGGCCAACACCTGCCAAGTAAAATCAGCAACTTCATAAGCATTACTGTTAAACAAAGAGCCCTAAATGTGAAGATTAATACCAATCTGTTAATTCTAAAGTTCAATCATAGTTCACAAATAAACCGAGACAAAGTTTTCACAATATAGTAGCTGCAATGGCATTGTAACGGGACACTCAAGACTCACAACTTGCATATTGATTTTTTGTTGATCAAGAGCCACAGAGCTCTCACAGCATTAAATACAGCTTCTAATCAACATTTGCACAAAATGAAATTTCACACGCCAGATATACTTTTTACTTATAAGTTGAACCAAGTAACCAACTAGTTCCAGGTCGATACAATATAGGTAGACTAATTAAATATTATTCTCTTAGTCTAAGAATACCTGCCTGTCAATCATTCACACGCAATCTTGGTGTCAAAGCTGCTAAGGCATATTGCAAATGCTTCAAAGGCTGAGATTGGATACTTGTAATCCATGGTGAATGCATCCTTTCCAACTTTTCCAAACTGGAGAATGACATTTTCCTGAGCCTGCTCAGAATCTCCATTCTTTGGAGAAGCAACCAGCTGGAAATTTTTAACAGAAGCAACTGTCACTCGTCCATTGAAGTTCAGACACCAGCATTGGAGTTGTTCATGCCACCTAGGGGACTTGTTTCGTAATACCAGCATTCCCTCGTTTTGGCAAGACAAAGGTGCTGATTGGAAATTCTCCACGCGGGTTGATTTTGATCTAAAGAAAGGAATAGATGGAGAAGTATCAATTCTGCTATGGAAGAATTGAGTCTGTGTGGGGGCCACACCTCCTGGTCCAACAGCTGAGGCAGGGATGGCATCCATAACACAATGCATTATCCTAGGGCCCCTGTTAACATTTTGGCATCTAACTTTTAGTTATTCCAAATAAGAATTCAATACAATAACTGAACACCAGAACCACCACTTGAAAGGAAAATGGGGAAAAATGGATAACATAGAAAAAAGTCATCAAAGATTTTGATCTAATGATTCCCATTCCATATATTTCTCTTTACCCGAGACAGATATTTTAAGTAACAATTCACATACCTGGAGCCCAAGACATTGAGATCATATGAGACATGCGCAATAGGATAGTTGCCAGCAGGAACTCTTGGAGACACTTGCTTGAGACTAACTAAGCCTGTGGAACGAGACTTGGTAACTTTGGCTCCACAAATTGGAGCGTGTGCATCATACACGGTAAATTTGGTACCCAAAAAGTTTGATCTATTACCAAAGAAAAATGAGTGATTTTAGGCCTAGAAGATAATGATGAACAAGTCATGACAGATATCAGCTAAACAAACCTCAACTTTCCAATATAGGTGCTACTCCCTCTTGATACATCATCATAGTTTAAAGAGATGATATAGTCAGTGTGGGTAGGACGTCGACACTTGCGTGCAGCAAACAGGAACTTGCCATTGTCAGTTGAGGCTGCAAGATATATAAATCAACACCACAACTGCATCAAAGGATATAGCGGAAAACAAAAGGAGGGAAAAAAAAATCTCTTCTCTGAATATTACATTAGTACAAGGAAAAAAGGATGATCGCTAGTTCAACCTATGCGCCATAAAGTTTAGAAAGCATTATACCACACAGATTAAATTCAAACATCTGGTAGCTCACCTTGGTTTAAAGCCAGGTACAGATAATATGTTTGATTACTGCGATTTCGTTTAATATAGCACTGAAGAAGAGACTCCCTTGGACCAGGCTGCAGGAAGATAATAAGAAGTTAATTAAAGCTTGGCAATGAAAGGGGTACAATTAACAATAGTAATGACCTTCCTAATAATAAATTACTAACTTAATAATACTAGGAACCAAAATTTTCAATAAATATATAGATCACCAAAATATTTTTAATCAGAGTACATGTCAAACAATTTCAACCAAAGTCTTCTCTGAAAGAGCAGCATCAAACACTATATAATTGTTATAAAACAATGTCACTCATCAAACTTGCCCTAATGGTTCAATATGCCTTAAGTGAAGTTTATCCATCAAGATCACATATACCACTGCAGAACATAAGAATATTGCTGCCAAGCAAACCAAACTACTTCAGCTCAACATGATGTCCAGCCAATGATAAAGTTCTCTGAGCTAAACACTAGCAAGTGGGCAACTGACCATTTGAATTGAATTGACAAATTTACAGCCACAAGCAAAAGAGAATACACAAACCACCAAGGCGAATGATGTTAACGAAAAACAAATTTTAAATACATAACGAAAGGCAGCTTACGTGAAACCAATGAAAACAAATTGCTAAAGAAGTAGAAGTGTGCTGACAAGTCAGACCTGCTTCAAGGAGATTGGGAATGTCAATTTGCCCGATACTTTGGGAGATTTCACGATTTCTTTCATGATTTCTCTCCAACTGTGACAAACGCCAGCACAGGCAACCACATGTTTTCGGGCAGGCCATGTATCTTCGGAAGCCTCCATCCTCATTAGCACATCCCTCAAAAGCTCTGGCGGCATATTAGCCCAACAACTCTGCTTCAAACCATCAAGTACCACCAAACTATCCTGCGCATCACGGTGTGACTGTGACCTCGATCTCATACCATACCCCAACTTCACCTCAAATCCTTTCCTAGAAATACTCCCAAACTCACCCTTCATATCCTGAAGGATACTCCTAAACGACATCGTCAAATTTTCAAACGTTCGAGGCCATTGTCAACTCCTCAATTCCCCAAAATCCTACCTTTTCACAAAATATAAGCTGGCAGCTGATAAACGAAACCCAAAAACATCGAAAGCTCAACCAATTTTACAAAAGTAGCATTGCAATCACGAAAATGTTTTCCTCTGCCCCTCCCCTCAACCCCCCGCCCCCCCCCCCCCAAAAGAAAAAAGCGAACTACTACTCACACCCAGAGTGACATATGCACATTTTTAGCTTTGATAGTGCCGAATTTAAATCGGAAATTACAAAAAAATAAAAGCAATGCAAAATCAGCACGAATAAATCAGTAATTAACTAAGCAAACCCGAAACTTGAACCAAAGCTGCATCCCCTTCAAGCCTTAGAAAGCCTTTATATACGATGTCGAGCACCAAACATTTGTCGCGCTAATTGAAACATGGATCAAATTGAGTAATGAACAAAACCTGGGACTCGGATATCTACATCAGAGAAAGCTTTGAAGGAGAACCAAACCCAAGATTCAGGTCGAACCCCTTGCGATCACACAGCAAATGTGCTGTCTCTGGGGGGAACTGTGACTCTGAGAACATGGATGCTTTCACTGCAGAAGCGAAAAGGGGCAACCGAGGCATCTAAGCTCCGGGTCCGGGCTGGCCTGACGGGTTTGGACGAAACGGTCTTATCCAGTATTCATACATGGATCGAGTTGCCGATGATCGACCCGACTTTTAACATTTGCTTAGTTAATTAATATTTGATTTAACTTATTTTATATTTAAAATAATTTATAAATTAATCAAAACTAAACCTACACTATAGTAAAATAAAAATAAAAAATTAATATTCTTTTTTAAAAGTATTAATATTCATAATTAATTATTAAATATTTATTAATTTTTATTTAAAAATTTTAGTATCCTTGATCATTAATAGAATTTTTTAAAAATAATTTTTAAAAAATTAATTAAAACTAAATATATATAATATCAAAATAAAAATAAAAATTAATATTTATTTTTTAAAAAATATTAATACTTTTGATTAGTTATCAAATATATATTAATTTTTATTTAGATATACTGGTACTTTAGATTATAAAAGTTAGCAACTAATAAATTTTCCATTGACAGTAGAATTATAGCAACACCCGAAAAGGTAGTTTATACTTACTTATCATAGCAATAAAAATGTGGAACAACTAAAAATAAAATGCAGTTTGTATTTTAAACTACTTCAAAGTATGGCCTTATACATTGGAAAAGGCTTGTGCCTTTTATGAAAATTAATTTTTTTAAAGAAACATTTTAAATTTAAATAGTTAAAGTAAAGAATACATTTCTTTAATTACTAAGTCAATCCTTAAAAATAATTTTAATCTCAATTCACAAGAAAAAAAATTAGTAAAGTAGCATTAAAATATATTTTATTTGCAGTTTAATTTTTTATTTAAATAAATAAATAATTTAATTTTTAAATTATTTAAACTTATTTTCACTTTAACTTTTTTCTTATATTTAATTAAAAATGTGTTTGAATAGACGTTTATCTTATTTAAATTAATTTTTAGAGGTTTAAATAAATTTTTATTTATTTTTTATCTTATTTATTTTAATATTTAAATTATTTTTTAAACGTAATTTTAGTTTTAAAAGTTCATTTGATCTGAACTAATTATTTTTTACTTTTGAGTTGAATGTAATTTTTTATTAAATATAAATCATTTCACTTAAATTTTATTTTTAACTAAAATTAAATTTATTTAAAATTAAATTTATAAACTTTAATTTAAACATACACTAACCACTTTAAAGGGTCAACCTAAAATAATTTAAAATAATTTAAATACTAAATTATAAATTTACTTTAAATAAAAAATATAAATTATAAATAAGCTACATTTTTAAAAAATAAAATATCATTTTACTCGAAAAAAATGTATGTCTACTAGGTTTTTTTTTTCCTCTTAAAAGGCAATCAATCTTTTTCTTTTTATTAACGAAAGGAATCAGTCTCTGCTTTATTGTCCGTTGGACATTTTTCAATTTTTTCATAAAATAATTGAGTTATTCATTATAACTTGCTTTAATCAGAATAAAGGTTGAATTAATTGCAGTGTGGACAATTTATCCAAATACAGTGCAATTTATTTATTTTTAAAAGAAAAGGCAATTTGCATCCGCAGCATCACAAAATTTGGTGAGGAAGGAATGGAAGGTTTTGTATGATATTTCCGATTCCGATTTCGACCGTTATATGCACTATGCAGGCATATGAACGCGCTCCCTCGCGTTCCGAATCCATGATCCAATCTTTATATTTATTTTATTTATTTATTATATCTGATTATTTTGGACAAATTGCCAAACATATAATTGTACTATAATAATCCGCAAAAGTCAAGGCTTCTTATACACACTTTCTCGTAAGAAAATGTAATTGTATGCCACTATTATTGTATTGTATATCACGGAGGTTCTTATTATTTAAAAAAAAAGTTAAATATCAAAATAATCTTTTAATTTTAAAAATTATTATTATCTTTAACTTTAATTATTATCATAAAAATCTTAAAAATTAAATACGTTGATTAAAATTTGAGATAATAATAAGTTATAGTACAAGATAAGACGTGATGTGATGTGATAATGTAAAAAATTTTAAAATTACTTTGCAAAAAACAAAGTTTACGGCTATTAGGATTTGAATCCGACTCCTTATGTGGTAGGATTAACACACGTGTCGGAATACTATAGGTGGAGACCCCGAGAAAGAAGACAAAGAAATTCAAAACGAGAAAGGACATTGTTACTATTTTATGGTCCAACTCCTCCCTCCCTGTACCTGGAGTGGAAACTGGTGACTGCAGGAGTGGACGCTTCTCCGCCACAGTGGCGGTGGCCGAGCAGAACACCGAGAGGAATAGGCTCGGACTCACTGAGTGGGGCTGCAGCCTCTGGATAAGATACGAGTTAAACGAGTCACTCTGTCGAGTTGAACCAGGTACCTCTCTGTCTCTTTCTTCTTCGTCTATATTGATTTGAACGATGGGCATCGCAAAGTCGGAGTCTTTTGCCCTTTTCCTTCTCATCGGGGGCGATTGGCGGCGTCTTAATCTGTTGGGATAACCTCAAGAGACTGAAATCTAGAAAAAAAAAATCACTGGATATTTATGCACCTGACACGGGTTTCTCTGTATTTTGAATTCTTTTGTCCTTTTTGTTCCCATCGGTGTCGATTTTTCCTCTATATTTCTGTCTTTGATTTTAGTTTGGGATTTTTGGAAGTTAAAAATTTCCCTCCCTGGATAGTAGTAGCAGTGATGAAATGACGGGAATGACCTTCTTCTATGACGTTATGTTTGTGTGTGCTTCTGCTGTCTTGTAAATAACGAAGAGGCAGTGTCTGTCTCTTAGTCGGTGTATTTGTTCCTTCACGCAAATCTGATAAGTTTGGTGCCTTTCATTCTTATCTTCTTGCTACAAATATGTTTGAAGTTCGTAATTAAAAATTTAAGGCGTGCTAGTTGATGGTTATGCTTCCGCAAGTTTTGTCTAGGGAATTCAATGTTCTTTTTGGTTGTTTCATTGTATGTTTTTTCATCCACAGGCTATTGGTGATAACCAAGAAAAGAGTGAAGAAGAAGATGGCTGAAATGACGAAGAATCAACCATCACACTGGTGGTGGCTTGACAGCCACAGCACCACTAGACGATCCCCATGGCTTCAATCCACTCTCGCTGGTATCCACTTCCTTCTGTCTTCCTCCTTATTAGTAATTTGCTATAAGAATTTATTTTTCTATTGCGCTACAGCACTTTCTATGGCATGTGTGCATTTTGAAAATAGAATTCTTTTTATTTGGTTTAGTTATTGTCATGCAATTTTTGACAAACTCTGCAATTGAAAGGTTCGCGTGATTGTGATTAGATTGTTTAATTAGATTCACAGAAGTTCAGCCCCCTTTCCAAGTAAGTTGGCCTTGTTTTTCAAACATATGGACGTTGGGAAATGAATGTTACATACCTAACTAACAGGCTTCATGTGTGCTGCGGATGTATCTTCGTGACACTAGTTTTCATTACTAATATGCATTCAATGATGCTTTGATTGCATGAAGATTGATGTTGGATTTGCCCCTGTAATGATGGCATAACATATGAATGACTCAGGTCCACTACCAATCATTCTGTCACTTTATTTATTCACTTTAACGATTTGTCCCAAATAGACACATAAATTCTGTCTTTGCAAACTGTTGAAGTTTTGGACCCACATGCATTTCTACCTAAATGAAATATTACCTGAAGCTCATAATGTAAATTTGAAAGTACTTTAAAGTTTAAAGATAGCCAAACCACCCCTTCTAAAGAGAAGGTGATGGGGTTAAGAGAGAAAAAGAGGAACACTAGTTTAGTATAGAAACGTGGAAAGGTTATGGGCCTCCCTTATGATTTTCCGAGTGTTACTTTTCGAGTTCTTTTTCTTTTTCTACCTTTTGCCCTTTGGATTTAACCGTTGGAGCAACCTGTTTTTGGTATGATTGTGACTATATCTTATATCTAGACCTTTTTGTGCACTAAGCTAGAGTGTATTTACGGCATATGATTTTATTGTTGATAGGGAAAAAGAGGACGAAATGATATGTGATTGTCTGTTGCATGTATATTGCAGAGCTAAATGAGAAGACAAAGGCGATGTTAAAATTAATTGAAGAAGATGCAGATTCCTTTGCCCAACGTGCAGAGATGTATTACAAGAAGCGACCAGAGCTTGTGAGCATGGTTGAAGATTTCTATCGGACACACCGCTCATTAGCTGAGCGGTATGATCAAGTCAAACCTGACACTGGAATTCGCCTCCTAACGACAGGGGGATCCCCTTTTGCTTCAGCCAAGTATCAGATAGAGAAGTTGATGAGTTTTGCAGATAATGGTTATGATAGCTATTCTGAGCATTATGATGAAGAGGAGTCTGCGGAATCTGAAGTTGATGATCCTGGGCAGGAAGAAGAGGAAACCAATTTTGTTAACTGCACAAAAGAGGAGGAGGAAGTTCCGTTTGTGGCTGCGAATGATGAAGTGATGAGGCTGAGGGATGAAATTGAGAAACTCACAGAAGAGAACAAGGCTCATAGGGATCAACTCAAGCAGAAAGATACCATTTGTGATGAAGTAATGATGTTGAGGGAAGAAATGGAAAGACTCAGAGAAGAGAATGAGGCACAGAAGGATCAACTCAAGCAGAAAAATGAAGAGAAAATAGAGGTGATAAGGCAGCTGAGTTTAGCAATAGATGTGCTGAAGCAGGAGAATGTCAAGATGAGAAACTTCATTGCCAAGGAGTCCGCGAAGAAATGGAAGAACCCATTTGAGTTCAACAAACTTGTGGGAGCTTTTTCGGGGAAGTTGTTTAATGGGACTCCAAGGAATCAGCCCAGTGTTGAGCTCTCTAGATGTGGTTTACAGAGTAGCAAATAGAGTAATTATGTAGAACACTCCTATAAAGATGTCTATGTGTGTATATTAGGGACTTACCCAAGTAGCCTAGAAATCTTAATATAATATGTTCCTAGTCTGATATTAGGGACTTACCTAAGTAGCCTAGAAATCTTAATATAATATGTTCCTAGTCTGAGAATCCTAGTGTACTTATTTATTTATACGACTGATTAACTATATTTTTGCATATGTACTTTCCTTAGCGAGTTGTATACATTCCAATCGTCATAATTTTTTATTCGTTATCTATAGTGTAGCCCACCCCAATGCTCATCTCTCTTTTTCATGTCTCAAAATGTCTGCTCCCTGTTTCTTAATGCGAAATGCGCGCGAATCAGAGTCATTAAAATGGGTTCTCTGTGCCACATCAAAGTGTTTTGTGGTCCTAGGGAAGGGAACTCACTCATCTTTAGTCCAATCAATTGCTGAGGCCCACGGTCAGGTTGGTTGATGTCTTTTTTTTGGGTCAACGGTTGGTTGATGTCTTAGTACGTCTCTTATCAACAGAGCTGATGATGGCAACGGAACTCTCCTCACCCCTTTCTGTCTCGAACAAAATTGGGATAACTCCCCTGCATTTACTTAATACACTTACTACCACCAGCACTCAACAGTCAACAATGCCTTGCTCTCACTTCATGTACCTTAATTAAATGCTGAAAACTGATAACATAAGTAGACACACAGCATATTTCATATTTGTACAAAAAGATCAAAAAGAAAAAAGGAAACACCAACATCTATTCACACGCCATGAAGCTGCATTATGCAAATTACCAGTAAAGCCAGATATGAAATTGAGTACCAGGGCTGAGATGTACCCTGGGAAGCAAGAGCCGAAGCTGGCATAGACTCCAATGGCGGAAAAGCCAATACAGGCCCTGGAGTACCCAGGACATCTGGATTTGGAGGGCTCGGGCTTGAAGGAATTGTGGGCAATGAGGACACTGCTGGAGAGTAAGCCACTCCACCTGGGGTAGTAGGAAACAGGGGCTCAATATCTGGTGACGGATTGGTGGAGACAAGAGGGTCACCTGGTAAGATAGCTGGTGCTGCTGAGATGGCGGAAACATGCATATTTTGTCGTGAACCAGAAGCCAAGGCTAGTGAACAATTGCATGCCATTAAGGCCATGAACATTGCCGAGATGACCAAAAGGAAGCCATAAATGATCGCAAAATACATTGCCTTATCATGAACTCTCGCAAGTATGTCTCAGAAAGCTAGAAGAAAAGAGAAAACTGTTCATGGATAAACTGAGGAAGTTCATGATTGAGGCATACGACCAAAAAGGGTCTACCAGAAGTGGTGGGCTCCCAATTGTCAGTGGCAATTGAATATTGAGACCTCGTTGATATCATAGCTGCGCATTCTATGCTACGAGACAAAGTTGATATGTAATTGCTTTCTGGAGCACAAGAATACTAGGTGTCCTTGGCATACAAATAAACACCAAAATGAAGAAAACAGTGAGGGCTTGAGGGAAAACAAATTTAGGACTTCAGAAATTCCTAGACATAAAGTAAACCACATTTTGCTGTTTACAGCATCCTCTCAATCTTTCCCCTTTTCCTTTCTTTAATGCTTTGTTTGGTATATGAAAGAGAAAGAAAAAGAAAAGATACGATAAAAAAGAAAAAAGTGAAGGAATTATCATTCATTTTATTTGATATCATTTAAAAGAAAAAAAAAGGAGATTTCTCTTGTTTTGTTTTGTTTCTTTAAAGAAAAAAATGAAAATATATGTAAATAAATGTCAAATTCTTTTATTACTCTTCAAAACTCGTGACATCATGAAGATTTATTTTTTTGTTATACTTTATTACTCTTATATTTTTTAGCACTTTCCTTTCCTTCACAAACTCCTAAATGAGGGAATGATGCAAAAATATGAAGGCTCACAAAGAGTTTATCACTTTAAATATTTTTTTTACTATTATTAAATTAATACTAAATGAGGGATGGGCTTAATCTTTAGACTTCTTTATTTAATTTTCATTTTAAAAATGCGTACCAAATGAAGAGTAACTCTCAAATAGCACTTCAATAAAATAACCAAATAGAGAAACGAGTACTATGCTTGAATCCATTTAATTTTCCCTTTTCAGTCTTCATTTTGTTCCACTTATCAAAAGGAAATGTTAGTACAATAATACGTAGAGGTGAAAAAAATACGGAAAAGTAGGCTAAATAATTAAGTAATGTTTAGTATACAAAATAATCATTCTATAAAATTAAAATAGAATAAAAATAAAACGAAATGATATGATCATTCATAATTTATAATTTAATGTCTTTTGGAATAAAATATCTTTTCAAGTCATTTAATTGATTAGCCCATAAAATTGATGTGGAATGAAATCAAAATTAATATAAATAACATAAATGTCTCTTATATAAAAAGTTTGAATGCCTTTTTTTAAAAAATAATTATTATTATATTTCACTAAATTATTATAATTTTTTATGTGTATGAAATCTTAGATATAATTGTAAAATATAATAGAAAATATTAATATTAGTGTTCATATATAATTTTTTTTATATGATTATTCACGCAAATTTATAAAATAAAAAACAAGATGCTTATCTGTTGTGTTAAATCTTTATTTATTCAAAAGTTATCTCATTTGATAAGTCAAATCTAACAAAGATAATAAATGTAATTTTGTAAAATTAATAAGGATATGATAGACAAAAAAAAGTAATGCCCATATCATAAAGTATAGAATTTCAACCCCACCTTTTTAAAAAGAAATAGATTTCATGTTTTATTTTTAATTTTGTAAAATAAATTCTGTGATTCTAAGCTTATTTTTACTAACAAATGTAGGAATCACTTATTTTATACCATTTCAACATATCAATCGTTACGTTAGCAAGGTATAAAACAGGTATAACGTTATAAATATCTATCCATTTTACTCCCATTTCTTATATTTGATTATTGTCCTCCTCCTCCTCCTCCTCTCTCTCTCCCTCTCTCTCTCTCTCTCTCTCTCTTAACTTTTTTTTTTTTCTCAACACCATTTATTCACATAAGCCATGTGTGTGATACGCGAGAGAAAACTATTTGCAAGTCTTATTTCTCATTAAAAAAATTAGAAGTTACTATTATTTCTCATTAATATCATTTTCTTCTTTTATTGTTATTATTAATGAAGTGAAGAGGAATTAACAGGGTAAATAATAATATTTAATTATTTTAATAAAAATAATTTAATCAAATATAATTATTTTAAAAATTTTATTTAATAACTTTTTTCATTATAGTATAAATAGCGATAATAAGCAATATCATCACTGCTGTTTAATATCAAAGGAGACATCGAATTGCAAGTGGCAATGTGGCATGGAGTAGGGACAGAAACTTGGTGGCGGTGGCTTTATAGATAAAATGTTTGAGGTTGGAAATATTTCCCTAGAAATTTCTCTTCCTAAATTCCATGCAACTGATAGCTCTGTTTCAGGTAGCACAGGGAAGTATTTTGGTGGCAACCCTTCAACCACAAAAGTTTTTGGAGGAACTGGAAATCTAACTTTGGTGGACGTTTACTCATCTAAATTGTTTTTGAAGGAGGAAACGGCCTTTCGTTTATTTGTTCTTTTTGTTTATTTTAATATTTATATTATTTTTTTAACGTAATTTTAATTTTAAAAATTTATTTAATTTTAAATAATTATTTTTTATTTTTAAATTACATATAATTTTTTATAAAACATAAATTATTTAATTTAAATTTATTTTTTTATTAAAATTAAATTTATAAATTCTAATTTATAAACTTTTGTTACCACATCATTTATCAAGATCACCTGGACAATTTCACTTTAAATAATTGCGCAAATGATTCACCCTTAAGACAGATAATCATAGAACATAACGAAAACGTTAGAAAAAGAAGAACAGAGACAATGCAGGAAACCGCAGTGATTATTGTCGGAGCTGGAACTTCTGGCCTCGCGACCGCTGCCTGCTTAACCAAGCAATCGGTGCCCTTCATCATCCTCGAGAGAGAAGACTGCGTTGCTTCCCTGTGGCAGAAATACGCCTACGATCGTCTCCACCTCCACCTCAGGAAGCAAGTCTGCCAGCTTGCTCACTTGCCATTTCCTGCATCGTATCCTCACTACGTGCCCAGGAGCCACTTCATACAGTACTTGGAAGACTACGTCAAACACTTCAACATCAACCCTTTGTACCACAGAGCCGTGGAGTTGGCGGAATACGACGAGGGGGGTCAGAGATGGAGGGTCAAGGCCAAGAATAGGAGCTCCGGTCAGGTCGAGGAGTACGCCGGCAGGTTCTTGGTGGTGGCCAGCGGCGAAACCGCCGAGCCTCGTGTTCCTGAGGTTGAAGGGTTGGGGAGTTTCCGAGGGAAAGTGCTTCATTCAACCGGGTACAAAAATGGGAAGGAGTTTCAAGATGAGCATGTTCTGGTTGTTGGGTCTGGCAATTCTGGCATGGAAATTGCTTTAGACTTGTCCAATTTTGGTGCCAAACCTTCCATCATTGTTCGAAGCCCGGTACTTATTTAATTGTACAGGAATAGGAGTAATTTTTGTTTTTATCTCTAACCCGACTCTGTTCATTGTTTGTTTTTAATTTCCTTACCTTTGAAGGGTTAAGCTTGCTTTCTAAGTATTATTATTATTATTATATATCCATGTAGGTTCATGTTCTTTCGAGGAACATGATGCATTACGCCACGGTTTTGTTCAAGTTTTTGTCGCCAAGCACTGTGGAGAAACTGTTGGTGATAGCTAGCAGAATCGTGTATGGGGATCTGACCAAGTATGGGATACCTAGGCCCAGTGAGGGGCCTTTCGTCATGAAGATGAAGTATGGCAAGTTCCCTATAATTGACTTAGGAACCATCAAGAAAATCAAGTCTGGAGAGATACAGGTAGGAGCATTTGTGATTAGGAATTAACAGAGAGAGAGAGAGAATAGTGTTTAATTTCCAAAACTGATGCAAACCCGGTACTTGGTTATATGAAAAATATATATGTCATGTGTGATGGAGTGAGTGGTGATTCTATTATGCTATGTAGGTGTTGCCAGCGGAAATAGAGAGCATAAGAGGTAACGAAGTCCTGTTCAAGGATGGCAAGTCTCACCCATTTGACTCAATTGTTTTCTGCACAGGCTTCAAGAGATCAACTCATAAGTGGCTTAAGGTATGTATGATATTGTATGTGACAGTACTGGTTACCATTCATTTAATGCACTGTTCTGTTCTGTCTTAAACTATATAAAAATGATCAACAATGACAAGAAGAAAACCCATGACAATGACATCGCCTTCATATCTGTGAACAACCAGCATGTAAGAAAGTTTAGAAGAACATGACAATCTTAATTTGTATTGAACAGGGGGATGATTATCTTCTGAATGAGGATGGTTTTCCTAAGCCTAGTGTCCCAAACCATTGGAAGGGTAAGAACGGTTTGTACTGCGTTGGACTGTCAAGGAGAGGTTTTTATGGAGCTAACCTCGATGCCCAAAACGTAGCAAATGATATTTCCTCAATCATGTAATTCTCCAAACAGGTAAGGAGAGGAATTAATGCCTAGTGAAATATATAATAACGATTTTATCTAATATGCCTGGCTAGAGTTTCAATTTTTCTGCAAATTTATTGTGAAACTGTGAATTTATAGTTGGGAAAGTAATTGACCTGGCGAAGAACATGTGAGTAAAAGGACAAATGGACTTTATGTGATTGCTGTGTTATGTGTTGCTTTTTTGGCTAGTGTCTTGATCTGTTGTTAGTCCTTTGTGTTTTTCCTGCTCTCGCTTTCCTCATCTTTTGCTCCATGACTTGTGTGCCCTGGTTTTCCTTCCATCATTGTTTTCAAGGAAGTTGCAATAGAGGGGCTGGAAAGTTGATCCTTGAGGCGGACTCGAAGAATGATGGTTATTTTGATAATCATACTTTTGCTCTTTTGATCAAAGAAATTCGCAGTCTCTTCTCATCTATAAGTTATCTTGTACTCCCGTATTAATACACTTATTTAATAGATATATAACACATATAAGAATAAGATCAATGAAATTTATAATTTTAAATAATCAATAATAAAATTAAAATAAAATCTGAGCTTTACTTTTCATCAGACTGACAACTAGTGAGTAGTGAGTCAGCACTGTGCCCACTGTCTAGCCATTTATGCCCATGATCTCCCCATGGTCGTCATCCTTTACATTCACCCCCTCCTTGCCTCTTTCCTTGCCTTGTGGTTTTCTTTTTTGTTTTTTTTTACACTTTTCTGGGTCTTCTTGCCTTATGGTTGGGCTTTCCAAGGCTCTATCTTTGGTAGTTTGGGCTTATAGTTATAGTCCCTTTTGTGTATCCGAAAACGAAATGAATGCTATTGGCCCAAATAACATAAAGGACAACCCATGTGGAGCCTACAAACTTCGAGGCCCATCTAACGCACTCCCGATGTTGTAATGAACCTGTTCTGTTTCTGCAGAAAAAAAAAATATTCTTTGACCAAAAAAAGAGCAGAAAAAAATGCTCAACTTGGATCAAAATTCTATATAAAGTCAAGTAGTTTAAAAAGTCATAATTTGTAAGCCATTAAGAATAGTTTAGTGGTAAGAGATTTAAATAGTATATAGAAAGTCACAAGTTTAAATTTTTATATTACCAATGTATAAAAAAAAAGAAAGCCATAATTTGTTGATTTTTTTTAATTAATTATAACTCAGTTACACTTTACTTTGAGTCATAATAATGACTTATTAATGAGCTTTAGTGAGTATATATATATATATATATATAGAAAGCCATAATTTGTTAATTTTTTTAATTAATTATTACTCAGTTACACTTTACTTTGAGTCATAATAATGACTTATTAATGAGCTTTAGTGAGTGTGTGTGTCTATATATATATATATTTCAAGTAATACAATTTTAACCTAATATTTTATTAAGCTAGGTGTTTAAAAAATTATATCTTTTTGTTTTTGAGTAATAAAATGCCCCAGTCTAATATATTGTTGTCATGGATTTTATTTTTAATTTTTTCATTATTCATAATTTTTTGTATAATTGCAGTTTGAATTTGAATCAAGAAAGTGAGAACACTCACTTTATTACTAAATGGGTGATCAACGGATCAAAGCTTATAACATTTTTAATACTTTTTTTTTATTTTATAACATTTTCAAAACATATGGCTTGTTTTTACTTGTTACATAAAAAAATTTGGTAAAAAAAATTAATTAAAAAAATGAATACCGAGTAAATATTAATAGTGTGCTTGATAAAAGTTCACATGTGACTTGCAATGTAGAAAAATTTTATACTATGTAATGAATTAAAAAGAAAGTTTAAAATATTATTTATAATAATAAATAAAAATGTAATTATATAAATAATTGATTAATAACAAAATATTAAATTTATTATATTATCCATCTCTTTTTTTTGTGATGTATAAAGATATTTTATAATTTAATATACAAAATAACCAGTTTTATATTATATGATTTATTTATATTTTTAATAAATTTATATAAACTAAATGTAAATTAGAAACAATAATAAATGATTTTGTATTATTAAATTTATTTAGAAAAACAGAAAGACATAATTAAAACTTAAAACTCACGCACATCCACGGCAGTCAAAGTACTGAAAGTAGTCATTAAATTTATTTAGAAAGAGATATGTCATGAAATGCAAGTTTATATTATTTTTCATTTTATATCTTTAAATGCAATTTTTATAAATTTTATAAATAAAAAATTATACAATAAATAATTTAAATATTAATTTATCAATACATGAATTATAAAATTTTATTGTAGATTTTTTGTTCAATCAAAAATAAAATTCTTAATTTACGAGGTATTTTTACATTTTTTAAATGAATAACTAATTTTTACTTAAAATATGAACTCTTACTTGTTATTGTAGCTAAAATCTGTTCTACTAAATATGTTATTTTTGGTTGTTTTTAATTTTATGATCTTTTAAATATATTAATCTCAACTAAAAACTGTTCTATATCTGAAAAAAATTTACTGTAAATTCTGTTTGAAAAATTCATTCCCTCACGTGACCTCCCCCATCCCCAACGCCCCCCACCCCTCTGCAATTCCAATTGCCTCTAACCCCACCCCTCGCCCCCACCCTCTTCCCCACCTCCTCCTCCCCCAAACCAGAAAAAATCTCTCAGCTTCTAGTTCTCTTTCTATGCGGCTTGATTTCGGTTTTTTCTTTTGAGAAAAACAAAGAAATTGTCAAGTTATTGATGGATGGATGGCAATACTCCCTTCATTGCTCTATATTTTGAATACTATGGAATCTTCTTGATTTTTTTTTCTGAATGTGTTTTTCGGAATGGATGACTCTGTTTTGAAGAGCAGCACTGGTTTTACTTTCATGTCTGTTTTCTCTTCGTTTTCTTCTCAGTTCAGGGAAGAAAATTTTTTGGTGGGTCCCATCCTAACTCTTTTCTCTCTTCTCTACTTTCTCTCCTCTTCCAAGCAGGGGAAAAGTACATTTTCCACCCCTTTTCTCTCCACCCTATTTTCTTTCTTCTCATTTTCTGTCAATCCAAGTGAAGGGTTGGTGTCCATTTTCTTTAGTCCCAAGATGTTGATATTTTTATGTTTAAACATAAGTAAAATAATAAGATAACAATGTAAATTACAAAAAAGAGTTAAACTGAAAATCATTCACTTTCCACAATAGTTACACTTCCAAATATAATACAATTGCTGCTGTCCTATACTTTGAACTCTAATATTTTAAAATATTTTTTTTGTATAAGATAATTATCTAAAAAATTTGATTTTTTTTTGTATTTTTTACACATCATCAGTTTTTAAAATAAAAAAATATTAGAATAAAAAAAATAAAAAAAATACAGAAGTGCCCTCAATGCGCTCGTAATAGATAATAGATATCTCCTTCCCTTACTTCTCCTTCTCAGGGCCTCTCTGTGCTTACCAGAAAATTTTAACAAAATGTCGTATTCGTAACACTTCCCCAATGAATTTCATGATTGATGGAAGGACATAATGGGTTCAGTACTATAGGGATTACATGCATACACGCATCATGAATATTAATAATGTTTTGTAATGTGGAAGAGACTTATTAAAGAATTTTCTTTTGTTTTTTCTTTCGTTTTTTTTTAGTTGTTTAGCAAGTAAAATTTACAACTTGGGTCTTCTTAATTTGTGTTGTTGGATTTAAATTGATCTCAAGTGCTCTGAAATCACAGGAACATGCACAATCTCGTATGGATGGACTCCTAAGAATGTTTTGAAGAACAAGCCTTTCAGTTTGTCATCATTTGTATTTATGGAAGGGAGACAGCTTTAGAATAGACGCAATTAATGTCTAGGTGGACAAGATTGGGGGTCTTCACATTGCAGCATGCGTGCCACTGCCAGTATTCAGGGACTGAGCAGATTAACAGCAAAGAAAGAAACCTTCACTTGCAAGCAGCATCGAGATTGCTTCACTTTTTAGCTTTTGAGCTGCTTATAAAGGGCCTAGCAAGGGAGATCAGGTTTCTTTCAATTAGCATGCTCAGTAGGAGACACTTGCTGTGATGCTACTTTTAATTGTGTTTAAAATAAATAATTGATTCTTTTATTTTATTTAAATTTTGATTTTAAATTTTTTAATATTAATTTTTATAATTTTATTTATTTAAATTTTAATTTTTAAGAATAATATTTTAATAATTAAAAATTATATGAATTAATTATTTATAAAAAATAAAAATAATATTTTAATAAATAAAAATTATAAAATTTAAATAAATAAAGATTATAAGTATCTATATTGAGATCAAAATTTAAATTAAAAAAAATTATAAAAAAAATTATTTATTTTAACATTTAACTATAATAAAAGGTGTGTATACCAACAAGAGCAAAAGCCCAATCAGCCCAGAATTTTTTGGTGTCAAACAAATTAAAATCTCCTTCCAAACTAACACAATAGATTCATGTGATTGGACACACAGTGTGATAATGGCCATTTTTTCATTAATTTTTCAAGTTACCGAGGTAATATGAATATGATTATTTTTTCGGTGTAACTTCATTGGATGCATATGAACATAGTTTTTGGGCAGGTAAACTCAACATAGATTTTTTTAAGCGTACTTTTGACTTGTGAGCGTATTGAGCATGACCACGTTATTCACAAAAAATTATCCACTTTGATTTGATGGTTCAATTGAATGGAAATGAACGTAAAGGGAAAGCAGAGAGGCAAAGGAGCAATGATCGGCTTGATTTTCTTGATTGGTTATTCAATCATGAAAAGGAAAAGGAAGTAGCATTTTTTTAAGAAGTACTTCTGCTTCCTTCTTAGTATATAGGCAAACAAACCAAGGAAGAAAATTATAAAATGGCAATCAAATTTGTTTATTTGTTCAAGTTTATATGCTACCATCAAGAATTATTGTTACTCATGAATTGTTCGTGTAACGAAAATAAGTTGTGTCCTTAAATTTAAAAAGATTAGATTTAAAAAATAATTTAAATGAATCAAACCCACAACTTTAAAATTTCATTGATATTGGTTTTATTGTCTTAGCCTTTGAATGTAATGAGGTTGTAAGTTAGATCCCTCTAAAATGTTAAACCTTATTTAGCGTACAAATTGGATCTTACTTCTAATTACTGGTTTATCTCATTTTCAATTTTCAAGTGTAGTGTCAACCGCAGCGTGAGAATTTGGTACAATTTCAAAGTCTTAAACATGCACAGCAAACCCATCTGCTTCTGACCCAAAAATTCAAAGTCCAAACGCAAAGCTTGCTGTCCCCAAAAGCAAACGTGTTTATGATTTATTTCTTCTCTTCGAAGGAAACTTGATTAAAGGATAGACATGCTTAGTGGACTACTATATATTATTTTAATCCTTGATCTTCACAAACCCCTTTATTTGAATGTGAATTTGTTATATGCATTGACTAGTTATTGCATACGTGTTCTTCATGAACATCACCAAAAAAATTGATAGAAAGAAATCAAATTTGAAATTTTATTAAATGACGTTGAGCTAGATGATAAGAGACATTTACCCCTCGTCTTAATGTCTCAAATTAAATTTCATTGAGAAATTAAGACAATTTTCCCGTGTAGAAAAGTTGGGCACTAAAAGAATTAAAGTGTTGTTGCCTTGTCCGTTTGGAGTAGACAGATCATATGGTCCCACTCTACAACAACTTTACTCTAGAGGATCCACCCCAATAAAACCCATATTTCTAAACGTCGAATTTTATTGGATGGCTTACTCTATCGAGGAATTTTCTTTTAAACATTCAATTTTATTGATCTAATCGTTATTATAAATATTTTCATAAAGTAAATCAATTTTTTAAAATTTTAAAATGAATTAATATTTTATATAATTATTTTATTTAATATATAATAATATAAGTAAATATTAAATTATTAATTATTAGATGAGAAATGTTTAATTTATTTTTTTTAATACACTCATTATTTCAAAAAATAAAAAATTAATTTTCTTACTTTCGATCGTGTCTATTATAAAAAAGTTTATCAACAACACATATTCTAATAATTAAATCCTGTACATAATGTTTAAGATATTTAAATTATTTTTATTTAATATATTAGTGATTTATTTTTCTCTTTAAATCATGAAGTGCCGACTTCTATTTTTTAAATATGAATGCTTTGTAAAATTATGCTTCACGACAAATTTTGTGACAAATATATATATATATATATATATATATATATATATATATATATATATACATGTATATATATAATGTATACTTTCTGTCTAGCTTCCATTCTTCCATTATACTTTCAGTTGGGCTTAATTTCTCTTCGTCTTACCTTGTCTTTGTTTTCTGATTAGAATAGATCGTGGATTGAGAACATACCCAGAAGAAAGAATGCAGGAACAGGAGCAGGCAGTGATAGTGGTCGGAGCAGGCCCTTCCGGCCTCGCTGCAGCTGCATGCTTCACCAAGCGATCTGTTCCCTACATCATCATCATCGAGAGAGGACTGTTCCGCTTCTCTCTGGAAGAAATATTCCTATGACCGTCTTCACCTTCACCTCAGAATGCAATTTTGCGAGCTGCCCCACATGCCATTCCCACCCTCTTATCCTTCGTACGTCCCCAAGAAGCAGTTCTTGCAGTACCTGGACGACTACGTGTCGCACTTCAGAATCAGTCCTCTGTACGGCAGAACCGTGGAGCTGGCGGAGTACGACCAGGGTGCTAGGAATGGAGGGTGAAGGCTAGGAATGGGGACTCCGGCGAGGTTGAGGAGTATTCCGGGATGTTTCTGGTGGTGGCCACCGGAGAAACCACCCACCCTTTTGTGCCGGAGGTGGAAGGGTTGAGTTGATTCCCCGGGAAGGTGCTTCATTCAACTAGGTACAAGTCTGGGAAGGAGTTCGTAGGTGAGCATGTTCTGGTTGTGGGGTCTGGGAATTCTGGCATGGAAATTGCATTGGACCTGGCCAATAGTGCACATAGGTGTGATTCTTATAAGCCTAGATGGCATTGATGTAATATTTTACATCACGCCCCCAGGGTAGCATCAAAGCATAACGAATGAATTTCACATCAAGGTTGGCTGATATTGTTGTTGCGCTTATTTGCTCTCCAAAATTGTGGCCATGTACTTCAAGTATTGCTGCCATGAGAAATTTCACATTGACATCTCCAGGTGTAAATTTATTATGCCCAGAGCAGTCCATCAAAGCCAATTTCAGAATTTGAAACCGGGCTATCACCAAATTCCTGGTCTTCTAGTGGGTCACCTCCTCCAGAATCCACATATGGCTTCAAAAGATCAGAAGATCTTTCAGATTGGATACCATAATCTCTCAGCATGCAGGATGAAGCAGCAGCAATAGCTTCTCTCTCCAAAGCAGCAATATGGTTATCTTTAGATACCTGTCCTTGCATGCTGATAAAGAGCAATGGAACAACTTTGAGACATATTGGAAAAGAAAATGAATGGACAATAGATAAAGAATGTTACAACTTACAGTCAACAAGGTGTGCAAGGTGATGAATGTTTTTAATTCGAATTCCATTGAATTTCAAAACCTGCAAAAAAAAGTTTCTCTGAGAAACTATACATGAAGTAGTGAGAGTCAATCTCGCAAATGGAAATGACTTGCCTGCTGATTGCTCATATCTTCAAAGTCTATGTTGGCTTCATTTTCTAAGACCCGTCAAACAGAAAGAGAAAGCAAAGCAAAATTATACCACAAATCAAATAAACATCTGAGAAGAAAATGGTAAATGCAATGTCATTGTTCAATAAATAAATAAAATGAGATCAGGGCAAAAAAAGTAAATCCTACATGTAATGCAAAAATTTCAAGAATACAGCTGAATATCCTATATATATTGTTGAAGAAATCAAGCAACCGACCTGCGAAGGGATTACAATCTGTTCCCCTCTAAACCTTGCCAGTGAATAACGTGCCTTTACCAATAATTTCAGCTGACCAAGGAAATAAAAGAAAACTCAATGGAATATACATTCGTGTCAGTAAATATTTTTTTTTTTCAACCTTGTGCCTTAAGGTAACACTTACATATTCAAAACTTACCCCTATAGAGTCTTCGCGTTCCTCCCTGCCAAAAGTTCAATATTAATGAGAAAATAATTAAAACACCACAATTAGGAAATAGACCCTCCAAGAAAAAACTATGAATTCCGCCAAATATGAAGAATAAATACAGCATACTCTATCAATGGCTCTGAGAGGGGAGTGAATACTAAACCGGCAATTATTAGATAGGAAGGTTGACCTCCATCAATGTGATAGGGAACCTTGAAGAGAGAAATAAGCATTGCAAAACAAAGAGCATCAGATCAAGAAAGTCATGAAATTGATTGATGCCAAATTGCAATGGCATATCACATACCAAATGAACTCGAGGATTTAAAACTACTTTAGCCTTCACTAGTGTCCCTGCTCTGATGATACCAAGCTCTGCAGTATCGTCTGCAAATCTGTACGTCACCATTACTCTAGGTTTCCATTCTAAGCATATCAATGACCAAGGAAAAGCAAACTCTGAAACTTGCTTCATAATATTGTTAGAATCAGTTGTGAAGTGTCCATGTCCTCAGTACCCCACAAAATTTAACCTTGCAATTATATTACAAACATATAGCGGAAGCTGGGGCACGTTAAGCAAAGTAAGTATACAAGATGGTAATATTGCAAAGCTGAAAGCTCACAAATATAACCATTATGAAAAGTTTATTAGCGATTTTAACTTTAAGCACAATAATACTAAAATGAAGTGATAAAACCAAATGTAGATTTCAATTTGTTTAGTTTGGAAGAGAATGAAGGCCTTACTTTTGACTAATGAGGAAGCTGAATGCAATTCGCTCATTTGATCGGAATGGGACTGTTCCTTCACAACCAATATGAACATCATCAAAGCTGACAATCACATCACCCTGAAATGGCAAGCATTATATAAAATGTCAATGCCTGGTTCAATGGGTCTTAGAAAAGTCAGAACTTTGGTGTTAAGTTCCACAGGTATGTCTTCTCCCGCCCTTTTCTTTTAAAGGTTAATGACAACAATCTCCAAATTAATTACCTAAAGTTGACATGAATGATTTTTAAACAAGGATGATACAGAAGACATGCCCGCAGCTATTGATAGCTCACACCCCTCATAGACCAGAACTTCTAAAAAATAATCACAGTTCATGATAAAATTTAGACTCCAGAGCTAGCTCAGCCTTTCACATGCTTCCCCCCCCCCCCAACCCCACCAACAAATAGCATTTCATGATACATTTTGTTTGTCCCCTTTAGGATTCCACTTGTCAAAAATTAAAATACAGGTATTTTTTAAACATCTACTAGGCTTATTATGTTAAGAAGCCAATAAATGATTTAAGGTCTTGGTTGACTGTCAACTCATGGGTCACTCAACGACAATATCTACTGAGCTGCAATTGTTCACAATACCTCCTTTAATACATTATTTGCATCAGAAGTTGGTTCAACTCTCCGTACCAGTACACCCTGCACGAAACAGAAAACGTGAAATACCAATATTCAGTGCTATAAAATTATACTTAAATATATAACCATAAATCAGTCATATCATAAGAACAAAATTTTGTTTGTTAACCACCAGAGCCACATTATTGAAAACCGCCATACATAAACTGTTGCATGATGTGCAATTTCTATGGGAAAAATACAAACAATAGCTGTATTACACTGCCAAAACCCTCATCAAACATTGTATAATTAATTTTTTTTTTATAAAAGAAGAAATTCATTAAGACAGAGAAGAAAATTACAATGAATTTGGAAGACAAAGGATCCTTAATAATAAAAAACAGAAAAAGAAAAAAAAATAAAATAAAAAAGAAAACATCAATGGAACAAAGCTACCCAATTCCTTTGCATATTTGTTAAACTCCCTAAAACAAGCCATGTGCTTTACACCAAATAGAAGCTAAACACCTCATCTTCTCTCACCTCAACTGTTGTGCCAAAGAAACCTCATTTAACACAGGAGCATTGCGCTCCAACCAAATGCACTAAATAGCAAAGATTGCACCTTGCCATAAAAAATTAGCCACTTTATTTCTACCAAAACCACTATAACTTATTACCGTGAAATGGTCCAAAGACAATAACAAGGTCCTACCAAGTGATACTGGACAATATTAAAAATCGTTGTCCAAGACCAGAATGCTGCCAGTATGTTCATCAAGCAACTAAAGTGTTCATCAAACTAGAAATCTGAATAACATAAAATAGGAAATACTCTCATTTTTTTCCCTCCTCTTCCTGTTCCAGCATCCCCTCTTAACAACTTCAACTCTCTCTTTCTATCTTCTCCCCTGCACCTCATCTTTTTCCAACCTCCAATTTTCCTGCCTTAATCAATTCTTTCCATTTCAGACCCTCAATGAACCATCCTTCTCTTACAAGCAAACCACCACACACAATCCTATAGTAATCATTACAAGTTCTATGGACATAACACTATTTAATATGTAATTATGCATATCAACATCATGAACAACAGAATCTGACCTAAAAAGACAATGTTACGGTACATGATATATACAAGACAGTAAGACACTAGTGTTTACATGAGTTGACATAATATCAGATGTGATATGAAGATAAGAAGGACCCACAAAAGTGGCTTATGGACACAATGCAACCACCACTCCACTAGTGTTCGAACTGATAAGCTTCATGCACAAGGCAACTAAATTTATAGTAATAAGAACCTGTTTCAACCACTGAAGATTTTATCAAAAGACATACCTCATTAGACTGTACTTTCAATCATGCACGTAGTGCAGGATTCTCCAACTTCTGTAAAAGTACGCCAAGGCAAGGGAAACCTGGGAGTGAAAATACAGTTTCAGACACCACCATTATAGTTGGCATGTTAAGCTTGATTACTACGTTGGATTTGTAATAGACATAACAGATGATAATGCTGGCTGAAAGACAATAGCAGTAAACTATTTTCAAGATGCAATGCTGGAATTAAAAGATGCCAGGCATCATAGGACTTCACAAGAAAATAGATTTAGACTCCCAATTACAGGTATTGTATTGATATGAGCAGGAAATTTTTATTATTGTTATTGTTCTTGTTTTGTGCAAAGATGCAAAGAGACAAATATACGTACACTAAACAGAACAACACGTGTGAGGAATATTTTTAGGCTGTCAAGAAATTGGCATGAAAAAATAAATGGGTGCATGATTCTAAACCTGATCTTTAGAGTATATTAGTACGATTGTCGTTGCAGAATTTTAATGTTGAGTAGCTTTTGACTTTTACCAGTAAGACACATTCTGAGATAGAGTCATACAGAATGACATTTAGTAGCACAAAACACTAAATTTCCCCATGCAGTATGATGCAATGCCTCTATTAAACATAGTGAAGCACCAAATCTACCAAATATAATCATATTTTAGAAGAATTTCTTACCAGTATACCTTCCATTCCTCTCATAGTCAGTCAGAAAATGAGATACAACTGTTGTTGGAATCACATATCCAATATTCTCAGCCTCTTCAGATCTGTAGACTTAAGGTAATGCCCCATGACACCAGACAACACAATGAAGTTTCTGATCAGTTAGCACAAGCTAAATATTAGGATCTGAAGTATTATCATTTCTCAAGTTCTCAACTAATACAACTAAAGTAGTCATCCTCCCTAACAGGATTATTTTAATTTGTCCAAGATAGCAAGTGCCAAAGTATATAATAACTTATCTTACAAAGTGAGCCTTCGTAGAAAAGTATACAAGGGAATTAAGCACTAACACATCAACTAACAGCAGGGCATAAAATCTACCTGAAATGCTACACCAATGCACTCCCCATGGTCACTGAACGCCGGGCCACCACTATTACCTAAAATTTAGTGGGTATGAGCAACAATGGCTATCACATCAATATATAATAATTCCGCAAAAGAGAAAGCAGTTATTCCAATACTAGATGTCAGTCATATTATTTAGAAAAGGAAAAGATAGACTAGAGAAATTTTTTGTTGGGGAGAGGGATAAAACTAAAATTTAAACCACTTTAAGATCTACTGGCCAAGATTTATTGCTGCATCAATTTGAATGCCCAACAAATCAGACGATCCATCAGCATATGATGTGACCTGATCACATTATTATTTGTGCAATAACTGAGCACTAAAATCCCAGCACATAAGAAAATTGATTGATTTCACAACAGACGAAATGTAAATTGTCACATTCAAGAAATCAAACCTCTATTCGAGATACAACTCCCTTTGTCACTGAAATTGTGTCTCCTCCAAGGGAATATCCCACAACAGTTACAGAAGCCTACAAGTTGGAAAGCAGCATAAAGAAATTTCAGAACAACATGCAAACAGAAATATAACATAGAAAATCTATAATTGAAAAACTATACAAGCTTTCAAAAATCGCCCAACTAATTACAATTTCTTGGATTTTTCATAAATATATTAAAGCAACATAATCTTGGTAGTTGGTGTGGATAGCAATGAAAATAAATCTGCTACTATTTTGTAACCAGAAGTGGTGGAGAGGGTGGACAAAAGGGGAAAGAAAGGAAATTTACTCTCCCATAGTTGAAAATCCAGTAGAATGTTGTATTATAATTTGTGTTGTCATTTAAACCTGGATCAGCATTGTTTCTAAATTCATGCAATAGATATTACTGTTTCACCCAATTTATATATTATTTTAACATATTTTAAACACTTAATAGCCAGAAAGAAAGCTACAACCATCATCATGAACCTGATACTTAATAAGAACCTATAATTTCAAACTAGTTACAAATCCAACTGGCACCCTCAGAGACCGTCCATACATCAGTTATTGAGTTCACTTCAACTTAACTTCATTAACAAATCAGTTACTCATTTCTTCAGCGAAGATTACAATGAAGAAGAAACCAGAATGCAAGCAACATTCACAAAAGACAAAATAATGACATCTTTCAATGAAAGAAAAGAGCTATTCTAAACCTGAAGATGTGGCAAACGTCCAAATCTCAGAGGTTCCACTTCTCTCCAAAATTCCTCACTTTCTACTGAAAGTAAAGCTATATCACAATCAACACCTCTGGCTAAAACCTGTACATTCCATCATTGAGAGGAGAGTAAATATATGAACACGTTCTAAATATCAACGTCTCTCAACAGCCTTCCATTGTCAGTTGAATCATTTAGGTAAAAAGATATGAACTTACTCTATTTTTATTTTTTTATGATTTTGGGGGGGGGGGGGTTGGGTTATTAATGATTACTAATATATAATGTTGAGGTATATATAATACAGGCCATAGATTTATAATTGAATTTTTACTTACAATTATTTTCATTTTACCTTATCATCATAAATTAAGAAAGATCAGACAAATAAATCAACAAAACATGCCCACAACCACCAGGCACCAGGTCCTAATTATTTTTAATAATGAAAACCAATTTATATGTCATATTATTCATAAATTATTGAAAAGGGTCACCACAGGTTCCCTGAATTACAATAATGAGTTTTGTTATATCTTTCTAATACTTCCTCCTAATAATCCTCCTAATACTTAATAAAGAAAGTACTAAATGAAAAGGTAAAGCATTCAATATCTTGAAAGCATAAAAAACATTCAAAACTTACTTTATTTAGTAATTAGTAGGAACATTAGGAAGTTGGATTAAGAGGATAAAGAATTATTGTGCAATAATTGAACACCATCAACTTTTAAAGAAAATGCTCCACCCTTCCAACTTGTAATTGACCCATGCTTCCCCAATTTTTGACCATCTATAACCTACTTTTACCCATGCAGGGAAACTTGATTCTACAATTAATTCATTAAAATTTAAAACATGGTATATATAACTTGCAATCAAACCCTAGAGATACCAGCTTTTTCTACCTTATACATTTCAAGTAACTAACTCAGTAATACTCTTTATGGTCCTTAGCTCCAGCCTTAGCATGCTATAGAGGATAATGAGATCATCCTTTTGAGCTAGATAATCTTGACACCCAAAGTTTGACTAGATACTAGCATACTGAGAACAAACAAGGAAAATGCTTTCATACCTTAGCCACATATTTTGTATCATCCCCTCTTCTCTTGACTTTAACCTGCAATGATCCAAATAAACAATCATAACAATTGAATCTCCCTAACCTGCTTTATGCATCATACCTTGCAAATAATGGATAAAAGTAGAAACATTAAAGAAAATCAACATAAAACTTTAGTTTTATGGGGCATGTTACTTATAGCTTAGACGCAAAATTTTGTAATTAGTTGACACAACAAAATTGCAGCCAGTTGGCATCGTCAATTACTAAACAAATATTTTTAAGTTCTATGAATTACATCTTCTATAATTTTCATTTTCTTCCAATCTGAACTAGGAGGAAATTTTTCCTAAGTTTCCACTTTTGGTTGGTTATTTCATAAATAAGGTCCATTTGAGAACCGATTCTAAGAACTTAACATAAACCCAGTCATAAAATTTATATAATTGCAAGATCTATTGAAGATACGACAACTCAGGAATTACCTGTGTATCATGTTCCACACAAAGTGCATTGGTCAATAGTTTCCTACCTCCAATCATAAATGCACTGCACAAGATGTAGCTTGTAAGATTAAGAAGAGAAGGATCCTTACTATTCTACAGACTACAGATACTGGTAAGGTTTTTAAAATCTTGCCTTCCAGTGCTTGTGTATTGTCTCTGTTTTTGCCAAGGAAGTGAATAATCTGGTGCGGTATGGGTGCAGTAAACCTAAGGATTTTACAGAAACAAGATATCTTAACAAATATAAAATGTATACAAGAGCAATGCAAATATATAACACAATAATATTATAAGAAACTTAAAAAAGATGATTGTTCATTGTTGAATTATAATGCTGTGAAAAGTGACTATGGTAGATTGCATAAAAGAAAGACACACCGCTTTAAGGCAGTGTAAACTATGGACAATATAAAAAATAGTCTATTTAACGTAAGGTGATGTATCAAAATATATTATCGTGAATAAAATGAATAATAATTTAGATATAGGACACATGATAATATTGAACTAAATTTACAAATAACAAAATTTCCTTTAGACTATGAAATTTTGAGCGCCCCCTACCAGGCCAAACGTTTGAACTTTGAAACCAAAAATTAAAAAGAACTATTAGCCAGGAAAAAAAGTGTTGAACTTTACCTTCACAACTGTATTAAGGAAAGCTGTGTCTTTTATTTTACTTGTCTCAACCTGAAATTGAATATAATTATCTTAAGAAGTAGAGAGAAGCATGCAAAGGGAAACAATCTGGGACTTGAGGTATCACAATCCAAGAGCCATGTCGCCTTGGCTAAGCATCCATGGCTTATCAAGACCATCTAAAAGAATGTCAAGGTTTTAATTATATACCTGCTGCTCATTGGAGTCGAACAGATACTCCTTATCATTCCTGGGAATGGCAAAAGATTTATAAGCAGTTGGTTGGGGTCCCACCACATTCCCTCTGCCATCAGCATAGAGAGAAAGCCTTTCATCGTTTGGTTGCCACGAATACTTCTGCAGCACTACAGCGTCCTCCTGGAATTTCAATACATGCTTATAACTGTTAAAAATATATATCATCATCCGCCTTTGAATGCCAAAAGAAAAAATGTAAAGAAAATATATTGAATTGCTAAAACTCTCGTCGTGTCTTCAATCATCTTCAACTTAATTTCACACACACGCAGAGAAAACAGAACTTGAACATGAAACACTATAGGGTTTACTTGTCTGTTGGATAAAGGCGAGGAATAGGATCCGTCGGTGAGGGATGCTCTGCACTTGTGATTGGAGAGGGGTCTCTGTGAGGCGAGGAGGCAGGACTGGGAGAAAATGGAGTCGCGGAATTTAACGGTGGAGGATAGCACGGAGAATGAGCAACCACAGCTCGATGGTACACATAGTGCCACCGCCATTTTTAGATTATGCCTTGTCTTGGCTTTCTTCCTGTCCTCTGGTTTTGCTTCTGCTTCTGCTTCTGCTTCAGCTTCCGGTTCCTGGAATACTGGATTGGTATTTTTGGCGCCTCCTTGTCTTTTTTATTTTTGCTAAACCCACTTCAATTTTGCACTCTCCATGAGTTCAATTTTCATCTATTTATAATAAAAAAATTTATATAATCATTAAATGATGAGTTTTACTCTAATTATTTATTATCAGTTATCATTTTGCATGCATGAATTTATATTTTATATCATTTCAAAAAGTAATTACAATATTTTTAATTTTTTTATAAAAAATAATTTTATCTAAATGATATTAATATTTAGTGTACTAATTTTAAAAAATAATATATTTTTTCATTAAGAATAATTTCATTTTTATGCTAATGTTCATTGTATACATATCTTGAAAAAAGAATTTAAATGAATGAAATGTGAGAATAATATATTCATTTGTATCGTATTAATATTTAATATATTTACCTCAAAATCATAAGAGAAAACTTAAAAAAATAAAATTTAATAATAATAATTTTATTTGAATTGATTAGTATTTAATATACCTTATTTAGTAACATTTATTTTTAATAAATGATAAAAGTAATTTTATCTTAATTGTAGTATTGTTAATATACCTTATCTAATATATTTAGTATAGTATCCGAAAATAGTAATTTCATATTATTTGAGTTAATATTTAATATATCTTATCGAATAATATTTATCGGTGTTTAACATATTTTATCTAATAATATTTATTATATTCAAATTAATTTCATTACTCCTATGTGTATAAACTAGTTATTAATTCAGTGCGATATATGAATTTATACATATTTTAAATAATTTAGACGATTATTCTTAAATTAGGTTAGTATTTAATATAATTTATCTAATAACATTTATTAAAGTATTCAACATATCTTATTTAATAACATTTATAATATTCAAATCAATTTTACTACTCATATATATAATTATATATAGACTAGTTATCATTTACGTGTAATTCACTGATTTATACATATTTTAAATTATTTAAAAAATTATTCATAATATTTTTAGTTTGTTACTTAAATAGTTTAATCTATACTGTGTTTATATTCAGTGTACCTATCTTAAAAAATATTTTGAAAAAATGTGATTCAAAATAATAGTTTCATTTGTATGATATTAGTCTGTAGTATATTTATCTTAAAATCATTAGAGAAAATATAGAAAAGTGAGGTGTGATAATATTAATTGCATTTAGATATATCTTATCTAATAGCATTTATCAGATTCAAATTAATTTTATTAGATTATTAGTTATCATTCAGGTGCATGCATGAGTTTATATATATTTTAGGTTATTTATAGTATCATTTAAAGTAATTTTAATTTTCATTTAAATAATTTAAAGAAGTGAGATATGAAAATAATAATTTTATTTATATTGTATTAATATTCAGGGTGCTTATTTTAAAATAATAAAATATAGGACAGTAAAATCTAGTAATAGTGATTTTATGTGAATTTAATTAGTATTTAATATAGTTTATCTAATTTTAAATTTGTTAGTATTTAACACACCTTATCTAAAAAAATCTATTATACTCAAGTTGATTTTTTTAATATATGCATAAATACTCCCTCCATTATTTTTTGTCTATCATTTTAAAAAATTAATAAAAAATTAATTATTTTTTTAAATTTTATCATTGATATTAATGAAATAAAAAAATTAGTAAAATAAATAATATTTAGTTAAATATAATTATTCTCTATAAATAAATTTATTTAATATTTTTTTAAATTTTTATACAAATACCTTAAATAATAAATAAATAAATTGAAACGAGTATATTACCCCAAAAAAATTGAAAAGAGTAATTAAGTTCATTAAAAATGATGTGCAGTAAACCATAATAAATTCTTATTATATTTTGTTTTTTGTTATATTTCTTATTATATTTTAATAATCAATCAGCATAATTATGTCAATGATCTATGTGACAATTTTCATTAATTATATAAATGTCAGTTAGATGAATATTTTTTTCATATTTAATAAAAAATGAAAGTCTTTTAATTATTTTTTAAAACTTGGAAATAAATCGTACCTAAACTAAAATTTGAGGATTTTTTTTTGCAAATCATTCAAACTAAAATGTGTTGGACGAATGAGATTTTTGTATGTTTAGTAAAAAAAAAAATTGACAGCTTTCGAAATTTAAGATTAAATCACACATGACTTAAAATTATAAAAAATTTCATCTTGCCCCTATTACTAATCATCCCTGGATAACAAAATAATCTGACATTTGAGTTTGATATTTCATGTAACAAATAATCTGGTTATTATTTAATTTAATTAAAATAAGTTATAGGTAATTAGAAAAATAATTTAAGAATAGGTAATTAAGAATAATAACATGTTTAGAATAGGTTAATTTTAAAAAAATAATTATATTTTTAAAAAATATTTTAAATAATTTTTAATTATAAATTACTTTAATCATAAAATAAATTAATTTAAATATATATTAAATTATTAAAAAATAAAATAAAATCACTTTTTTTTTGACACGAAAATCACTTTCTTTGATCATCATTTTTTCTCGCCAGGGTTTGCCATTTGTATCTTGTGTATTCGCAAGGTACATTTCCGAGGGTGCACGTCTCTATGTCTCTCTCCTTTCCCCAAGATCTTTATTACTTTCCTTACATAAATGCTCCCATCGGATTTGATCGCTCAATCTCTGATTTGGACATGGTGCAAGATACGAAGTTAAAATTTAAATCCTGACTGGTGGATTACTTGTTTGTTTGGTTTGCTATTAAAATACAGTATCATTAGAAATAATTGATTTTAAAAATAATTAATGTGTTTAACGATTTTTTAAAAATTAATTCTCACAAATTTATAATATTATGTAGAGTTAAATAATTTGTAAGAGCCTTCTGATGAGAAGACATTAACCCATCATGTGATGTTACATAATTTGTAAAAATTTGAGTCTTCTACTTATTTGAGATACTTTTAAACTAGTTGTGCTGTATGTGCCGTGTCAACATTATGTTAACTTTAATATATTATATATACACATATCACATGCATGTCATACTTTTTTTTCAATTTCAGAATTATTTTTTTGTTAAAATACTTATTATTTTTTCATTATATTTTTGCAAAATTTTTGTATTTAATGTAAGAATTAGTAATTATAAATATTTAACAAGACCCTGAAGAATAAAATTTTAAAAAAAATCTAAATACTGTATTAATTCAATTATTTTAATTATATTATAAAAATTCAAAGATTTATTGACATGTGGTTAAAAGAGAAAGCAAACTAAAGTAAAACGTGTGTAAGGGCTAAGGAGGCTTATTAAACATCAAATTAAAAAAATGCCTTTATGCTAAAAAAAAAAGCTTTTCCCTGTCAATAATATATATATATATATATATATATATATATATTTAATTATTATACAAATTAACTATATATATATTAATTATATATGTATTAATTATTATATATATATTAATATATTATACAAATATTATATTTTAGTATATTTTTTAAAGCCTCGTAAGTCTAGTGTGAACATAAAATATCTTAAATAAAAATTATTTAAAAAAATATAGGCAAAGAAACATGTTTAAATTACTGAATTATCTCTTAAACATTTTTATTTATAATGATAGTACATATGTTTGAACTTATAACCTTTTATAAACTACTAAAATCACTTACCATCATCCTACTCCTAATAACTTATCTCTTAATCTTTTGAGTTGTAAATAAAATGATCTTATAATTTTGATTTAATTATTATCAATCCAATATCAAAATGATAATGAATAATCTTTGCATGTTAGACAAATATTTGAATCATTTAATTTTTTAGGCTTCATGTACAAAAAAAAAATTAGGTTTCATTTCAGTTTTGGTCATTTTATTTTAGTAAAATAACTGATTTAATCTTTTATTTTAAAAATAAATTATTTGATTTTTTTATGTTTACAAAATAAGCAATTTTACTCGTTTTGTTTGTATGTCATTAAAAAATTAACAAAAAATGTTAATGTAATATTAAAAATTAATTTTTATTATAAATAAATAATTTAAATATATTTAATATGTACATAAATTTTTAAATATTTAAATTAACTCTAATAATAATAATTTTAATTTTTTATTAATTTTATTTTTATTAAAATTAATTTTGATATTTAAAGAGTCACGTAATGTCACATGCATTTAAAATGACTTGTTTAGAAATAAAAAAAGTTTTAATCTCACATTAGCAATTTTTATGGTATACTGATAAAGAAATCAAATAATTTATTTTATTAAAATAAAAAAATGAAGTTACAATTAAAGCTAATTTTCACACAAAATAATTTTTTAGTTAAAGTTTATTATTAAAATATTTTGATTATAAAATTTTTAAATTATAAACAAAATTAATTCAAATACACACTTTATTATTTATATTATCATTACAAAACAAGAAAGTTCGGAATACTTAAAAGATATAAGTTAAAATCAAATAGTTAGATACACCGAAAAAAAAAACAATTATTTCATATTTGTTAAGTTGAAATTAGTTAGTTAAATAAGAAACGTAAAGAGTTTTTTTGTTTTGACAGAGAAAAGGAAAGAAAAGTTAGTTAAACAAGAAAAGGAAAGAAAAGGGTATGTGAGTTGAATTACTCAGTCTCCTAGTCCTGTGGTGCTATAATAACCTGACCCGTGCGAATGCGGGGGTCGGCTAGCTCCAGCGGGGCAGCGCCGTACCACACTCTTCTGAAATCACTGACGCTTTGCTCTGCATGCAAAGTACCCGCATGCATTGCCCTTCCCCGTCACGTTCCCTATTCCCTCCTTTCTTTACTTTCGCAATCACAACTTCACATTTCACACTCTGCTTTCGAATTGGACCCTTCTCACTTCTCTCTCTCTCTCTCTCGTTCTACGTTCGAAAATCCAACTCATCAAAGTCAACGGCTACCATTGATCCGTGAGGACAGGCCAATCAACACATGGCGTGACCCTATAATTCCCCCTCCCACAAGAAACGAAACGAAACGAAACGAAACGAAACGGACGGAGAGACAGAGAGGTGCATCATTGGGCAGCCACAGCATGCAGGCGATAAAGTGCTTCGATCCTATCGGCGCAGATTAGCAAACATCGCCAGCACCGTTCAAGAGAGAGAGAGAGAGCATGGTGGTGGCCCCTAGCATACGTGAGAGGGGTACGCGAACGAGAACTGAGAAGCTGCGAAGCGACTCGTCAACCGCGAGAAAAATAAAAGGAGAGGCTCTCTGTCCTGCGCCTCATCTCTTAGCCTGCGCCTGCGCCTGCGCGCACTCGAACACACACGTTCCTGGCGTACGTTACAACTAGCTGGTGGCGTGGTAATGGAGGCGACGAGACTCGTTGCTGAGGGGGAGAGAGACAGAGGGAAGGGTCCCAAAGGAAAAAACTTGAATCCCATTATGTGAAACGTTTTTCTTTCTCCTGGGTACAGGACACTACCCACGCACCCCGTTCTTGGATCCCATTAGTCCTTTTCTCAGCTGCTTCTGCTCTATTCTCTTCTGGGTCTCTCTCTATTTCTTCGTTTTGCTTGCTACACCTTTCATTTTTTTTATGCCGACGAAGCGGGACATGGATGCTGTAAGAGCAAGAGCTGCTGCCAGCGATGGGTTTCGCGGAGCGTTTTCTTTGGTAAATGGTTTTGGAACTGGACCACGTAACTATGGTGGGGGTGGCTTCTCCTCCGGTAATCACCGTAACCAAGGTGGACTCTGGCCTCTGGCCTTTTTCTATTACTTAACGTTGTCGTTGCCCCCGCAAGTTTAAATTCGGTTACTGTAGATTATCTGCTTTTGCGGGGTGGGTGCAATGGAATAGTGCCAGTTCTTTCCAAGATTTACCAAGAAAAGTAATTTCCACTCACAATCGGTGCATGCTGCTGTTGTAGAAGAAAGTCAACTTTATATTGGGTCTTTTTTTTTCTTTTTTAAATTACCACTGATTCTTGATGAATGGGTTGTCTTTGAATTTTTCAATGCTTCAAGTTTTACGTTTAGAAATTCAGGAGATGTAGTCCTGGGTTTTTCTCTTTTTTTCTTCCAACAACTATTTTGAGCCTGGTTCAAATGTCTCATATTTGCTTTCAAAGTGCTGTTAAACTGGTTAAAATGGTTAATAAATCCTTGATGTTCATCTGAGATCTCCTAAATTGGTTCCCCTTCGCTTTTGTTCTGATTGTTTGTCCTCGTCTCCCATCATTCGCCACGACAGGGATGCTTTTTGTTCATTGTTCTTGTTCATCTGTTAATTTTTCATTTTTTTTTGGTTGTGCCCTTATAGGTGTGAAAGATGATTTGTATGCTGAACTGTGGCATGCATGCGCGGGACCATCTGTTTATGTTCCTCGAGATGGGGAAAAGGTTTTCTACTTCCCTCAAGGTCACTTGGAGCAGGTTTCATCTCCTTTGACATTGCTTAGTTAATCTCAACTCTATCTCTTTAAATTGAGTTGGGGGGTTTTTTATGTGGACGCTGTAAAGCTAAGATGGAACCTCCGATTCCGAAAGTGATCAAGTCCCGGATAAAAAGTTGTCATATATCACATTTATTAGAAAAATCAGGGCTCACTTGCACTTTTTTAATGCGTAAAGCGACGATCTTACTACAGAATATTTCTAGGAGGCATTCAGTATAACATGAAATCTAAACCTTCATTGATGATATTTCTTATTCATCAAATAATAGAAAGGTGTTTCCATAGACTTAATTTCAGCAGTCACTCCACAATTTGTAAAACAGCCTCTCTCAAAATCTTATGCTTGCTCTTCACCAAAAAAAAAAAAAAATCTTTTGTGAATCTCTAAATAAAAGTTAAACATTACATTAACTTAAAAGTGAACTCCATTGTTTCACCGAATTTCTTACGGAGTCCAAAAAAATTGTGCTATATTGAAAAGTTACTTAATTTGAACAGAAAACCTATATTCTGTCTCTTCATACCATTTCATGGTCTGTTGATTGAAATCTGGAATAGGTTGCTGCATTTACTCAGCAAGATGGTCACATGGAAATTCCTGTATATGATTTGCCTTCTAAGATCCTCTGCAGGGTAATGTGTGTTCAGTTGAAGGTAGTGCCATCTTTCTACGCAGGTTCACGATGTTTATTTATTCAAAATGTTTAATACATATTGGAAATAATGTACCCATTTGGCTTTGCAGGCCGAAGCTTACACAGATGAGGTTTTTTGCTCAAGTTACTTTGCTTCCAGAGCCCAAGGTTGGCTACTTTCTCTTCTAAATCTACCTTCTTCCTTCCCTTTTTCTTCTTTGTAGTGTGTGTGTGTGGGAGGGGTTCCACAAGGCCCGCAATTGCTGGTTACTTCTGCAAATTTGTTTCAAGTGTAATTATTGTCGTGCTTTTTTTTTTTTTTTTTTTATATCTTTTGTTGGCAGGTCGGCTATTTCAATGAGATTGAATTAATATGCTATAGAGTTTGATATTGAAGAATGTAATGTCAATTAATCTTGCACACACAATGGATAATGAATTAATAGAACCGGTTATTTCTCTGGATCTTTTGCAGCAAGATGAACTTAGTTCAGAGGACAAAGACACTCGTCAGACGCCCTGCAGAACTAGTGCCTACTCCTTTAGTAAGATACTCACTCCATCAGACACAAGTACACATGGTGGATTCTCTATTCCTAAGCGACATGCTGATGAATGCTTCAGTCCTCTGGTTGGAATCCTTATCCTGAATTATATCAATTTAAACAAGCTATATAATTTACAGAATGCAGTGTGTCTGACAAAGGATTATGCCTTGTCTATTTATTTGTGAAGTTGTTGAATTTGGATGTAGTCTGTTCTTGTTTGTGCCTTTTGACTCTGTTATTGTAGTTTTAGATTTCACCAAGAAACAGATATTTTACTGTTTAACATATAGAATGGATTAAAGAAAACATTCACATGATTATTTTTGGTTTTGTTTTGTCATTCTTCCTCTACATTACACCAATATTATTGCTCTGCACTTTTCTGTTTAAATTTTCATCGAGCTTTTCTCATCTGTTTTTGGCAAGAGTTAAGCTTATTTCATGTCTTTGACATTGCAGGATATGTCTCAGCAGCCACCAACACAAGAGCTGGTTGCAAAGGACTTGCATGGGTTTGAGTGGCATTTTCGGCATATATATCGTGGTAAGTTATTTTATGTCAAACATTCCTGATCCAGTTGCAATAATTCAGCCATTACTGTTAGTGCTGCATTGAATAAATCTAGGATCCTTTTGATTTTAATCAGTAAATGACATTGCATTTATTAGAATCTATTTTGGAATTATATTGGAGTCCTTAGCTCCTAGCCATCAGTGTTGTGATAGACAAAGTGTCAAGCAGGTGATAAACAAGTTTTATTCTCTTGTTTGGTAACAAAATCATCATGGTGTCACATAAATGCACAATATACATTGATTTCTCAGCTGTGTCCAAGGTATTTGCCATCACTTTTTTAAGTAGCACTTCAACTTTGACCCTTTTTGCACATAAACCCTGTCTTTTGAAAGTTTTTTACCAATCATATTTCAATTATTTACACATTAAGCAATAGACCCTTTGAGTTTTTCTCTTTCTAAAGTTATAGCAGAGATTAAACAAGATGTGAAAGCTTTAATTGTTATATAGCCTGATTAGCACTTCAGAGCAATCAGATTGTTGAAACTTAAAATCTTTACAACCCTAATCTTTGAGGGTTGGATAGTTGACTTGCTTAAAATCTTTTGATGTGCATTAATAGGGTTAGACAGTAGTTGAGTTTCTTACATGTTGTTCAAGTGAATCTGTCTGCCAAAATTTTGGATGAAAAGTAACAGGAAGCACTCTATTTGTCAAAGCACTAAAACACGAGTTTGATTGAAAATTTTGAAATAAGAAGCAATAGAAATGTCTTTACCATTTTCATTTTTTTCATATCAGTGATGAAATTTTATGACTTTAGTTTGGAGTACACTTTGACACATTCTCTTGCAAGACACGCTCTTTTGGATTCATTAGTTAATTTCAGAGTTGGATATTTTCTAAAATGAAATGCAGGTAAGCCAAAACGACACTTGCTTACTAGTGGGTGGAGCTCATTTGTGAATTCCAAAAAGCTTGTTGCTCGAGATGCATGCATTTTCCTTAGGTTCTCTCTTTCTCTCTTTTCCCCTTCCCTCCATTTCCCCACATTCTGTTTGTTGGTGTTCCGGAGGAACTCTGGTTGCATTCCAAACATCATGTTTTTTGAATTTATTTGGATGTCTCTAATATTCTTGTAATTAGAGATTCTGGTATCCAGTATTCATGAGGTGTTAATTCCGTGAGAATAATCCCACTCGTTTTGTATACAATAATCTTAGCATCCTTAGAAATAATTATTATTTGTTCTATGCAATTCAAATAGGTATATGAAAGATATTATAGTTATGTATTCATAAAAGAAAAATTTTTGGCTTCTGGAGTAGAATGGAAGATTAGAGAATTGAAAGATTAACTGATATGGAATTAGCACATGTTTGGTTTTGCTTAATTTTTACACAAAAACAGCTTTTCAGCCAAAAGTTAAGCTTTTTTTAACACAAAATAAGCAAATCCAAACACGCTTATTATTTGAAGATTTATATGTTCTATTATATATGTTTCTAAAGTTTAAATAATTTAATATTAGTTAATATCAGAGAGTATATTTAAATTGCTATACAAAATTACCCCATTTGAATTGTGAGCATGTTTTTTTATTGCATTTCAATGCTGAAAAGAAGTCAATGATTGTCAGTGTTGGTTTCAACTTTCACAAGGAAGATTATAGATTTTAAAGAAATCAGAGCGAATTTTACTGGCATGGGTTTTGATGGTTAGTTAAATACAAATGTTATATGAGGAGCATTGTAAGATGCTAAGTGGTTGGGATTGTTAAGTGGATCATGACAATGATAATAAAAGTGTTATTAACAAGGACAATACTCCTGTCATTGCAGTGGGGAGAATGGAGAACTTCGTGTTGGGATTCGTCGAGCAACGAAACAACGCAACACTGCATGCACAGCTACATCTCTGATATCAGGTCAAAGCATGCAACTTGGCATATTGGCGAGTGCTTCCCATGCTGTTGCGACAGGATCCATGTTCACTGTCTACTACCGCCCTTGGTGAGCTGTTCAGGATTCATCAAATAGAAATTTGGAAAATAACTACTTTTCTTGCATTGCATAAGTATATATGCCCTTTGGCATATGTTTTTCAAGATTTAGCAGAAGGATCTGTTACACACATCTTTTGCAGGACGAATCTGTCTGAATTTATTATTCCTCTGCATCGCTACATGAAGTCAGCTGAAATGGACTATTCAATTGGAACGAGAGTACAAATGCAGTTTGAAGTTGAAGAGTCTACAAGAAGGTGATGATGCCCCTTCCCTCCAAAACGAGTTTGATATATTGCTCTGTCCATCCTCCCACCAGAAAGGAAACTATATGTAACCAGGTATGTTACCTTTTTGAGTAACCAGATTTGCAGGTACAATAATTGGTATCGAAGATATTGATAGCATTAGGTGGCCTGGTTCAGAATGGAGATGTCTCAAGGTTATTAGATCTGTTCCAATTCTTCAATTTTAGTTCCTTGAAGTTATAAGACCTTTCTGTTTTATTTTACTTTGATTCAATATTAATTTATATCAGCTCTTAGGTGCAATGGGATAGCATACTAGATACGTATATGCATCCTGAAAGGGTTTGTCCTTGGAGGATTGAGCCCTTGGAATCTGCCAAGAAGAAACACATTCCCATTCTCCCCCTACCAAATAAGGCACATGAACTTGATCCACCATTGCCTGGATTAAGTGGCTCTGCTAAGGATGGTTGGTTCCAATCCATTCATTTCTTAATCTGAGCTAGCTGTGAAATTTTCTTGATTCAAGGAAGCTACAAGATGTTATGTTATCGCTTTTCATGTTTATGATAATATGTGATCTTTCCTATGAGTATGTGACTAGTGGAATTCTCTTTTTATCAGACGTAGTTCAGAATTCAGTCAAGGATGCCTCTCAGAGAGTGAAAAGGGACTTACAAGGTCAAGATTATAATGACATGGGTTTTCCACAGCATGCACAAAAACCATCTTTATTAACAGATGTACTCCCATCAAAGGTCACTGTCTGTGACTCAAAATTTGGGATGGAGAATCAGCTGCCCTTTCTAATGCAAGATCTTCTTCACCAACCTCTTGGCAGCTCAATGTCATTTCCAGATGAAGTCTTGTCAACTTCAAACCTCTATAATCAGCCTCCTATCCATATCACCTATGGAGCGTGTAATAGTGTCTCAATCACCAGAGATGTTTCAATTTCAAATTTGAACTCGACTGATTCTGATTCCCTGGGATGGCCTGCTTCTGAATCTAGAGATGAAAATGAAGTTCCTTCTGGCCAACCTGGCGTTTGTACGAGATACAAGCTTTTTGGGGTTAGCTTAATTGATAGCCAACCGGAGCTCCCTTCACCACAATTTGCTGTTTTTAGCAAGATTTCATGTCTTTCTATTCCTCCAATTTCTCCGTCAAGCATCTCTGCAACTGTCCCAGCTACAAAACCATCCGAGAGTATTTTAGGTGTTACATCAGAGAAAAAATGCAAGAAGTTTTACTCGGTTAATAGCAGGAGTTGCACAAAGGTACTTAATGTTTTTGATTTAACCATGGATTGATTTGCTTTTATTGAATTTTGTAGAATGTTTGTCATTGTTGTGTAATGTTTATGATGTCTGTGCTTTAAACTATAATGTTAGTAGGGCAGGGTTAGGAGGTTATAGTAATCAGGCATTAAATTAGGTGGTCAACCTCTTATGTCAGTTATTCACATGAGAGGGTCACACGGAGACCCTGCACAGGACAAAATATGTTGAGTCCTGTGCACGGTCTGTCTCTGTCCCCTTAACATGACTCTGCCATGAAAATCTCACGAGAGGATCCAAATCCCTTGGGAGAGGGCAATTGGACTCCTCTAGAAAGGGTTACTGAATAGGCATGTTAGAACCTTCTTGCTTGATTGTCAAAGCATCTTAGTACAAGTGAGGAATCAAACCTCCTCATGATTCACCGTGACAGAAATAGGCTAGCAGGTAGCTGAAAGAATTTTTTTGGACATTCTGAAATCTGAGTTAAGGCAACTATCTATTTCAGGTGCTTAAGCAGGGAACTGCTCTTGGAAGAGCAATTGACCTCACACGTTTTCCTGGATATGACGAACTCATTTCCGAACTCGACTGGATGTTTGATTTTAGAGGAAGCTTAATGAATGGAAGCAGCGGATGGCATGTGACCTGCACAGATGATGATGGGGATATGATACTGTTAGGAGATTACCCATGGCAGTTAAGTAGTGAAATCAGCAGTAGTATCATATGAAAACAAGATTATGTAGGCTTGATTTTGGTATTACTTCTCTGCAGGTTTTTCTACTTATTATAAAATACAATTTTGATATTTTATAAACTCAGAAAAAGCAAGCCAAAAAGCCACTGCTGTTTTTCGTTTCTTCTGACGCATAAATGTCCTTTAAAGTTTACCATCATTGCAGCAATTTAGTATTATGCATATGGTATTTTCCAAAATCTATGTATTTTCAATTTTTTTTTTTACCAAAAACCAATTGTGTTGGGATGTTTTTTCATTTAGTTATTGAAGAAATTTTTGAAAAACATTAGTAAGTGCCTTGCTAAATTACTATGGGTTTTGCGTTTGTGTGTGTGTGTGTGTGTGTGTGCGTGTGTATGGTTTTCTTTTTTTTGGCTAAACTTTTTTGTATTGTACCATTAAATTATGCAGGGATTTCCAGTCCATGGTACAAAAGTTGATCATATGTCCAAAGGATGGTATTAACAATCTCAATCCAAGCACCTAAGCAGATCCAACAAGCCTTTAGTCACTGTCTTCTCTCTCAATCAAAGGATGGGGTCTAGGGCTCGCAGGACAAATGCGGCTATAACTCCTCTATGCAACCAAATATTTATTCTCGTGTCGTTTCTAGTAACAACATGTTTTACATTTCTTTCTTTTTCAGACAGACTCGGAGTTCTGCAATATGTGATTCACAACCATTATGCATACGCTGGCAGCTGGCTTTATTGATATAGCAATTGAAGTACAATTTATAGGGAGAAAAAACGAAAACCATACTGTGTAGTTTTCAAGAAATAATTTTTACTGATACTTGTGAAAAGTATTCATGATTGTGTCTTTGATATACATACATGGCCATTCCAGCATAATGAATGGGTATATAGAATTATGCATATTGCTTTGAAACTAAGGTTGCATGTTATTAGCGATTAGTAACGATTAGTAAAATTCTCGGTTTGAAGCATAGTAAGTTTTATTCGATGATTTTAATACTAGAATACCAAATGAATGTTTCACTTTTCATATTATTATTAATTAAATATTAAATTTTTATCTATCTAATGCTCAGATTTTTAATATACTTGTCAAAATGCTTCATTAGTAATTTTCTTGAGACCCATAAAGTCAAAAGTATTATTATGAGAAAATTAAGTGTTTAAATCACAATCTTGCACTGTTCCTGGTTCCTGATCTCATCCAAAACTCTGGTATTGACTGGTCCATATTTGGTAGCCGTTGCCCTCTGTACAGTGTGCAGTGAGTTTATTTAGCGAAAGCGAGACGATACGACCATGTCAGTGATCACCATAACAACCTTCAAATTCAATTTGGGTCACTCCATCGTTCCGTATCCCCGCGTTGCTTCTTTCATCGCTCCCTCCTCCTCCGTTTTTCGCCGCCATGCTTCTTCTTCACCAATTCTTCTTCATACCCATTCGCCCACACTCGTCAGATCCTATTCTTGTCCATTCCCACAACCCAATGACCAACCAGACCAAGTTCAAGACCTCAGGGTTCCTGACCACTGGTTAGTCCCTTCCATGGCCTTGCAGGTACCCTTCTGTTTTGTTTTGTCTTGTTTCAGTACCAAATCGGTATCAGTTTTTGCCAATTTTAGAATTGCTGCACTTGTGACGACATCTGTAGTAGCTGTGCTCTTCAGTCCGTCACTGGCTGAGCAAGTTGACATGTTCAATTGCATGTGTTTCAGGAATCAGAGTGGCTTAAGGTTACTTTACACAAATGGTTGGATGATGAATACTGTCCAGAGGAAACGAATGTGGAGATAAGCAGAGTTGCTGCCCGGTCATACTACAATTCTTTGCTGCAGAAGCAAACAGACCTGGGTGAGATTTTGTTGAAGATGGCACGGGAATTGGAGTCTATTTCTTATCAAGAAAGCTTCCATGGCGCATTCTCATCAGCAAATGCTGCTGTTAACCTGATTGCCCAGCGGATAGAACATCTCAGCCTGTCAAGTAAAATTTGATTGCCCCACATGGTTTGGTCATTTACTGCTAATGGGTTTGGATTTTACTGGCCCCTAATGTATAGTCAAATCTTTCTTCTTGTGAACTTTATTTCCTATGAAATCATGTAGGTCTTCTGTTTTTCGTTTCTGTATCCGATTTTGTGTTTGAAATTCTTGTGATCTCTGAATACTATGGTGTCCATTTCTATTTCCATATAGCAGTATGCGCATATTATGTACTGAATTTAATTATGCTCATACACACACATAATAGATAATGTTGGCTGAGTGACAGAATTGTGCTTTCAAAAGGCCCGGGTAGGGTTAGAGTTGGAGTTAGATGCAACGCATGTGGGTTTGGTGCACTTAACTAGAAAAAAGTTGTGCCCTCACTTAACTAGGAATTGTGATTTGTCTTAGCATCGAATAATTCAGAAACTTTGTTCACTTTGGAGAAATTTAGATGAAGGTTGTTTCGAACAACATTAATTAACATTCAAGAACCTTGCATTGTGACCAACTTTGCCTTCTCTTAACTGACTCAAGTTTAGGAATCTGACACGGTCTCAACACTGCAGCCAAACTTGCCTGGTCGAGATAGGGGAAAAATATTAGAGTGCTCTCAAAATAATATATAAAATAATTGAGATTTAAGTTAAATTTTATTATTTAATATTCTATATTTAATCTAACTATTTTATAATTATGCTATCTAGATATTACAATTTCAGTAAATTTAATATAGTATTCTTAGAGTATATAAAAATTTATCCGAGATATAGTGCTTTCAAATAAGATAGTGAAATCCATAAAGGCATTATCGCGTGACTAGCTGGTCAACCTCTAACTCTGTTGAGTCAAGAACTAGCAAGCAGTCAACAAAAGAACTAGCTAGCAGTCAACGCTAACAACCTTAACATGGGAAGAAATTCATGTAATACCGTACTTTTTTATTTAGTATTATATTAAACCTCACCTAATTTGGTTTTAAAAAAAAGGAAACAAAATGTTTAAAACAAAACAGAGGGAAACGAGGAAGCATAGTGCTTCGCTTTTATTGTGATAAATTATAAAACTGTTGTACTACAACTTCTTCTTTTCCCGATTATTGTTATAGTATGTTAAGAGGAAGATCAATCATGCGAGTATAATGACCAGATTATTAGTACTATCTTTTACGTGCAAGAGGAAAAATTTTAAAATATTCTCAGAGTACTATACCTAACCATTGAGCAATGCTACTCACACACTTGATTATAAATAAGAAAACTTGCTGCAGTGGCCACTTCCACCTTAGAATTTCTCGTGATCACGTGCACATGACATGCTACGAAGGTGCATTTTTTTGTGAGCCATCATTTTTTTTAGTAGCATTACTCCTTGCTTATGAAGTAGAGGCAAATTCATTGTTGGCCTACAAACTGCATGCCCTTTCTTTCTCCTACTAGCATGCACTTATTGATATACGCTTGCCCACACACACGAACAGAGAGCATGGCATCCATGAACAACCTGCTGGTGTGCGCACCACTAGAATGTGAAACAACAGATAAAATGTTAGCTTCCATGGAGAAAGCAAAAGTAGAAGGTGCGAATATTGTTGAGCTTTGCATTGATGCCTTATCACACTTTCACATCTCCCAGGTTGAGATTCTCATGAAGCTAAGAACTCTGCCCGCTATAGTGTCTTTCAGGTGCGTTCTTTTAAACTTCCCACTTTTGTATATTTCTTGAAACAATTAGTAACATATGCAGATATGCTCTTCTGATCTTCTCCATTCTATTCTTTGGTAACCTCCCCCAGCCACCACCTCCCAAAGGAAAACATAACTAGACAAACATAATGCTATCCCATTTCTGAATTGTTTCATCGAGCTTAACTTCTACTCTTTTATAACCCATACATCACATAAACCTAAGTTTGTTATTAAATACACAGCATTATTTTAACCAAAACCAAAATGCAAGCTGCTAAATAGCAGCATACGAAAGAAATAACATAGCTGGCTTCAACATACTGCATTAAAGAAGAACTAACTGATATATTGAAAATAAGACAGACAATACAGGAACTAACAGACACTGGGAATCAGTCCAAAAGCACCAGCTTTCTATCTTATTGTTTTCCTTCATTTTTGCAAAAAAAAAAAAAAATGATATTCACTTTTAATGGTTGAATAATGAAGTTGATTATTCTTTAATCTACAGAGACAGAATAGAGGCTCCAAAGAATTCTTAACAAAGAATAACAAAACAGTCCCTCGTAAAAGACTGATAAGTCATAAGTAACCAGTGAGCCCTTTGGCAGGACGCAGATACCTGAATATCAACCAGAGAATCTGGTATATAAGCAAGCCAACATCTTGGTAGACTGGCAGTTGGCATTAATGTTGTGGATCATTGTGCTAACTATTATGTTTTGTTAGTTGAATAATAAATAGTGTCCTCTGATTTTCATAAACTCAAGGTAATGTTGATCTTCTTGGTACTTTGTTGTCCTTTTCCTGTCTCCTATTTGTCAGTCAGTACTAATATCCTCATTTAATTTCAAGAGGAATTCTCCATGGATCCAACCAATGGAAGAGCAATGCCTCCCCCCGCCCCCCCCCCCCCCCCCCCCCCCCCCCCCCCCCCCCCCCCCAAAAAAAACAAGAAAAAATATGTAAGAGGAACATCACCTTGTTTGCAGGTTTCTCAACTTTTGCAGTCACATGCTAAGTAATGGGCAGATTTGGTCCCATTTTAATGCTTGGAATGCTTTTTCTAAATTATTGTTAGCCCAAAAGCCTTAGGTGAAGTGGCAGCAAATCCCTATGGGACTCCAGCTAAGGCTCGCGTGCCATATGACTCAAAGTACTCATTTTGGCGAAGCACAGTAATAATTAACATAAAGAAGCACAGCAATATAAATGAATTAACAAGCAAGTCAAATAGCAAAACGTGAGATAATTGGGTTGCCGTAGCGCAGGTTACTCCGTCTGAACTGATGTTTGCTTCAATTGTGATTTACAGACTGCAATCAGCAGGTAACACGAGCAGAACTAACAGCAAGGCCACATGCTTGGAGGTACTGAGACTGGCTCTGGAAATGGACGTGGAATTCGTTGAAGTAGACTATGAGGTACTCATCACATCCAAAAAATACTTCCTTCCGTATTTGTCACTTTGACATTTTCGACATCTAACCTGACATTCATCCTGTTGTTTTCACACCACTGTTGTTATCTCCCTCTTCCAAAATAAAAACAAAAAATTGGTAAATATCAAGTTTCTGTCTTGGGCTGATCTGAGGCCATTATGTCACATGGCTTGTTATTGCTTACTTTTTCCTCAACATTTTTTGACAGTTAATATGACCCGTTTGTTTGGGCTTTATTCTTAAAGTATAAGTGCTTATGGAACAAGTAGATTACAGTAAACCCTTAATAATAATTAGTGCTCGTGTAGATAAACTTTTTTAAAAAAATATTTTTTTATATATCTTATTTTAGTATATATATATTTTTTAAAAAAAGTAATTTTGTATTTGGATACAATATTTAAGAAGTACTTTTAAATAATAAAAAAAATTTTAAATTTGTTTAAATAAAAAAAAATAAAAAACTTAATTTATATCAAAATTATTAAAAAAGACATTCAAATGCAAGATATGACAAGTTATGATATATAAGATATAATTAAATGAACTAGCATAATAATGACAGTGAGATTTTTAAGTATGTCATGCTAATAGCATCATGAAAAACGAGACATAAGGTAATAACATGTCTAGTTGTGTACCAAAATGTTTAATAATATGTTGCTAATATTGTTCTATTTTATTTTCTCTAAGTGATATAGTTATTAAAAATAGAATTCAATTTAAGATATTAAGACACAATGACTTAAAGTTATACTATTTAAAATATAATTTATAAAATTACCAAGAAAAGTTTATGTAAATAAAGTTTATAAAAAAAAAGGATAATATAAAATATAATTTTTAATAAAAATAAAAGATATTTTTATCATAAAATTATATTAAAAATTTTTTTTTCTATTTTTTTAAAAGTTACTTTTAAAAAAAGAGATAAATTAATTTTTTTAACTTTTACTTTTTTAAAAAATTATATCTAAACCCATTAAAAAATATGTGAAATTATTTTTAAAAAAATACTTTTTCTAAAAAAAATGTATCTAAACGGATTCTTAATTGATAAATAATCAGAAAGATGATTATAGAAACCTGAATTACTAAATAATCACTCAGCATGATTATTCAGTTCAATTGAACTAAGTAGTTCACTTATTCACTTATTTGACCCTTTTTAACATAACTATTATTACATCATTGTCTCCAGACTCCCCCTAATCAATTTTTACTCGATAAGCTTTCAAATTAGATTTTAAAAGCTTAGCTTTTCGACGTTTGAGAAGCGACACAGACATCATCCTCTTTAGCCAAGCACTTGACACGCGTGTCTTTTTAAGCTACCAGAAAAAAAAAAAAGAAAAACATGTTTTCCAAATCAATAAAAAAAAAAACGATCAGTCAGCAAAATAAAAATAATCAATGAAACGCTATCATTCAGAAAAGGGAAAATTGACTTCCGGGCCGATACAAATTAAAGGAAGGAAATCATTTTTTCAGGATACTGCAAATAATTGATGTACTATTGTATGAGAAAATAATACATATTGAATTTTCTTTTAAACCATACGGTTTAAATAAAGAATTTTTTTTCTTAGAAACCATAATTATAGAAAATGCTTCCTACAATCATAGAGTGTGTTTGAAGTAATAGATTTTGGGATTTGATTTCACTTATAAATTATATTTTTTGTTTGAAAAAATGATAAATTGGGATTTAATATAATTTAAAAATTTATAAAAATTTAATAGATTTTAATTAAGTTAATTTAAAAATGTTTTTAAAAATGAGAAAATTTAGGTAGATTTTAATAAATTTTGTATAAATATACTAGTATTCCCTTAATAGAGACATAATAATCATATTATTAAGGGATAAAGTGTAAATTTATTAAAATAAAATCAACTCAACTCCATTTTAGTGTATTTTAAATATAAAAATTAATTTTCAAATTAATTCAAAAATAAGAATTTTTATAATGAGTTTTAAATATAAAAATTAATTTTTATTTCAATATAATTCTAATTTTAATGTTTTGAAATAATCAGATAATCAGCTAATTAAGAGAAAAAAACAAATGGAGAAATGACCCGAATATCAGTTATATTTAAATAATAAGTGATCTTCCATTGATTACTAAACAGTTATGATTGATCAATGGGCCTATATCTAGATCAGTAGATACCAGGATGAGCATGAGGCTCCTCATAGCAGATTCTTGGCATGGAGAGCAACAGAATTCGTTTCTTCTAATTTATATATGGGAAGAGTCTTGCATGGTAGTTTAAACATGATGGATGTTATCTCTTAGAATCACAAAGAATTAATTTTACGTCTGTTTGTTCTTTCACAAGTTGTTCCTATAATCAGTCCGAGAGTTTTAACCCTATTTGGTTCAGCTTAATTTAAAAAAAAAAAATTAATAAAATTTTAATTATAAATTATTTTAAACATAAAATAAACTAATTTAAACATTCATTAAAAACTTGGCTTCCGTTGTCCTTTGGATTTTGGAATGCATGATTAGTTCTGAGTTCTGACACATTTTCAAACTGAAACTTTTCAGATGGCTTCTGATATAAGCATTTTCGAATACAAAAATCAGAAACCCAAAAGCAAATTTATTGTATCAAGCTATGTCAATGGAGGGAACCCTTCAGCTGAGACCCTGGGGGATCTGATTGCAGAGATGCAATCTACAGGAGCAGATGTTATCAAACTCAAAATTGACGTGAATTATATCACAGAGTTAGCTCCGATTTTTCACATGCTCACACATTGCCAGGTACCCATTTTTGCAACTGATGTCATGTCTATGCAATTCAAGGTAAAGCTCTCGTAGATTCAAAAAATTCTTCAACTTCATGATCTTGCTTTATAAGGTGAACATGGGTTCTAGGTAAATGAAATAAGGTACACTAGTCTTGGATCTCATTTTACCTTTTGACGCAAGTTGCGCTGTGAAGCATTAAAATGCACCATAAAAATTGACTTCAAAACAATTAAGCTGCCTTGCACCGCTAATGCTTTTCTAAAATGTTATTTTCACACTAAATTTAAATTAGTTAATCATATGTAAATTTATGGTTAAATGTGTTTCGAATGGTTAGATGGGTTCATAATCCATTACCAATAAGCAATAATCAAATGCTAGTCCGTTTAACTCCTCAATACATGTATGTTAATCACAAATTCACATTATTAATTGGCATAAAAATAGTCGGCAAAAATGTTGTGCACTTACACATGAATAGTCTTGGGCTAAATTATAGAAAACATCTTCCAAGTATGTAAATACAAAAAATTTGTACCTTGAAATTCATCGATACAATTTTTTAAACTTAATAAACTTTGTGTACTAGAGTAAAATGAACCCTTATTTGTGCAGATAACTCTCAGTAGGAAATTAATACGCACAATTTGATAAATTCAAAAGTTAAATTAGTAAATTTCAAAGTATAGTAAAGTTTTATGTACATGACGTTTAGTTGGAGGGGATTTTTTTGTAATTTAGTCTTTCATGTCTTGAAGTTAAGCAGTTATACTTTTTCTATCTCCAGGTTCCACTCATTGCTATTGCAGTGGGAAGCAGAGGTCTTATATGCCAATTACTGGGGCCCAAATTTGGCGGATTTTTGGTCTATGGGTCTTTGGAGTGCAAACCCATACCCGGCTTCCCGACTCTAGTCAGCCTTAAGCATGTTTATAAACTGGAACGTATGAACGCAGAAACGAAAGTTTTTGGTCTCGTATCAAATCCAGTAGGCCACAGTAAAGGCCCCATTCTGCACAACCCTGCCTTTAGACATGCAGGATTTAATGGAATTTATGTGCCCATGCTTGTTGATGACATAAAAGAGTTCTTTAATACCTACACTAGCACTGACTTCGCAGGTTTCAGGTATGCATGCACTTCGGGTGTGCTTGATAGAAGTGCAAAATGGAAAGAGTGGTGAGGGAAAACAAATGAAAAATTGATCATGTATCAGGACATGATCGATTGCATATTTTCACCTGTCCCCTACTAGTATTCCAATTTTCACTTGTAGGTAGCAAGCAAACTAGAGAGAATAAGAAATTTTCTTTCTTTGTAAACATTCTCTCTATCCTTGGCCACTATGATGAATATTCTGGGGTCAGCATGGCTGCTACTATACGATCTCAACATACGTCTTTACTTCCATTAGCAAATCACTTGCGTTAGTGACCTAACTTAACGAAAATTTCCTTCTACATGAGAATCTTTCTTCTATGTGGAAATGAAATAATCACGTTACTGCATATACAGTTGAATTGCTCTAAAAGAAAGATTATTAGTAGTTAGTTGTAAAACAGTAAACTCTTCAGTGATGCCTGTTTTCTTTGTTCAATTTCTGCAGTGTGGGAATCCCTCATAAAGAGGCAGCAGTCGGTTGTTGTGATGAAGTCCATCCACTGGCTAAGGTTTGTAAACTGTCATCAACTAGATGTGTCAGTCTACGTAAATGACCTCTAGGAACAGAAAGACCGAAGACACGAGAATGAGTTTCAAATGTTAAAACCATCATTTAGGTGCTCACTATCTTGCTTTATATATATATATATATATATATATATATATATATTCAAAGTTGTTTTCTTTAAGTAAGAGGAACCAAAGTTCTTGTTTGGGTTTTTGATACAAGCTCAAGTGAATTAAGTTTATGTGGAATAAATCAAAATGACCAGGATTTGTACAATACTCGTTCTTTAGTTTCAATCATTAGACAAATTCCAGGCTGATCTAAGTTATGTTTGTTAATCATCTTCTAAAATGTGGTTCCCTTTGTCAAGTAGTCCATTGGAGCTGTAAATACTATAATAAGGAGGCCTACTGATGGAAAGCTGATTGGTTACAATACAGATTGTGATGCTTCTATCACAGCAATAGAGGATGCAATAAAAGGTACCCTGAGAATCAAAGCTTTTTCTCATATTTTCAAAGTTGACTAAAAGCATCTTTCTATATACTAAAGGTAAACATGAAGGATCTTATTCTTGTATCTTTGAGAAGGTATTGAAGGACCTGAAATGACTACGGTCTAGAACAGATTTCCAATGTTTATTCTGTTAGTGAAGAATCTTTTCTGATTGAATCCAATCACATCTGTTTTGTGGTCACTAATTCGATGAAATTGTTCAAATCACATAATATTTGTTTGGGGTTTGGGCTAAACAGGGAGACAAGTTGCAAATGGGGAAGTATCACATACTTCTCCAATTGCAGGGAAACTATTTGTGTTGGTTGGAGCAGGAGGTGCAGGAAGGGCACTCGCCTTTGGTGCAAAGAGAAGGGGGGCTCGGGTTGTCATTTTCAACCGCAACTATGGTAATAATATGTGATATATAATCTTCAGAAGCCATAGAGAATATTATCTTATTTACAACAATTTCTTTTCTTTTTTTTTTTGTTCAATAGAGAGGGCAAAAGCTCTAGCACATGCGGTCTCAGGGGAAGCTATGCCATATGAATGCCTGGATAGATTCTGTCCAGAAAGCAGGATGATCCTTGCAAATGCGTCTTCTGTGGGAATGGAACCAAATTCAAATGAAAGTCCCATTGCAAAGGTTCTCTCTCTCTCATTCCTTGTAAAAAAAAACAATAAAATACATATTCCTTATGCTGTCATGCTTATTTAGGGTGCCTTGAGAGCATATGAGCTGGTTTTCGATGCTGTTTACACACCTAGAAATACAAGGCTCTTGCAGGAGGCTGCCCAGTCTGGAGCCATAGTGGTGAGTGGAGTTGAAATGTTTATCAGACAGGCTATTGGTCAGTTCCGGCTTTTTACTGGAGGATCAGGTACTAACCATCAATAGTTCCAAGTTTTAACATCCATTTAATTCTCTTTAAATTTCATAAACAATGCCTAGTCTTTTTCTTGTGCTTTGCAGCTCCAGAAGATTTCATACGCAAGCTTGTTCTGGAACAATTTTGATTTCTTCACAGTTCACACCCTAATTCATCAGTAACAAGATGTTATGTTACCATATGGTGGCTTCTTAGGTCACTAGAATGGCAATCCAGCAGAGAGAAGCGTGCAGGCTTTGCTGTTTCCTAATATAGTTAAAGAATGCTCGGCCGCTTTAAAATTGCATCCAATTACTCAGAATAAGCAGTTTTTTTTTTTTTTAATGTAGCACGTTTAATATTGAATGAAATAAAAATCAGCGTGCTGCTTGCGTACTTGGGGCTTGGCATACTTTATACTCATATTTTCGAAAAACTGCTGTATGGGGTTTGATCATTATCAGTAATTTTCACAATCCCCCAACTTTTTGAAGAGAATTATCTTTGTTCTTGTTCAGTAATAAAAAAATATGATGGCACCTCTTTTTTATCTTGCAGAGAGCCTGAGACTGTCTCCTTTTGCCTCCAGACTGATCTCAAATGCCATGCTTGAACATATGTAAAAAGAGTAACTACTCAGAAAGTGAAATTGGCTGGCTCTTATTAAACAAGAATTTAAAATTTGAAATTGGAAGGTGCTTTTCATTGTTGTCTTTGCCTTTTCCTAAATATACATTGCACAAACCTCTACTGCACTTGATCTGGTGCAGGAAACTCCAAATTCTTAAAAGATGTAAAACCTCCATCCACAACCAAATTATGGCCACTAACATACTTGGCATTATCAGATGCAAGATAAAGTGCAGCATTAGCGATATCGTCGGGTTCACAATTTGCTCCCTCTAGGACGCCAGCATTTTGAACAATTTCTACAAGTCTCTGAGCATTAACATGTGGATATATCTGACTCATTTCTTTCATGACAAAAGGAGTGGGGATGGCAAAAGGAGATATGCAATTGACTCGGATTCCATGCCTGCATAGTTCTGAAGCCATAGATTTAACAATGCCTATAACAGCAACCTTGGATACTGAGTAGGTGTGCTGGGACATCCCTCCCATTACTCCAGTGATACTGGCTGTACAGAGAATGGACCCAGCTCCACGTGGGATCATTACACGTGCTGCATGCTTGATACCTGCCACAACCCCTCTAACATTTATGTCCATGACTCTGTCAAACAATGCCAGGTCCAGGTCAACAATGCTTGGAGGAGTTCTGCAGGCTATCCCTGCATTATTGTACATGATGTCAAGCTGGTTGTGTTCAGAAATGGCAAAATCAACAGCACTGGATATGTCTGACTCTTTAGTGACGTCGCACATTATGAAAGTAGCATTAGGCCCCAGTTCTTTTGCAGTCTCATGGCCAACTTCTTGTTGGATATCAGCAATAATAACCTTGGCACCATTATTAATGAATTTTGTTGCTGCAGCCTTTCCTATGCCGCTAGCTGCCCCAGTGATCAGTGCAACCTTGTCTTGTAGCTTCCTGGACCACATCAAATGCGAATTAAAAGGCATAAACAACAAAGATCCTCTTGACAGCATTTTCTGTTTGCTGAGCACCATTTGATATTGTATCTAATAATTGGCAGCATCAGAACCAAAAGGTTGTGTATGTGACTAATCACTGTTCATCTATATAGCCCTCTCCTTGCACATTCACACACAACAATGCTTCTAAGGAAGTAGATCAAATGCAAGGAGAAAGAGCTGAAGAAATCATAAAGCAGCTAATGCACATCATACTACTAAAGGAAGTATACATCAACTCAAATGGAAAAAAAAAGAAAAAAAGAAGTTCTCGAGTAGCTGCAAAAACAGCTAGTAGACTGTATACTCTGAAGGTAATCTTCTGCTAGGACTGCTATGCATCTATTAAATTAATGCATCATGTACACATCAACATCCTTCAAATTGAAATTCCTACTTGAAATACAAGAGATGTTAAAGTACATTATTATAAGTATGTGCTTAGCAACAGTGAAAAATAGAAGGAATGGAGAGAAAGGACTATAAATTAGCAACTTAGCAAAGTATGCATTGTGCCTAGATACATTATGAATATTCATTCATTGCCCCCTTCGCTTCTTTTGCAAAAATTTTCATGTAACCAACCATAATGCTTTCTGTTTTCATCGTCTGATCAGAGTAATAACAGTTTCCCATAGATAAGTAGGAAAAATAAATGTAAAACAAAAACGACAATGTGAAGGATAACTTTGTCACACCTTCTAGTCTGAGTACACAACAACCGGTGGAAGCTCTCAGCAAACAAAGCCTTTGAATAGGAAACGTTTTCACTGCTTTTTAACAATTACCAGAAACGCAGTAAGCTGAAGTATTATTCATACCTCGGAAATAATTAAAGAACTGAAAGGAGAATCCATCATGATGAAGGGTTATAAAAAGACAAAAAAAATAGTGAGGAACACCTACATAATCCTTCCACCCAACAAAACTGACAAATTTGGAAAATCTATTAATCCAAAATATTTCCAGAAAGCTGATTAAAGAGTTTCAATTGTAGATAAAGTGGAAAGTAAAAGCAGAACATCCTATAATTTTTTTAATCTTCAAACGAAAAAGATAGATTAAAAAAATCAAATTAAAAGTTGAAACAGAGAAACAGGTGAAGGCAGAAAAATGAAACCAACCTCAAACCAATTCTTAACATGACTTTCTGCCAAAAAAATAGCTCAGATGCAGACACACACACAGAGGAGGTTGATGTAGTTTGAGCTTTAGCTTTGCATCGCTGACAGACAAAATAAAAGAGAGAGAATGTGCTATGTGGAGCTTGGCATGGATCATAAAAAATGCACCGAGGGTAATTTGGTCATTAGAGAATATGGCTAAAGCATATCTATGTTACAATAATTTGCATAGGCCATAATTGATGTTCATGGAATAATTTTGATAGTCCGTGACCCCCCTGATGTTATTCTTGAACACTTGAGTGCCGATTTGGCCAAGCTATAAAATTCGATCTTCATATAAAAAAAAAAAAGAATAATTTTGATAGTGAATAATCTTTCTCGGTTACAGTGATAATGCACATTGCATTTGAGATTGTGAGAACTTAACGATGCAAGACGGAATCAGTTCCCAATACTCGGAAATATGAATCCGAATATCTGGTTAATACTGGTATGACCCACAATGATATGCAACTTTTTTAAAGGCGTGTGGTTCTTTTTTTTTTTTTTCTCAATAACGTGGAAAATTTTGACATGAATCGGAATGGAGATTAAAGTTCAAGAATCGTTATTCACAAGAAAAAGACTATGAATAATCACATATGAACAATCACAAGTGTATTTGGAATGATAAGTTTTAAGAATTAATTTTATTTAAAAATTATTTTTAAAAAGTTATAAAACTTAAATTAACTTAATTTAAAAATTAATTAGATTTAAGTTATGTATATTTAGAAATTTACTCAAATTCAATTAGATTTTAGTGAATTTAATTTGATTTTACTTCAATTGACAATTACCTTATTAATTTATTTACTTATCTAATCTAAGTAAAGATAATAAAATAAATTACTTATACAAAATGAATTCTAATCATTTTTAAAGTGTTCCAGACACAAAATTTGATTAAATTTTAGTAAAATTAAATTTAATTGTAGTTTAATTAATAATTTTACTCATATTAATTTATTTACTTATTTAATCTAAATAAAAGTAATAAAGTAAATTATTTATAAAAAATGAATTTCAATTATTTTTTAAATATTTTGAACATAAAATTTAATTTATAAGTTAAATTAAATCTTAATTTTTATAAAAAAATTTAAATATAAAAATTAATTTTAAAATCAAGTCATATTAAATCATTTCAAGTCAAATCAAATTTATAGTAATTCTAAATAAATGACATGCATTCAGCCCAATGTGGAGCACCTTTGCAGCTGGTTGGTTTAACTTTAAAGTTTAGAATTTAGAGAGAGAGAACACAGTAGTGGCGAGTGATTGACCTCACGTGACCACACATATTCTACGTCAAACTCAAACGTTGGATAAGCTCCAATAAGAATTTCTACAAACCATGTCACCCCCCATCAATATGCAATAGTAGCAAACAAATGTACAATTCCAATTTCCAGTACAAACAGTCAAACACTAACATCCAAGACCAATTAAAAGGAAGACATTTCCAGAAACAGAGAACCTCAAGTCAGCAACGTCGTATCATTCATTAAACACAGTTAGTTCAGTTGATGATGAAAGGAGCAGGGTTCCTCCAAGTTACCAGCTCTGCTCCGGAGAGTGAAAGTGTCTTGTTCAATCCGTGTTCCATACCCCTTTAATGTCAATAAGGCTTTGGCATTCTCAATCCAATTTGTTAAAGATATACAATAATTATTATTGTACCCGTTTGTTGTCATATTTTTCATAATTATAATTATATAAAGACGTGTTAAAAAATATAAAATTTTTTATATATTTTTTTATTTAATAATTTAAAATTTTAAAATAATTAATTTTATAATATTTTCATTCATGTCTTGAATTAGAAATGAAAACATTTGGCTCCAACCCCAGTATTACCCTTATTTCAATGACTAAGAAGGAAAAAATGGATCATGAACATAAATTAATTGATATATGAACAAATTAACTAAAAAATCACATTAAAACAAAAAGAAAAAGAAAGTTGATGCCATAATTTAGAACTTTAATTAAATTATGGCATCAAATCACATTAAAACAAGGATGCCTCTTTTGTAAACAAAAAAACAAAGAATTAAGAGTCACAAAAAATTAAATTAGACATTTTTTAACAAAATCATTAATGTAAAGGATGATTAATTATTTATGGATTTAGTTAGTGTTCTTTTACCTAACGATCACTCACTTAATAATAAGTAGATATTTTCTTTTAATTTTTTTAGTGAGTCTACCAGAGTGACACTAGTTAATTTTCAGCTTAACCAATATCATTTTGGTGTATTGATGGTAACATTCTATTTCTACTTTTTAAAATTATTCTCATTTCTTGTTCACTTGTCAGTTTAAAAAAAATGACGAGATAACAGAATTTAATAATTTATCATTTACAGTTATTAGACAAAAAATTATTTTAAAATAAAAATAGGACAAACTAATAACTCATGTATTTATAATAAAAATTGATTAAAACTTTTAATTGTTTTGTGATATTGCTTTATTTTGTTTTTAATTGTGGTTGGTATAATCTTACTTTAATGCTGTGGTTCAAGTCAATAGTCTAAATGCTAAAAGAAAAATAAATGGGGGCATTCCGAGAATTGAACTCGGGACCTCTCGCACCCTAAGCGAGAATCATACCACTAGACCAAATGCCCGCTTGCCAATCAACTCTCACAAGTTAACTTACAATTTTTTAAAATGGACGTTTCCCTCCAAAATATTGAACTGAAAATTTTCCGGCGTGTTTTCACTTTGATTTCCCCTCCAAATTCACGGGCTTTCATATATTCGTTACCGTGTTTTCCGAACTTGAGCTTCTTCCTCTTCTCTGTTACTGTTACTGTTACCATTTTCCTTTCCTTCTGATTATCGTGTTAGGGTTTTTCTTCAATTTCAGGGTTACCATCTCTATCATGAAGAAGCCAAAACCATTCAGAAAACAACAACAAAATAAGTAACGGAGTTCGCATTCCAATGGCTCAGACCTACTCCTTTTGTTCTCTGTCTCACGCTCAAACTCCGTCGCCGCCTGGTAATTTTCGATTCTTTCGGGCTTCGTTTTTTTTTTTTTTGGTTAATTTTATTTGTTGTAACCTTTTTTGTTTTTAATCTTTTACTTTGATCATTCCTTTTCCCATTGATGCCATGCTAAAAAAATGATGAGCAACAAATGGACTGTTCTTTGATCGTATTGAATTTTCTGTGCGCTTTGAAATTTTCCGTAAACTACGTGTCTTGTGCTCTATTTGTTCTTTTTCTCAGTTCGGTCGAGAATGTTGTTTGAAAATGTGGGTTCTGTGTACGGATTATGCCTGATTGTGATATTTGTGATATTCACACTGCAAATAGCATCAGTTTCTGGTGAAAATAAAGCCCACAAACCTCATTCATATGTTAATCAAAAGCTAAAATAGAGTTTAATGTTTTGGGTACATAATCTGATCAACAGACGCTATTCCAGATCATCTATAATGGGAGCTTGTGAGTATGCAACAGGTTGAGTTGAGAGGTGTTTTTCTAGGAATATTAGGAAATGTATGTATGTAAGAAGCAACTATGAAAGTTATCACTTCTGGTTCTGGGTATGGAATATGGATAGAAGCTTAGCCTGATAAAAATGTTTTGGCAACAATTAGGAGATAAAGTCAAAGATGCACATGAAGATGAGTACCAGAAATTTCGGGAAACTGAGCTCTTCGAGGACACCTTTGTCGAAACCCAGGTGGAAAATCTCAATCTGAACACTGAGCTTGTAGAGGATTCAGACCCTGTAGAGAACATGACAACTGGTCCATTTTGTGAGTATGAACAAGAAGTAGTGCTTGATAGTGAGGACGAAGAAATGCATAATAATGAGGCAATAACTGTTGCCAAAGGATTACATGATGATGAAACTAGTCCAACAGTAAAAAATCCTTCGATGGACTTCCAGAAGAGACAGCCCGAAGCAGAGGAGAGAGCAGCAGACTCAAATGCCACCACTTTTGGGAAATCTGCTACTGGTATGAATTTGTTATCTACATCTTAAGATCGAGTGCCAAGTTTCTGTCTTTTTTAATAATTACTGTATCATTTAAGTATTGTATCTCTATAAATTATTCTTGTTTGACTTAACCATATAAATAAGTACTATTCTGAAGTAATTGTTTCTTTAGCACTTCATGAATGATTAACTTTTAAAGAACATCATATGCTTGAAGGGGAAAAAGGAGCTTCAATTGATGCTGAGAGATATAATGACAAAAATAATCTATATCTACCTGCAAGGTCAAGCTTAAATCACATACGCTCGCCAGAGCCAGGGGATTTAACCCAAGCCAATGCACTTGCCTTTGTGGATCGGTACTTGTCATCTAACAATGTGGACTTGTTTCAAGGAATTCATTATAGAAAGGCCACCAGAGAGAAATCACCTCATGTCCCGAGTGCAAGAGGACCACTAAGTTTGGCTAAGAAAATTAAAGCTCCGACTCAAAATGAAGAAAAAGAACCCTTCAAATGGGTGGTTGACAGTGATCAAAACGACAAAGGAGCTGGTACTTTTCGTAAAAAGATTGAAGCATCTTCAAATTTTGGAAGCCACAGACAAACATATGTGAGAAGAAGACAGAAAAAAGGTGGCGATCTTCAGAACTTAGAAAACTGTAGTACAGTTAATAGATGTGATGAGAAGTTAGTCCAAGGACTAGGAATGGTAGCTGAAAATAATAACCCTATCATGGAGTTGGATGTCCAGTCAAGTGCAACAAAAGAGAATGCTAATGCTTACTCCAGTGAGGCACATACAGAAGACGTGTTCGATGTTGGTTTAGACACTCAGATAGCTGCTGAAGCTATGGAAGCCTTAGCGTATGTACCCCCTTCTGACTGCTATTTCAATGATGCTCACCAACCAGAGAATGCACTTGATGGCTCTTTAAGCAACGTGACAAAGAATGAAGCTCATCTGCAAAATTCTTCATATAGAAAAAATCCTGGTTTACAGTCTATTACAATAAAATCAAAGAAGAGAAATGTCTCTACCTGTAGCTTTAGTAAAGTAACTTCTATTTCCTCTTGCAAGCACACTGAGACTCTCGAGCCAAATCCTGTCTTAGGGAAAATGAAAAAAATGATGAAAAGCAACTCAACTGTTGAAGGACAGTTTGAAAATAATACCAGTTTGCCAATATGCAGTAAACTTGTCTCATTTGAGGAGGTTTGCTCAAAGGGAGAGTATATGAGTTTTCAACCTGCCGCCAAAGAACCCAAAAATTGGAATAATGACAGTAGATGGACAAGCATCAAAAATCAACCAAGCAATCATGCAGAGAGGAAGGACAATGTCAAGGAGGAAGGTATTATTAGACACAAGAGGAAGGGGAATGGTTTAGTGGCTGATCAATTGCAGTTGGGTGTTGAGGCAAAATGTCTAAAATTGCCTACCAGTTCATGTGAAGTGGCTAGGAAGAGCAGGTTGCATCATCAGGTACAAGTTAGTCCACGGCTGTCTGCAACCGGCAGTTTTCTAAGGATTGGTTCTTGGCTTTATCCTAAAAGACCAAGAGGGAAAAGAAAGCGGGCTAATGTGCAAATCAATCTCGATGCACCTACAATTCTGTGTACTCAGTCTGTCATAATTGATGGAAAAGAAAGCAATATCCACTCCACTAGAGGTCTAGAAGGCCAAGATGATGTGGATAAATCATGTTTTCCTCACACCTGCCGACTTTGCAATGCTTCATATATTGACACCGGCAGATGCTTGTTACAGGGGAACTCTGTTCAACCAGGATCAGCTGGTGATGCCATGCAAATTGAGAACCTGTATGATACGCATCCCTTATTGCTGGAACATGTTGAAATATCATCAAACAAGAGCGTCGCACAATCAAGTTCAGAAATTCCAGCTACAGTCAACTCAAGTGAAGGCATAAAATTTTCAAATGGTAATCATACATACAATGTGTATCTCAAAAATCCATGCAACAGAAACCTGCCAAAATCTTCCCTTTTGAAGGAGCTTATCAGATTAGGAGTTTCTGGGTCCACATCAGATCTGGTATGGAAAGATCTGAGACAACGAAGAGATATGGCACATGTTAGAGTTCTGTTTAGCCAGCATTTGGATGACAGCGTCATCAAGCAGCAAAAAAGGGTAAAGTTTTGATTTTTTGTTCATCATTGGAGATGCTAAATGTTACTAGTCATTTTGTTGCTTCCTGCCTGCAGATCTTGGCTCGGCTGAATATATCTATTGCATCATGCTCAATGGAGGCCACACATTTCATAGCAGACAAATTTACACGTACAAAGAATATGTTGGAAACAATGGCTCTTGGTAAATTAGTGGTGACACACTTATGGCTTGAAAGCTGTGGACAAGCAAACTGTTTTATTGATGAGAAAAATTACATTCTGAGGGATGTGAAAAAGGAAAAGGAAATAGGCTTTAGCATGCCTGTTTCTCTTGCTCGAGCAAGACAGAAGCCACTCCTAACGGTGAATGAATAAACTTACTTTAGTTGTACTCAAATTCTCTTTCACTCATCATTTTTGTCTCACAATCTGGTTGCTTGCCTCTACAGGGTAAAACAGTCTACATCACGCCGCACGTTAAACCTGACAAGGAAGTGGTTGCGAGCTTGATCACAGCTGTTCATGGCCAGGTATGCATGCCACTCCGCCAATGTTGGGCCTTTTTGCACTATTTAATTAATCTTTTGTGTTCACCACCTTCTGCCCACATTTTGATAAATTAGTTCATTTATAAATTGTCTTTCACCTTCAGGTAGTGGATGAATGTCAGCTATGTGCAGACAAGAATGGTAATATCTTAGATGATCTGTTGATTCTTTCTTGTGAAGACGACCATGCAATATGCCACCATTTCCTTGAGAGAGGTATTGACACCTTCCATCTTCTACTGAGAAATAATGCGGTTACCATTTATCATATCTTACATGGAATACTTAAACATGCAGGAACTGCTGTCTACAGTTCAGAGCTTCTTCTGAATGGAATAGTAATCCAGAAATTGGAATTTGAGAGGTATGATAAAATTTGGAAGTAATTTTTCTTCATGTTGTCTCTTCTTTTTTGTCCACTTACATAAGAAATTTTTTTTACTTTATTCTTTTTCTGTTTTCTTACCTAGTTTGACATATTAACCCAATGATATAAATGTCACCTTTGATCTCAACCATGTATGGTTGTCTCCCACTCAAGTGAATTTGTTGGCTTCAACTAAAATATTATGAAAACATTACAAATTGAGTGAAGCACAGTGAGTTGTCCAAATTGCTATATAAACCCATAGCTTTCTGTGCTGTCCCTCTTAAAGTTCATGTGTAAATTAGGTAGGCACATATAAGCACAACTGATGCTATGCCATCAAGGCAGGTAATTTTCAGACAACTTCATTCAGATTCAGGAGCCAAGTAGGAACTTTGGTTTCACATGCTGGCATATAGTGAATCCATTCTTCAGCCCTCAGGATTTAAAAGTATTGTCTTCCCAATAAAGTGATTAGTAATGCATCATCTCAACAATCTTTATTAAATCTTATGGCAGACATCAACTCTTCATGAATCAAATTACAAGGAATAACCTCTGTACGTCTAATCGGTTTGGGAAGGTTTACAGAAGGCGTTGAGACCTGTACTGGACAGACAATATTATTCTGGTCTACCGTAGAACTCACCAAATCAATGGGAACTCCTTGTCTCAGATGTTGGCGTATTAGTTTTACTTGTGCAGTTACTTACAAATGCAACTGTCTTCTTTTCTGCATATTCTACTTTAAAAAGAATTAAAATGATGGCAAAGGAAAGCTACAGGGAAGGGAGTGATTTTAATGTGGTATAAGTTGGAGAAGGTAATAGTTTAAAGATTCTGACAAATTTGTCTATATATATATATATATATATATATATATATATATATATCAAATGTATGTATTTTGTTTTCCTGTCTGAATGCAGCAGATAGCTTCGCTTACGATGAAAGACTACCAGCTATATTATTTTGCTCGCTGCATAATCGACCAACTGTTGTTTTTTTGTGCGTTTCTGATGCAAACGAGACCTCAACTAGTAAAAGTGATATTTTCACTTTAATCAATTACTATGCTGTTATGAGCACAGAGTGTTTCGTTGCCATATGACTAAAGAGTTTTCTTTAGCTCCTTATACCACGCAGAAAACCATTGGTAATATGACAAATAAGGCCCAGGCTATTGGTGGATATAGATTGAGTATGAAGTTGACAAACACCACCACGAGCCAGGTGGACACTGCAAAAGCAACTGCTTGACTTCTTCACCGCAAATCTTAGGGAGACTTGTGATGATATTTCCAGTTTGGAATCCTAATATCAAAATTTAGATTTTAGTATCTTACTTTTCCACATTTTGAGGAGCTCCAACATATTCCCAATAGTTAGGAATCCCTTTCCTTATCCACTTTATTGTCTTGAATGTATTTTCACCCCTATTCTTTACCACATAATGTGCACAATGTTCATCCAATTCAAATACAAAAGATACAATTCCACGGAAAAGCACGAGAGATAGCAACCAATATGCACTATTCTCTTTTCTGCTTATTGGTCACGGGCACAAATTGCATATGCATTATGTCTACGAAAAAACCTCTTACACAAATTGTAGTGCGAGGCACATGACTCCCTACCTACCTGAGATCGGTGACCTAGAGATGGATTAACGCTAGAAGTGTGGAGAATATGAATAATTATAAAACTTTTTTTAAAAGGTGATTTCCCTTGCCTCCCAAACCCCTCCCTTCCCAAATTGACGAACTCAAAAAGTAAGTTGAAAGTATTCGAAGAACTAAATGGCGTCCCTTAATTTCCCTTCTCTCCTTAATCCTTAAAATTAAAAAAAAAAAAAATCCCAAAATGCAATCAAACCTTACATTCCCTCTCAACGAAGTTATATTATATCACAAATTCTGGGTCAATAGCTCTTGATATGAATTATTTCCCAAATTCGCAGCGGCAACTAGAAGTTTATCAATATGATAAAGCTCAGAAAAAAATATCAATTCCAGAATAAAAATGATCAACAAAGCCATGTCAGAAAATTTTAAGCAATTAGCACTACAATATGAATTCTTTCATCCAGGAAAATAGTAACTCATACAACTTTTCCCCTCATTCATGCCGCTTGGAAAACTACATACCAAAAATCTCAAAATATGATTGCTCTAAATATGACCAAACATGGTAAGTGGGAGTCCTCATTTGATCGACTGCTTGGAGGAAAAGCATAATGGTTCTAGTCAAGACTCTCGGGGCAGAAAGGATTACGCAAAGAGAACTGCAGAACACAAAGAAATAAATAAAATAAAAGAGAATGTTGATTAGAGGAATTCAGTGAATGTCAGAATTCCTGCAATTATTATGCTTTCTCCCTGAGTTACCAATAGAAAAATAGCAAAGAATATGGCGGTGAAACTTTTATTAAACAAGTGTTGCATTAGGGTAATTCCCTTTGATATAATATACCAGTTTGACCAGGTCAATGATTGCCCTCAGGGGCTTGAGCATTGGCATTGTAACTATCATAACCTCCAGTTGATGGTGCTGACGGATTGGCTTGATACATGGCTGATGAAACCATAGAGGGAGCACCATTGGAAGCTGGTGTTGCAGTGCTTCCAGGAAATACTGATGGAGGAGCTAATGTAGGGGGCCTGGGTATGCTATTTGCTTGACCTGGTACCAAGGGAGTACCAGGTGGAGGTAACATTGGTGGCATTGTAGGTGCAGAAATATATCCTGTGAACTCCAATTGAAAACCAGTTACATCACATATGACCAGAATAAAGAAACTGGTTTATAATGCTTGAACATGGCTACCCAAGTTTCCAGAGGTTTTGGCACAAGAATAGAAGGTTGCCACTTTAAACCAAAAATTCTAACCAAAGAAACAGATATAAGCACGAAATTTCTTATCTAAGATTTTCTTATTTAAGAAAATAATAGAATTTTTTTAACAGAGAAAGCCAAAGAAAAAAGTAGCACAGATGAAAAATGAAATCCAAATGAAAAGGCAATTTCAGTAATGGAAACCAAAAAAATAATTTGTAGTGAACAATCAAGATGTGCATAATCATAGTCAATGTAAATAGAATAAAGAACCACAGTGTAAAATGCAGAAGACATGAATCATGAATGACAGCCCAAGCCAGACTGAATGCTTCAAAGGTGTGGGGGATAAAATATTCACCTGTTGGTGCAACAGCACCTGGTCTAGGCAAAACAGGTCTGATCCCCGGTAGTAGTGGCTGACTTCCAGGGACTTGTGCATTTCCAGGAATAGGCAATCTTGGTGGTGGCAAGACAGGAAAGGAAGGCCTTTGAACCACTAGGGGATTATAAGCCACACCAACCTGCTGAAATGCTGCAGTTTGCCCAAGATGTTCTTTGATCCTCTGATCAATTAAACTTTGGGTTTGTTGTTCTTCAAATTGCAGATAGTAGGACCTCACATTTGCCTGAAGCAATGAAAAGATGCGAACATCATGAATATGATGCAGAGCACTTATTTTGAGAAGTGAGAAAATTTCATAGTACCTTATGTTTGTAACCTGCATTATGTTGCTTTCTTACAGATGGCTGCAATATACATATGATAAATAATGTTAGAAACATACAGATGTGCAGTTGTGGCTGAAAAATTCATGGAATTAACCTAAACACGAGAATCCCACATAATAGTGAACACTTTAGAAGAAGGTAAGCCATATGGATCTCTAATACCTGTGTAACAGCATGCAAGATGCAGACTGCTTTAAACTCAGGAGCAACACAAGCAATATTTCCTCACTAATAGCTAAGAGTAGCCAGTGCATACTTGAAAGGAAACTATGACATTTTTTGGAGGATAATAAAAATTCAAAGAATTGTATTCATTAATCGATTTTAATTGCGACAGCAATTTACATACAATCCGAAATTAGGTACGAAAGATTGAGGCTTTTAAAAAAAAATATACATCTTTTAGCGTCCAAATCATTCAACTATAAGCTACAGTGTTCCCATTGGACTCCAACAAAGACCATCAACCCTAAAGACATCAGACATCGGCATTGGCAAGTTAAGCTAAACAACACCAAAAAAGAAAAGAAACAAAAAGCTATCGCAATTCGCAAGAAGCAAAATTAGGTTTGATTATTATTAGAGGAACTTACAGAATCGTGGGTCAAATAGGTATCGCAGTAATCGCAGTAGTACCTGAAAAACGGAGAAAAGAATTAACGACTCACATCGATTCGATGAAGCTGAAATTTCAACAACTAAACACCGTACCGTGGCATCGCTGTTTGTATGGCTCCCTGAAGAGCCGATTGGTGACCCCGACAAACCCCAGCGACAGAGTAAAAGATCAGACCTAGGTACGCTTCCGGTAATTACAAAGCGAAAACCCTAAATCTAAAGCTACAATTAGCTGATTATGCAGAATTGAGATTCTATGAGCATAAACAAAATTCGAGTGGACTCTCGCTTCACTCCCCTCTCTCCCCTAGGCCCAGCCAAGCTGTGGAACTTTCTGGAATCAGAGCTAAACGTTTATTTATTTATTTATGTATTTATCTCTTGTATAATTAATTTTAATTAATTAAAAGAAATTAATTATTCATTTTATCAACCGCACTTTTTTTTTATAGTATTATCAACTGTACTTTTTTATGAAAGGATTATAATTCTTTTTGTTATTGAAATAATAAAAAAATATTTTATTAAAAAAACAAGTTTTAAAATAAAAATAAAATTTATAACTTATCATGTAAATTTAAATATAATATAATTTATATTTTTTTTAATAAAATAATTATATTATAAGAAAGGATTCAAATTTTTTTTGAAGAATATAAACCAAAAATTTAACTCATTTAAATCAAGATAAAGTGTTATAGAATAATTATTAATAAAAAATATTAACAAAAATAATTTTAATAAATTCATATTTATTATTTATATATTTATATATTATTAAATCTTAAACTTTTAATTTTTATTAATAATTATTAATTTATGTTTTACTTTTTAAAGTTTTTATTTTAGAAAAACGATATTTATAAAAAAAATGATATTTAATTCTAATTCTGAGTGAGAATATATCTTAAAACAATTCTAATTATTCAAGACTTGGCCGTGCTTAGTGGCTTGTTCTTGTTTTGGTTTTTTAAGTTTTTCTTTTTGGTAATGATTCTTTTTAAGTTTTGGGTGTAACCAACCAATATCTGACTTTAATGAAGTTTCTTTAGTTAGTCATGAATAATTATGGTTACTTACATTCTGATACTTCTAACTTCCCTCAATTACCAGGGCAAAATAATGTCTTTGGGTCTTAATTAAATTATGCTCCGAGTTAATTAGTACCAATTAAACTGTTGCACCAGTATAATAAAGTATGCATGTAAAACCCAAAAAAAAAGAGAGACTAAGAATTCTCTTTCCTAATTAAGTTTTTAAACAACTAGCTGTACACCTATGCAATGTACTGTTTTTTTTTTGTCCCCTTCTCTTAATTATAAACACTTTCGCATATACTTTGCGATGACTAAGTCACAAAATAATTCATAATTTTAATATAATTGATTGAATGGTAATTTATCAAATATAATATCATCAATAATTTAAAATAAAATAATAACATGAGAATAAAAACTTGCCTATCTTCAAATGAAATCAAGAAATAATAACAATTATACTAACAAAAATCAAATACCAAGAAATATATTTTTTAAATAAGTAATATCAACTAAAAACTTAGTTAAAAGTTTAGTCAACTGATATTTAAATATAAGTAATTAACAAATGTAGTTTGAAAATAATAATAGAAATTCTAAAAGTTTTAAATGGATTTTTGAAATATATAAGCAAGTTTAGCTTTTCAATATATTGATATATACAAATAAAAAGAATTATCAATCCTATTGAATAACCCTATGTTTGGATGGGAAGAAAGAACATAGAGAGAAAATAAAATTTTTAAACTTTGAAGTTTTCTCTTGTTTGAATCCAGAGAAAATACAAAAAAATAAAAATAAAAATGGTAGAACCAAAAAATTTTAAAAAATTTTCTCAAGAACTTACTTCATTTCTAAAATTTTAAATTTTATCTCTTTTCTTATTTTTTTTCCTCTCATACAAATAAAGAGTAAGTAAAGAAAAAGATAAATTTAAGTTTTTAAAATTGAAAAAAATGATAAAGTGAGTAAAATAAACAAGAAAAGAGAGAGCATAATTTTTAAGAAAGTGTGATCTAATGACAAAAATGTCAGCACTAACAAAATCTAAGGATGATAAAATCTTTCCGCTAAAACCAAGGTAAAAAGAATGTCAAGATTATTAAATTATATATATGATTAATATTAAAAGATAGGTAATGTTACTCATACAAATTTATAGTTACAATTGGATTACAACTACACTTCCGAAAATGCTTACAACTGACCTTTAGTCACTACAAAAAAGTAGAGCATTTACAAAGATTATAAGTGTCAAGAAAACTATATTTGATTGCCAAAAATATTATTTTTAACATTCATTTAACCGTTATTGTGCGTCAACAAAAGATTTGTCAATAAAAGAAGTTTTAACAGTTAGTGATCGTAAAAAATGCTCAACAACTTTTCTTGACACTTAGTGAGCATCAATAATACTAATTATAGGTGCTCCTCCTTTTCTTGACAGTTAGAAAAGATGACAATTATTTTTGTAATTTTTGACACATATAACCATCAATAAAAGTGATATTTTTCTTGATAGTTAGTGATTGTCAATAATATTCATTGTAAGGACTCCTCTCTATCACCAAATGTGATAATTATTTTTTAATTTTTGACACACAAGACCGTCAATAAAAGTGATCTTTCTTGACAAGTAGTATCTATCAATAATATCATTGTAAAGATGCTGCTCTTTATATGACCAAATGTGATAACTATTTATTAATTTTTGACACACATGATTGTCAACAAAAATGGCATTTGTGATAATAACAACTGTCAAAATTTCCATTAATATTTCTAATTTGAACTTATTTTGACAATATATAGCCATTAATATTTAAAAAAAAATAGAAACAAGCATAAAATACTTATACCGATCTTCATATATATATGACATAAACTTCATCTTGACTATCATTGAAACACGAGTCACAATTTATAGCAAAAGTACATATGATTTCTCAAACAAAAGTAGAGGTCCACCATGTTCATACTTTTAGAGTTGTTAGAACAAAACAGAAGTAATTGCTTTTTTTTGTTATACTCCAATTCTCTTTTACTAACATATATGGTCCATAAAAATATATGTGCTACAATCTCGTAAAAAAAGAGTGTCAGTCTTGAAATCTTGACCTCAATTTTGATCTCCAACCTGCGATAAGGAATTAAAAAAAGAATTAAAAATTAGTAGGTGTTGATTACATATCTTACAGCAATATACATGTGTTGCATGTGCTACCTAATCATTTTAATACTTATGCTAGCTACCTGCTAACTAATAACGAAACCTTGAGAATAGAAGCACTTGAAAGTACCCATGAAACTAAAAAGTTAGACACAGGTTATGACTGACTAAATTAAAATGAAGGTAATTGCAAACAAAATTAGAGAGATGCATTAAAACTTGGACAGAGGACTTAAGGAGGACTACCCTGTCATACTCCTAAAATTTCATACTTAGAGAAGTCAATATTTCTTAACTAAAACTAATGTTTTGAAAGAATGAATTAATACTTTTATTGAATTTAAACCTTAATAAAGCAAATTGGAGGCATGGTTACATGTTGAACAAGTGAGAAGAAAATTTCCTACATAGGCTCTCCTTTCAAATAGGTTTGTTTAGCTTTAAGGTAACTGACAGAATTTTAAATTATTAGACGAGATAACTACCCAACCTTAGTACAATTTATAGAAAAAGTAAGAAGTTTTGTGGGCCCTTAATTAATTAGTAAACTAGGATGAGGAGTTAGTGTTGCCACCTCATTTTTTTCAGGGACTAACGGTCAATATTATAGCGCAGGAAGGAAGATATTTTGTTCTTTTTTTAGACAAGATATTTTCGGGCAACCTCTCAACCTCTCAAGTTGTTAGCTTTTTCTTTTCCATATCTGTGCTATTATTTCTTTTATATCTATTTACTTATCATCCTTTTTCTATTTGATAGCAGATTAGAAAAACAACTAGTAAATGGAGCATGACTCAACATCTTCTACTACATGGCAGTCATGAATATCCCTCTCAAGGTCACATTTTTGCCAGTTGATATACTATCAATCACTTATTTTGACTAAGAAATACAAAAAAAAAAAAAAAGGGTCTGATCCTAATGCCTAGTGAGTAACCATAGAACAAAGCTTCATATGGCTATTATGGTGAAATGAACTTGTAAACATGTTCAAGCATGGGGTATAAAAAAATATAACATTTTTATTACTTAAATATCACTAGAATATGAACATCATGAGTCTGAAATTGACACAAAATTAGTCATATATAAATAACTCAAATCACTATGGCACAAGACTTTTCATTAAAAAATTACCAAAAGATAAGGTTATAACATCAAAACCAGAATTTTAGACAGCTACAAAACATGCCTACCAGCCCTTAAATTTAGCAAATGACCAAGTATACAAACCAAGTACATGTCAACATGTTGTAACTACAACTTCTTAGCAAAATTACTCAATTAATAGTTAGGTTGTCAAATACAAACAACAGATTAAAGATAGGGGAAGAAAACTTGTCGAATCAGTAGGAGAATCAGATCCAGGAATAGTGTTTCTAGTTGGAAGCAAAGGTAGTCTTCCTTCCAGCAATTGTTCTAGTATTCCTTCCATGTGTTTCACTTTCTTCTTTAATTCTTGTACTTCAACATTAGATTCTTCACGACCTCTCTCTAACTCTTGAAGTTGTCTTTGAAGATCACAAACTAGTGACGACTTAGGACCCCATAATTGTGTAGGGGTCACACCAGTCCCATATCCACAAACTCTTCCATGTTGTTCAGGTTCAAATACTTCCACCATCATCTTGTGCTCATTCATTTCCAATGCTTCTTCATTTACTTGAGTTGATAATTCTCTAAGTTAATCCTATAACTCAAAAAAAAAAATGAACAAAGAAGGAGAAATGATAATAGTATATTAGTTTATGTTTCACAGTTATACATAGAAGCTAAAGTTCTTTAGAAAAATCTTCCAAGTTTATCCTGTGATTCTTCATTAGCAGCTTGTCCATTAGCTTTGGTATGTGTAATTTCCTAAAGACGAATGTAGCCAATTTCTTCTCCAGTATTCTCAAACTATCATAGCATAAACAATACAACATGTAATTATAATTAGATATTAAGTTTTGAAGAAAAAAATTAAACAAAAACATCAGTTGAAGTAAATAGTTTGCAGTTTTTATACCTCCTCTTCGGCCCTTTGTTGTGCACTTTTAGAGCCAGTAGTACGGACAATACAATTTGTAGCTCGATTCATCTTATTTTGCTGACTCATTTTCTAATATTCAAAAAACATATCTAGGCTCAAGAGCAAAGGACCCATGCCCCTCATCAACCCATTTCCAAGCTTCCGAATTAGCCGGATGTCGTAAACACCCATCATTAATTTGTTGAACATAGTGCCATGTCATTTCTGATGCTATCTTCCTAGACATATAACCTTTTAAGTCGTGGAGTTATTGAAAAATATCGAAGAACTTTTTGAGAGATTTGTCTTTTCTTTCCCTCTTTCTACCTAGAGGCAACACAATGATCACAATTGTCTTTTTTAATATTATCATCTTTCCAAAACAACATACAATCAATAACACATGCATCAATCTTCACATAATCTAACCCAAGATCCCGAATAATCTTTCTAGCTTCATAGTATGACTTTGGCAATTGTTCTCCTTCAGGAAATGCATCATTTAATAGTTGAAGTAATATAGTAAATGTTTTGTTACTCCAACCACCAAGACATTTTATGTGGAATAGTTTCGTCAGAAAAGACAATTTTGAATATTAAGTGTATCCTGGATACAAATTTTTCTCAGAATCATCCAAAAGTTTATAAAACATGGGTGCATCTGCATTAGGCCCTTCTATATCCCAAGCTCCAAAATGATCCCTTAACATATCTTGCATGTCTTCTTTATCCAATTCATCCTCACTATCAAATGAACTAGGATAGGGTGACTCAGGTAACTCTTCTCCATGGTGATACCAAATTGTGTAATTTGTAACTATGCCATGAATTAGTAGATCATATTCAACTTCTTCTCGAGTTTTTGTTCCTACAATTGTTGCAACTTGAAACATGGATAATGGATCCTATCTCCATTAGTATGACTAAATGCAAAATCTAAGAATGCATTCACACCTTTCCTATATTGAGGAAGTGCTCTATTCTTAATTTGCATCCAAACCTTGTCCATTGGATATAACTAAAGTTGACACCTGGAAGTAGTAATAACTAGTTTATTAATCTTAGCTATAGAGTGGTAACACTCACAGCCACTACTAAGCACTTATATGCATCTATTTTGCATAATCATCAAGCTATAAGAAATTAAATTTTAAAGCAACACATATATTTCAATGGCAGAATACATGCCTCTCTTTAAGCCACAAAAATATATGGTTCTCTCAGTAAACATATACTATCTAAATAAAAAAATGACCCATTATGCTTGCTTGAAAATGTTCAGTTGATTCGTGTTCTCATTTTTGGGGGTTTAATGAAATCATAGAGATTCATACACTTAAAAGCTATGTACTACAATATAAACTCCAAGTAAATCCTATCTAAATTTATCAATCACCAATGATAGGTCTCCCACATGGAAACCATGGGTCAAGACTTAACTATATGATGCATACTATTTTTCTAACATCCCTTAAAGTAATGTTCTAATTGATACTATTTTACTGAGATCAATTTTTTTCCAATTGGTGCAAATAATTTGTAAAAACAAGGCAGTAAAAAAAGCTAAGATGCGGAACATGTGATATATATCAAACAAAAACAAAGAGTAGAACAAGATGCATAAACAAGGGGAATTATTATACTTGCACTTGAGAGAAGGGGCAGATGTGGCAGCTAGTAGTGGTGACTTGGAATCAGAATTGACACTCAGAACTCACACCTGCAGAAAATGAAAAAAAATCTATCAAATTGCTGAAAAATTCTAAAAAAGAAATGTCTACTAGCATATGAATGTACTCATGTATGGATGTGCGAGAGTGATTGAGTGAGAAAAAGTGAGAAACAGAGTAGAGAGATATTTACTCACTAGCAAGTATTAAAGTGTTGAAAGCACAATATTAGCCTAATATGTTCAAATTTTGCATCAAAGTATGTAAAGTTAGGATTTAAAATGATATAAAGCTAATATAAAAATAACTAAATATATACTTTTCTTTATTCTAGTAATGATACGTAACACAAATTATAAGATGTAGTATCTACTTATTGTGGACTTGGCCCTCAAATTTCCTATAAGATGGTAGTGTGAACTTTGGGCATTAGAAAACCCGTAAGTAAACTCTGGTTTTATTAGATATTTTATATCTAAATTCAAAAATTTAGGGATTTTGACGGAATGAAGTTCAAAAAAATATAAAACCAAAACACCGAAATCCCAAAAACGAAATATAAAATATCTGTTAAAAATATAGAATGCTTATAATACCAGAACACTAGAAAACAAATTTAGGGATTTTGAAAGAACCCATAACAAGATGCAAAATGAAAAATGAAAAATGGAAATGCAGAAATGTAAAGTACAAATGAAGAAAAACGCAACAAAGCCCCTGAAATTGGAACAAAAACTTTCCAATATACTGATTGTAGAAAAAAAGAAGCAAAGACACCAAAAAAATGCAACAAAGCCCCAAAAAACGCAGCCATATTACAGAGAAGAGAGACATTTATTCACTAGCAACTGAGATTCTCTGAGATTGCAAGTTGCAATTGCGAGTTGGGGCAGCTTGACATTGATCGAATACCTCAGTGAGAGTCTTTGGGAGAACCTCTCTCAGTGAGGGAAAAAGAAACCTTCAGCACAAAATAGGAATGACTTGTTCAGAATTTCAGATACATGAAAAAAACCAAAAATAAACGCACGCGCGGGCTGGGTTGAGTTTTATTATTATTTTTGACAATCGACTCGTCCGTGCAAAAAAAAAAATCTATGTTGTGTTATTTATATTGACGGTCAGTTATAACCATCAATAATATTCTTTTTTTTTTTCAATAGCTAGTAGTTACCGTGAAAAATACTTTGTTGAAGATGGTTCTTTTTCTTGTAGTGAGTCTGTGTTTCCCGTCTAGGAAGTGGCCCAACCCAAGCAAGAATGTACCAAATCTCACTCAATTGCAAATATGAAACCGTTACTGTCGGGTAACTCCACGAGACTACAATTATTTTCCAACGTAGAATGCATGCAGAAAAACAGAAGGGCCCTACTAGATCCTCCTTTGAGCTGTGGTCAATTGGCGGCCACCAAAATTAATATACTACCATGGATTACAAATTTACAACCCAACTCTATAACTCCACAACAACAAGAAGTGGCAATTGCATTCATCTTTAGTGCAAATGCATGCAACATGAATGAATAGTCCCTCTTTTGCTTAAAAGTTGAAAGGGAATAGGCCTTTTCGTGTCACACATATATATAGAATAATGGGTTGGGTTGTAATCGTGTGGCCAGGGACTTGAGAAATATATATATCCAATGTGCTGCTTCCCCTCCCCACCAAAAAGGCAAAGGTCCTTTGCATAACAATTAACAGTAACACCCCTTTTTCATTGACCTGAAAGTGATGTTAAATAAAGTGAAATCTTTGGTTTAATTAGTGCGAATGCTTCTGGTTTTCCACTTAGAGGGAGTACTGTATTATCAGTGCAACTTGTTCAATTCGTGACACATTGCTAGTTTAAATCAAAGACATATTGAGTGTTTGAGTAGATTATTTGATTATAGAAACTCTTATATTATAACATAAAATAGTTATTTTAAAAACTCAAACTGTTAAATAAAAATACATAAATAATTTTATTTATCTAACTTCAAGATGACTCCATTCTCTCTTAGAATCATACGAGACATTTAGTATTGATATTTGTAGGCGATTGATGGAATTCACATTCACTTTTCACGCGACAAGTGTATTGCAGATTCTAAAACCTAAAAATAAAAGGGGGGGGGGGGGGTGGGGGGGAAGAAAGTCTCTTGAATGGAAGTAATTTATTTTAATTCAAAAAATATTAGCATATTGCATCATATCAATTTATTAAGAAAAATACTACATATGAAAACGATAACAGATAGAAACATTTGATTCCAAATCTTGCAATAAGAAGCAAACTCAATCAGATTTGAGGTGGGAAAAAAATGAAGGCAGAATAAGCTAAACGTGTGATTGCGAGTAGATATCAGTGCTACATATATAATCAAATTTTTTTTTACAGGATTTACATAAATTCATAAGTAATTATTGAATAAAAAAAATAAAAAATCAATTCTGTCAAAATTATTCTAATTGCCTATATTTTTCTTAAAAAATTTAAAGAAACAAAACTTGTCGACTTAATTCAATATTTAAATAAAAGTAGTTGATTGCAGTGAAGGTAGATTGTAACTCTAGGTAAATCTTACTAATAATATGAATGATTCGAATTACAACTTCCGACTCGGAATTGCATAAGTAATTGCTGTATAATTTTCATAAAAAAATAGTTTAATATTCTTACTATATCATATGGTTTAGTTTTAAAAATTATATAAGATTTAGTTTATAATTTATTAGGGATTTATATAGTTCGAAGTTTGTTACCGTCAGCAACTTAATTAGCATGCTAGGAGGAAGTGCTCCTTTTTGTATTGTTATTGTTATCATATTTAATTTTTTTTTATTATTAAATATATTCTAACTAGTACATATAATTTAATTATACAATATTTAGTTTATTTTATGTTATTTTTTTATGTTATGTCCTACATTAAATAAATATGAAGACTTAATATGGCACTTAATTTATAAAGCTCTCATTCTTAATAAATTAGCTAGTTTTGTGGGATGAGTTTCACTCATAACTTAAGTGGTAACACTTTATGTCTCAAATACTATAAAATTGCAGCCAAATCATAATTTAAAATGGAACTCTGTTTTAGTTTAGTTAATAGCATAAATTTGTATGATTTAATGGATTATTTCGGTATTTATGTTTTCCACTGATGTTTTAATAAATTATTAAATATTTATTAGTTGTTAATTATACTTAAATTGATTCTAAATGTTTATTATGAATTTTAATAAGTAATAAATATTTAATAAAATTTAAAAAATAATAATTTACTGTAACAAGTCCCTGATTCAATAAAAATTTAAAAAATTACAAACCAGGGTCAATTTTTATTAGATTTTAGTTTTTTGTTTTTGTCTTTGATTTTAGTTTTCAAAACAAACCAATACACGTCCCTGAACTGTAACTCTGCAAGCCCATTGAAAAAGAAAGAAAGATAAAAATTCAAAGGGAAGAGCCAGACAAAAAAAAAAACAAAAGTGAATGGGAGCATAAATAGGGGTGCAGTAAAACGGGGGTAAAGTAAAATTTGAGAGGCCTTTTTGTCTTCATTGGTCGGCCATAGGCACTGCCATTTGCCATTTGGCACAAGAGAGACCAGGCGACAGCAACATGAACAACAACAGCAACGTTGATAATCAGATCCTATTTCCATGTGCATTCAACATTCTGCTGTGTCTTGGCGGGACAGTCTGGCGTACTTATCTTCCTACCTCGCTTTTCTCCCTTAGCTACTTACTGTTCTACCATTTCTTTTCCCATTATTTACTTCGCTACCCCTCTCTTCCATTTAATATAAGTTTTTATTTAATTAATAATCAATGGAGTACTTTACATATTTGTATTTATTTTTTTTATAAATAATATCTAAAATTTGATGTGGTGACTGGTCAGTGAGATTCAAGCTTGTAATCAAGTAGTTTCAACTTTCGAAAAAAACTTAATACCACTGCAAATTATTTTTGGGCACAGATATCGCTACAATTAATATATATTTTAGGACCATGTATAAGCTATGTTAAAATGCAGCTATATCGGCATTTTTTCAAAGCCACAACCAAAATATGGTCTACACTGCTGGTAAAATTCGCCTATACCAAACTTAATTTGTCAACTAAGGTACACCTTGTGTTAATCATACATTTTTCTCCTTCGTTTTGCATCTTAAGCCAACATTAATTATTTTGCAATTTACTTTTGAGTTTTACTATATCTTCTTAAAATTGTTTCATAATAATCTTCTTAATATTTAATAAAATAAATATTAAATAAAAATTAAAATATTTAATTTATTATAAACATAAAAAGTATTTAAAATTTATTTTATTTAGTAATTAGTAAGATTATTAAAAAAATAAATTATGAAAATATAAAATTATTTATATAAAAAATAAATTTTTTTGTAAGAACACATGTTAAGGAATTAAAAATATAAATTATTAAATAAAAAGTACAAGTATTTAATATATTAAAAATTTAAAACACATTTATTATTTTATTTTTAAATAATTAATATGATTTAATGAAAAATAATAAATATAATTTTTATTTCTTAACATATACTTTTAGAGAGCACGTTAATAAAATTCTAAAAGAAAAAACTCAACTAATAAGTTGTAGTTGAAATAATAAGCAAGTTTGAAGATCTCCAATACAAATGAACTGTTAGAAGGAACAATTCTAATATTTTGAATAAGATTAATTTCATATGGATGTAAGAATACTAAATCAAAGACAAGAAAAAAAAAAAAGCAAAACTCAACAAGACTTCAAGACATACACATTACCATAAACCATGTGTTTGAGTGGTAAGTTACACTTTTTTAATTTTCTAATATTAAATTAAAGATAGAAAAAGTAGAATTCAACGGCAATAATATAATTTTATTTTCTTATAAAGATATGATATCATTGATGAATTTTTAAATAATTTTTTGCTCTTACAATAAATATTTAACTTTTATAAAATAAAATTAATAATTAATAAATATTGTATAATTAATTAAGATACAATTATTTTAATTAATTGTTAAATATTTATTAATTTCTTATCATATTTTAAAAATTTTAAACAATGAATACAAAAATCAACTATCATTAAATATTTGACTAATTAATCCAAAATATCAATACTCTTGTTTTTTTTATTAAAAAAAAAATCAAGCTACCGCGCCACAATCTTCAAAGTAATCCCCTGCAATCTTTTTTGTTTGTTGTTTTGCTATTATCCCCTGCAATCAAAACATAACTACTGAGAGCAACGTGGAATAATAACGAGCTAACGACTTGATGGGACCTTTCCTAATTATGCTTTATCAGGTCTTTTGCTGGCCTCATCCAAATCAATGGAGCCTCTTGGGGACGTCTTTGGGATTAAAAAAATAATTAAAAAAGTATTACTGTTACGCTTGATTTTTATTTTTTTTATATACCTATCATTTATCATAAAACAAATTTACTTTTTTGTTATATTTTTTTTCTTCATTTTATCACAATAAATAAATAAATATAAAAATGTAAAAATCAAGAGTAAGAATAATATATGTAAATGAAGAGTTAAATTTTCTGTCAACTTCCCTTCCCAATTTGTCAAGGAAGCTCGAAGATGCATGCCTAATTTTGTCTTAAAACAATATTCAAATCAAATTCCAAACATGAAATACCCAAACCTCCCATCCCAGAGTATTCAAGAGTGTATATATATATATAACAAATTTTTTTTAAATTATTATTTTGTGTAAACAACTTTGTTTAAGTTCAATTTCTTTATTTTAATTTAAATAAAACTATTTACACAACTGTATAAGCTTGTGAATATGAAAATTGGACAGATATCATTACTCAATTGAAAACATTTATTTGGGACAAGCTAAATGATTTTTGGTAAATGACAAGCAAATTTTATTTTCAAGGAGCGTAGTCATGCAGACTATAATAATTGCTCTCATGCTTTTTTAGGAAGAATAATTTCATATTTTCTTAAATTTTATTTTTAATAATATTTTTTAATTAATAAATAAAAAATATTAAATATATTTTAAAATATTAAATACTTATACTTTTTTATTTAATATTTTATTTATTAAGTATTAAAAAATATTAAAAAAATATAATCTTACTCTTCTAAATATCCAAATACTTTTGAAACACATGTAATATAAAAAAAAAAAATCCTACATTTATGAAGTTTCTATGTTTTATTTGATCATAAATAGAAACCAAATACTTTAACGTGTTAAAAATTTAAAGTTACCTCTCTTCGTTTTTATTACCTCTTCTGCTTAAAAGAGTCAACGCAATTAACTAATTAAATTTCAGTTTGAAGTGTATAAATTAATTTTTATCTATAATTAATATGTTTGATAAAATCATATATTTAAATATAATTTTAAATTTCAAACCATTATTTGAATAAAAGCAAAAAAAAAATTCATTCGAATAAATCATGATTTACGAATAAAAATTTAAATATATTATAAGTCAATGAAAAAAATAATACTAATAATTATCATTTATCCCTGTTCAGAACAGGGTTACAGGGCATTCGCAATTGCATGTGTGTTTTGTTCTAGAGATTTAGTCGCGACAGCGAAGAACGAAGCGTACCAGCACTAGCTGTCCGTAGTGGCATATTCGTAAAAAAGCCAGGAAATAAGCCCTTTGTGGAACCTTTAATAATTATAATTATAGTTTATATCTATTGAAGATCCAACTTTGCCTTCCCGAAAGTCCCCAATTTCCCTGCGACGACCCCATAACCAAACTATAAACCAAATCTCAGGAGGGAGAGAGAGAGAGAGAGTTTTAGAGCTACAGACCAAGATTTGAGGAAGCAGAAGAAGAAGAAGAAGAAGAAGAAGAAGAAGAAGAAGAAGAAGAAGAGAATTTTAGAGCTACAGACCAAGATTTGAGGAAGAAGAAGAAGGAGAGAGAGAGAGAGAGAGAGACAGAGTGACAGAGAGTGAGAACTTAATTAGGCATTAATGGCGGAGGGGAAGGAAGAGAGTAAATCTAGCAATGAGAGTGTGAAACTGTTCGTAGGTCAAGTGCCCAAGCACATGACCGAAGCTGAGCTCCTTGCAATGTTCAAGGAGTTCGGCTTGGTCGACGAGGTCAACATCATCAAGGACAAAACCACACGCGCCTCCCGAGGTACCTTCCCTCTCCCTCTCTCCCTCCCATCACAATTCAAATCTTGCATTCTCCGCTCTTCGATTTCCTCAATGTCTTCCTTTCCTTGATTTCCAAGACTGCTCAGATTTATCGAGTTTCAGGCCTCTTCCCCTCGCATTCCAACCCTAATTTCCTCGGTTTCTGTTTCTGTTTCGCCGCAGGTTGTTGCTTTGTAACTTGTCCGTCGAGGGAAGAGGCTGATAAGGCCGTCAATGCGTGTCATAATAAGAAAACGCTACCTGGGGTTGGTGCAATCTTCGTACCACACTTTCTCATTCTTTTTTTTTTTCCTTAGCTCGTGTTAGCATTGTTTTGATAATAGATGTTGAAAGTGAACCGTTTTGATGCAATGATATGATAGTCGAATAAATGGCTGGTGCCATAATAGTTACTGATGCTGACGACCACCTAGTTATGAGTATCTAAATTTGGGCGAACATGCATCTAATTTTAGCAATTTATGTAGTGGTACTTACTATATTTTGGTACCCAACTCACTACTACAGCTTAACTAAACACTTACTTGAGTATTTTTTTTTTTCCATAGTGCTCGACATTGTGGTGTATTTTATTGAGTTTTTATTGAAATTCGTAAGTGTTGATATTGGTCACTGATTAAGACGAACATAATTTAAAATCCCAGTAAAAAAGGGAAGAATAGTCCTGGAAGCCCCTGTGTCATGTTTTTGATTTTGATAGAAATGGATCGTCATTTTAGTTATTTTAGTTGGTCCAACTCTAATATGCATGGGCGCAAGCAGATACAATAATTATTTCTACCAGAAATGCAGAATTGAAAATAAAATTGAGTTTTGCTCTATCCTCCTAAAAATTCCTCCTAATAATCCTCCTAATACTTAATAAAATAAGTATTAAATGAAAAAGTAAAGCATTTAATATCTTGAAAACATAAAAAGTATTCAAAACTTACTTCATTTAGTAATTAAGAGAATTATTAGGAGGATGAGTTAGGAGGATATAGAATTATTCAATAAAATATCATGGCTTTCCTAATGATATTCAAGCTGATCACCAATTTTCCTGCCCTGAATCCCTCTAGGAAGGAATAACGTGAGATTAACTTGAGATACGTGGGAAATAAAAGAATCATTATTGATAGTTCTATTACAAATATCATGCTTAAAATTCTGATTTGAACCCAGCTTGTTAGGCATCACAAGCCTGACGCACATTAGTTATCTTGGGAATATACAAAAAAAAATTTAATTGTTTTTCTATTTTATTCCTAATATTTCTCTTAACGCTAATATTACTGAGGTCTTAGGCCTCCACCCATGTTATCATTGGGAAACAGAATTGAAATACAAGTTAATAGGCCAAAATAGAAAATTATTTTGTCATGTATTTTCATAATCATGATATTTATACTTGTTATTCTTGTAAGTGTAATACTACTAAACACATTTTAATTTTATTAATAAATTTATACAATTATTCCATGTAGTGTAAGCAGATGCATCACGTAATTTTTCATAAAAAAGAAGGATTATTTTAACTTTTGTCAGACTTAAGGTTGAGAATACAAACATCCTACTTAAATAATCAATGTTTCCCTGATATCTCGATCCTCTCAGTTGGGATCTTTTCCCTTGACATAAGCGGAAAAGTTTAATTTCTCTACATTTATGCTAATTTTTGTGGATAGAATTGGGTTGTCTGTGAAACTCGTTCATATGATTAACATAGTGGCTGCATTGACAACTTTGCTTAAATTTGTGGAAGTTCATGGAAATCATTTCGGAATTCTGACAGTTCATTCACAAATAAGATAGTTGAATGGCCATGATCGTGACACAGAGGTTGCCCCTAGGAATCATAGATTGAGCTTCTTATCATTAATTTATGTGGGTTTGCATCACTGTAACTGTGGCCTTTCTTTTTTGCATCAACTCTCTTTCTCATTATTCTCTTTATTTAAATTGGAGAGTGCTTTTTGTTTATGCTGATTTCCTGGATTGGTATTGAGCTGACAATTGCGTGCTGTTAATATTATAGAGTTGTGCACGCAGTTTTCAAGTTGACTAACTTTATGTGACATAGCAAGGATTTTTGGAAATTGTTTTCCATGATTATTCAATGGATATATAGCTTCCCTCGCCTTGATTTGTTTTGTATATAGCCCTTGGAGGTGATGGGTAAAGCTGCTAGCCCCCTTCAGTAACTATTTTTAGCACATTCCTTATGGTTGAAGATCATTAAGAGATGGCAGGGTGCGAATGGAAATGGACAAATTTTATGCCTTAAGATATACCATGAATCCTATGATGAGAGTGAATGGCGGAGGCCCTTTAAAATAGTACATAGAACCTCCAGAGGAAAATAGGCTGTTCAAGAGTTAGCGAGTAGAAGTTAATTAAGTAAGTATTAAAATTATTCTCAAATTATGTGTAAACATACCAAGTTTGTTGACATAATCATGGTATGGTAAGAAATATGTTCATGAGGTATGGAATTCATGTTTGTTATTGTCTATACACTAAAAATCATCATTAGCGAATTGGTGATGGACTTTTCTTTCAGAAGATATGTTTCTATGCATCTTTGGGATTTTCTGACATAGGAATTATAGTAACTGGCAGAGGAGGTCCTTCTAGGTCATGCTCCACTTTCAGGTGGTTGCTAAGGAAATCTTAAAATTAGGGCTTCTGCCTGCGTGATAAAATTGTGTTTGTGGATTGTTCCAGATGTTATGATCTAAATATGCATAACAAACTGATTACGATTTGAAAATTTTGATTTCTTGATTATCCAAAGCTTTCAATGGAACATTGATAGTGATGACGTTATGGATGTTATTGCTTTGATAACTGTATGATATGATACTATTATTTTAATTCTGATTGGGAAGCATCCTGTTTTTTGTGTCCAATTCAGGCATCTAGTCCATTGCAAGTGAAGTATGCAGATGGCGAGTTGGAAAGGCTAGGTGTAATATATGTTCATTATTTAGTTAAATATTTTGTTCAGCATATCAATTCTGAGATTCATTCATGTGCCAGAATTCATTTGTTATATTGAGAACACATGCCTTGATAAGTAATTTTCTGTTGTCCTTGAATCCAGAACACAAACTCTTTATTGGCATGCTTCCAAAGAATGTTTCTGAAGTTGAAGTCTCTACTCTTTTCTCCAAGTACGGAACTATAAACGATTTACAGATTTTAAGAGGTTCTCAGCAAACAAGTAAAGGTGCTGATTTTGCAGCTTATGCTATCCTTTATTCCTTTAGGGCTTTGGTGTTTCTTAACTACAAAGTTATTCATTGTACTCCTTTTGCGGTAGGTTGTGCATTTTTGAAGTATGAAACCAAAGAACAGGCCCTTGCTGCTTTGGAGGCAATCAATGGAAAGCACAAAATGGAGGTTGGTGTTTATTAAAACCATCACTTGATTTTACATTTTTTTTACATTTGCTTTTTATTTTGTAGTAGTGGAGTTGGTCTAGTAATATTTTGAATGTGTTAAAAAATTTCATCCGTTACTGAATTTTATTAATGGAGGGCCGGAGAGAATTAGATTTACTGTACATGCTGCAACTATGTTGTTTAATATTTGGGAATTTAGTAGTACTATATACTACTATGTGTAATTTTACTGATGCAATGTATGCAAAGACATGACTTTATAACAGAACCTCTGGCTGACTTAGATGGCATGATTAATTATTCATGCACATTATGGACTATTGTAGATTTGATAACATGTTTTTGGTTCCTTCTATGTGGTAGAATGGAAAAGTGCATGCTTTTAAACTCAATTACAATTTTAGTTGTAAATGGTGTTTGCAGCATTTTGGACCTTCAAGCGGCATTCAGCCACAAAATCCTGTTGGTGAGGGACGTGAACATTTAATCATGTGTTTCAGATTTCATTGTAGAAGAACAAATACTTAGTGTATTATTTTAATTTTTAATCCTTATCTCGATTTGGAAATATAAGACTGGCTTTATTCCTGACATTGCTTTGTATAAGATAATGTTCTGGGCTCAGGCTTGACTCATTATATATATGACAGGCTCAAACCGGATTCAAGCTTGGAAATTGTAAACTCAAGCTCTGGCCTGTGAGGCTTATTGTATTTTTGCATTTAATTGAGCCCAAGCTGAATAAAGCTTAACTCAAGCTTGGGATTGTTACACATGCATACACAGCTATGCACAGTGTCAATCAACATATATGATATAATATAATATATATAAAAGCTCGTGAGCTTGCAAAATGGTGCCCTAGTGGAGTTGCACTTGCATCTCATTCGTTCAAAACCAATTGAATTAGGATTTACTAGAAAATTACATTTCCTCCCTGCAACCCATCTTCAAGTACGATGACTGATCAGATACCAGACTTCATCTTGACACCTTTTTGTACTGTGTTTGCATTACTCAGAGTCATTTGTTGTTTTGGTTGATATGTTCTCAACTCATACATGATGAAAATTGTATATAATATTACTAACTTGACAAATCAACGTGTTTGTTTTACGTGTTAAGCCAACGCCAACAAGCATTTGACAAAAAGAGATCTTGACTTCCTTTGAGAAAAAGCACCTTGAATGGTGTGCAGCATTGAGATAAATCTCCATCAAACAGGCTATATACATATATATATATCAATTCAAACAACTGCAATTTGATGGTTTGTCTTCTGTAGGGTTCAAGTGTTCCTTTGGTTGTCAAATGGGCTGATACTGAAAAGGAAAGGCAAGCTCGAAGAGCTCAGAAAGCACAGTCCCAAGCTTCTAATGTGCCACATGCCAATTCTCAGCATCCGTCATTGTTTGGAGCCTTGCCAATGGGTTATGTTCCTCCATATAATGGATTTGGTTATCAGGTTAGTTCTATTGTAATGCACTGAAAGAATTTTTTTTCTTAATTTAGGCAGTTTTTCTTCAACATAATAATTTCATCCAATCTGAAATCATTACATTCATGTATTATGTTTGTTATATTTCATGCCTAACACCTTGATGGAGGTCTACGTGTGATGATAATCATGTTCTCTTGATAGGCTCCTGGGGGTTTTGGGCTCATGCCGTACCGCTTGCCACCAATGCAGAATCAACCTGGTTTCCATAATATGATACCTCACATGAACCAAGGAAATGCATTGCGGCCTGATCTTGGCCCCAATATGAACCCTAGAAATTATCCTGTCCCTCCTGTTAGTTACATTGGCTCTTATCCTGCTGTGGCAGGTCTTCAGCATCCAATGGCGTATCCTGGAGGCATGATGAGCCCTAGGCCCATGAGTAGTTCCCCTGGTTCTGTTTCACCTGCAGGTGGAAATAGCAATTCTGCTACATCTTCTGGTGCCAGCAAAATTTCCAGTGGTCAGGTCGAAGGTTGTTATTTATAGTCTATATGTGCATGTGTACATGAATGCATGCATGTATTTATGTTTGTACATATCTATTCATGTTTTTACTGTCACTCTTTCCGTATAACTTGAAAGCTTATTTGGTGATAATTCTGCTAATTATTTTATTTTCTGACTTAGGACCACCCGGTGCCAATCTATTTATTTATCACATACCTCAAGAATTTGGAGATCAAGAACTTGCAACTGCTTTTCAATCATTTGGTAGAGTATTGAGTGCTAAAGTTTTTGTTGATAAAGCAACCGGTGTAAGCAAATGTTTTGGTAAGCCCATGCTACATTCATCAATGAATTTGATGCGCAGAGCTTGAATCTGATGAGCTCCCATTTGCAGGTTTTGTTAGTTATGATTCCCCAGAAGCCGCTCAGTCTGCTATTAGTATGATGAATGGATTCCAATTAGGAGGTAAGAAATTAAAGGTTCAGCTTAAGAGGGACAACAAACAGAGTAAGCCTTGCTGATGAAATGGAGCGTTGTATAATTCACATTGTAATTCATGACCCGTCTGATGTTAATACAATTTGTAATTTCCTGTAACATGAAAGTTCATTTAGACATTGATTATTAATTTATTGATTTTTCCCCCCAGAGCGTCTATTGATTGTATTATAACTTTTCATGGTTTCATCCAGGGTGAGAGGATCAATATTCTTTTGGCTCCCTTTGACAACAACCATTTTTAGTTCACGATTTTCACTTTCAATTTCTTTTCTTATTGTTGACATGCAGTGAGGGACTATGGTTTCCACCGGCCACTATCTATCGTTAAAAGTGGGCAGTGGCACCGTGGACGGTGGGTTTTAGACTTTAATTGGGTAAGGTAATGGATGGCAGTCCAAGACTTCAGCTTTATGGAGCTATCAGCTATGAATTTAAGGGTAAAGTTCAACGCCTTCCTAAACTTCTGAAATGTGCAATTTACCAGCTGCTGTAATTTAAATTCCTGACAGCAATTGGCAACGATAGATAATCCGTGAAAGTGCAACAGATTTAACGCATCGGATGCCGGAGATTAGATGGCTAAATGTTGGAGTTGGGGTTGGGGATAGAGAAATTTTTATGTAATTTGAAATTTATATATATATATATATATATATATATATATATATATATATATATATATATTATAAAGTATTATAAACTTAAAAGTATAGATTTATGTCACTTTCATGTTTTAATTGAATTACAGGATTCTAAATTTGGTTGGAGATGAAAGGAGTTGCAAATTATCAGCCGACGTAAGATATATACTATTTGATTTAATTTTGATTTGTGAACGATGTAAAATTTTTTAAAATTATTATTTAATTATATATTAATATATCATTAAACAAATTTAATTATGAACTTGATGAATAACTTTTTAAGAAAAATATTTTTTTATATTTTTTTTAAAAAAAGTAATTATATATTTGAATGTAATGTTTAAGAAATATTTTAAATAATAATACAAATTTTAAAGGTTCATTTGAATAAATTTATAAAACAGATTTTTTTATATATATTTTTCAGTAATATTTTTTTAAAAAAAATAATTTTGTATTTAGATATAATATTTAAGAAGTATTTTTAAATAATAAAAAAATTAATTTATTTTAATAAAAAAATAATAACATTTTATTTATATTAAAATTATTAAAATAATATGTCCAAATAAAAGATATAAAAAAAATATTTTTGTCGTAAGTTTATATAAAATAAGTAGTAAGTGAATTTTTTTTTTTTTTATAAAATTATACTCAAATATATTTCAAAATATATTAAAGTTTTTTTATATAAAAAAGTGTATCCAAATGAAATATATATTTGACTTATAGCGAAATTATTTTAATGATGTGTTTATATAATTTAATGCTAGTGTAAAATAATTTTTATTAATAATGGATCAAAATCAAGTTTATATTATTTTTTTACCCCAATCTTGATGCAAATCATATTCTATTTTATTTTTTCATATGCATATTCTATTTTTATTTATAAATTTAAAAAATGAAGAAAGTTATAATTTTAAATATCTATATATCAAACACTGGTCCTAAATTTTTTTTCTTTATGATAAAAACTATATATAAAAACAAAATTCAAATTTATCGTGTTATTATATTCGTAAAAATGAATTTATCATGTTTAAGTCATAGACAGGATCGTGAATTATGAAAGATTCGTGATCTCGAATTATAAGCACATGCATGACTAATTTAATCATTATTTGTAGTCATAAATCATGATAATTAGGAACTTGTTTTTAAATATCTCAGGATTAGTTAAGGATGATAAATAGATGAATTAAATAAATTTTTTAAATTTAATTAAATGAATAAAAAATAAATCATAATCAATTTGGGATTTTATTAAAAAAAATTATTAAAATATATTAAAAAATTATTAAAATTATCTAATTTATTCGTAATATATTTTAATAAATAAATACCTAACTTATTCATTAATTTATTTTAATTGATAAATATTTAATTTATCATCAATTAGTTATATTTGTATTCTTTTTATGTTTAAATATATTTTATTTTTTAAATTATATAAATATTTAATAAATATTTTAATTAATCTATTAATTATCGATTCATTAAAAATAATTTAATTCATTCAAATTTTTAAATTTATTATTGTAAATAAATAAATTAAATCAAATTTAAATGTAAATAAATTAAATAATTATAAATTAATGACGCTAATTACCTAATTCATCGCAGTAACAAATGCGCACACGCATATATTTAGATATGAGTGCCTGCCACAATAGTCAACCATGCCGATTATGAGAAGTAATTGTTTTCTAAAAGCCAGTGGCCACCTACCATCAGTGGTCCCATTTTCTTTCACTGAGCACGCCCATGTTTCAAACATGCTCTATTACTCCCAGACTTTGTCCTTGTTGGATAAAAAATTAGAAAAAGACTTCAAGGTTACATGACTACTCTAATTCCTATTGTACCTTTCTCTTGTCTTGTGCTTTCCCCTCTCCTTTCTTTGTTGAATTAGAGACTTCAATGGCAGAGTTGAAGTGAACTGACACAGTCAAAGGTGTCAGAAGAGTTTTATTAACTAGGCTGCCTCAAGTCTCACGTAACCCATTACCTGTTTGGCATCCACAATATCAACCACGGAATTCCCCAAATCATGACAACTACATAAACCAACATCCCAAGCTGTGGTTGGAGTATGTCACATGATCAAAATATCACAAACACATTCCTACTTGAGTTTTGCCTCAATCATAGCTTAATTTTTATACTTCAACTAACAATATTCATTTGTCTAAAATTTTAAAATAAAAATATTAATAATAGCTACTATAATGATGCGACAAATTGTGGACCTCTGGCAATTTCCTCCATCGGTGCCTAGAGGCAAAATGCAAGAAATTTTCAATACCACAGAAAAAAGATGCAAGAAATTTGGAGAAAAGAGTCATACACCATCTAACACGAGAATCATGAACTTTGACTCTTGGAAGCAAACTCCTTTCTGGAAGGATTACAGGGATTATACTTCGGTATTCATCTTTTTTTTTAAATTAATTTTTAAATTAATATGAAAATTGATCTGTCAAATATTTATTAATTATTAATTTTATTTTTTAAACTTTAAATATTTATTATAAAAAATAATAACTAATGAATAATTGATAAATCATCTTACATATTAATATCTTAATAAAAAAACTAAGGTAAGATAGCTACAATTATGTTAATATTGTCCTAATTCACGTTAAATTATTGTCCGCCGTTTCTTCTAGAAGAGTGTGGTTAAAAGGCCCATATTGATTTTGGGGCAACTAGTTGCTGTCCCTCTAGAAGACCACAAACTTAGGCGTCTCCTTCCTTTTCAATATTTACTAGTCCCATTTTGTGGAGGCCAAAGTTTTGAAAGATTGCCCTGTCCCTGTCATCGACAATGTCAAACAAGACAGCCCATGTTTTGCATTCTGATTTCACAACTGGTGGAAAAGTGGCTGGGAGAAGCTCTTTTTGCTGTGTCCAAGAGACTTGCAGGGTTCCAAGACATCAAACGCAAACCGCTGCTTGTTCTCACGAGGTCGATGGACATGAAGGACGCTTCGGATGTCTCTTCTTACCTGCTTTTTGAGGCCACTGGTGACTCTGAGGCTGATTGTGTTCCCCACATGGGTGAATATGCTTGTGAAGTTGACAGAGCAGATGATGATGCTCAATCTTGCAGCTACGATGGATCTGAGACTTGTGATGCTGCTGAGCTCAAAGGGTATGAGCCTTGCAATGCTCATGATGAACATGAGGACGAGAAGAAAGCTGAAGTTTATGGAACTTCATACTGTGAAGATGATGAGATGCAAGAATCCCAGAATCCCTGTGTGTCCGTTGATTCGGGCCAAGAGTTGGAGGATGAGATGGAAAAGAACAGGCGGTTCTGGGAAGCTTGCTTGGCATCTTGATTGTATTTGTGGAAACTTCTTTTCTGAATCACTGTTCTTGTCTTCATCTGTATTCCTTCTTTAATTTATTTTTAGAAGGATGGGGTTGTCCATTAAACGTGTCTAAAAGGTCAAGCTTTGTATGTATGTTTAAACTGATGCAGCTAACTTTTTGCTCTCAGCGCATTTTTATTATTTTTATCCATTCAAAGGTTTCTCCACTTGGATCCATAACTGATAATGAAATAGAGAATTTGAAGAATTCTAATAATCTTGTTCAGAATTGGTTGCTTCGGTTATCTTTTGGATTACAGTTATACAGATCATCACCTGCCATCAACTCGTAAAAGGCTTCACTCGAAACAGCTGAGGAGATTCAGGAGAGTTGGATATTGGGAAAAACTCTCCTCATTTTCTCAGACTTGAAAGTGGGGAAAGACTCAGCATGCTTAATAGCAGGAAAGTTTAGTATTTGGGTTTACTTTGGCACCATATTTAAATTCCTCCCCTCTTCATGATTTTCTGAAGCTGTCTAGTGAATAATTGCAATATAGCAAGTGATCTTAGTATAATTGAAAGTCAATTACTGTCCAATTCACAGCTTAATATACTTACAAAATGGAAGTCTCAAACATTTCAGGGATTATTAAATTATAAAATAGTATTTGGTCAAGTTCCTGTTTACTTTCAAGTTTCACAGCATAATATTGACACTTGTTAATTCCTACAAGATATTTCACAGCAAAACAAAAAAAAAATCCTACAAGATAGGTGGCCTTCATTTGTAATGTTTCCATTTGATAGCGAAGCCTGGTACCAAATTTTCAAACTGGGAGAGGCATTTCCTATTGCCGGTTGAGAGAATAGAGGGAGATATGGTACCTAGGATTCTAATCTTGTTACTATTTTAAAAGAGATTCAACATCGAGATATTACAGTGATGTAATCTGGAATCCATCAAATTTTGGTCCTACACAGCATATATAGCAAGCACCATCTCAGAGTAAATAGTCTCCCTAAGAATTAATCAATGTCTACAACTTCCATCTCTGAAATCTGAAAATGTGGCTACTCCTTAGATAGCCCATCCCCATCTGTCATGGTTAGAATTGTCCAGTACTGGAAAATACAGAACTAGGTCAAGTTCAGCCCTAAACTGAACATAACCTCCCCCAAAATCCACAAAACTAGCAAACATTTCCTATTCCATGTACTAATTAATTTACACAAACATGAAGCAACCCGGCTTGCAGAGACAATCTGAAACAAGATACTTAAAATACTGCTAAAAGAAACCAAGTTCTTAACTAGATGCAAACAGCGGCACCAGTGAAACAGAATCTGTAAATTTATCCACCATCTCCACATCGGCCCAAGTCAGAGTTGTCTCCGACTTCTCTCCAAAAGAGGAACTCAAGCAGGAATTCCCAGTTTTAATATCAGTAAATGACATAGCAGATTCCATGTTATAGCCAGAGCAACTTCTGGGGCTGGCAGCCTCCTCTTGATTTTCTTCTGAGAATCCTTTTGTGTTTTCATCCATCTTAAAGAAGGATTCCTCTATCTCACGTAAAGATTCAGCCTCCCCTTCCTCTTCACTGCTATGGCTGGAGTGTGCATGATCATCATAATTTGACTTGGTCCCTCTCGATTCACCACTAGTATCCATTTCTTGCTGACTGTCATATTCATCCTCAGATTGGCGATCTGATGAATGAAATGACAAGGGTGAATATCCTTCTGTTGCTCTTTCTTCACGTTCTCTAAGTGTCTTCGTTATCAGGGTCTTTAGTAAATTCATCACTTGGACCGCATGCATCAGAGCAGTTAGTGGATCAGACATCTGTTTCAGGAGACAAAAATAACAAAGTGAATTAAGAATTGACGATTTACCAGTGTGCATAATTAGCATGCGTATAAGAGTACAATGGCCAGCTGATTTTGAACAAGCTACTGTAAGAGAATAGTGTTGCAGCTCGTTTGGTAATTATTACAACATATTCTTATGTGAAAGAAGATAAAGGTGATAGATTTTTCTGTTTTAACAAAATTTCATACCATTTACCCCCCCCCCCAACAAAAAAAAAAAAAAGAGGAATGAGATAACGTGTTAAGATAAAAAGCAAGTACATCAACGATATTCTAATAATTAATAGTTTAAACGGAAAAACAGTACGCAGGCAAACCTGAGTCATGTTTGGAGCAAAAACCATTGCAATATTTCTTGCATTCATTTTGTTATACTCCTCCTCTTCTACAACATCAGCCATGAGATCGATCGCCCAATTGAGCAAGGTAGACTCAGTTGGCTTTAGCTGCTTCACAAGCTGAACACATTCTTCTTCTGTGTTGCACTGAAGAACTTGCTCAGGGGATAGTCCATCTAGCACTCCTGAGGGAAGCTCTCGGAACCAGGCTTTAATTAGTCCTGCCAAGCAATGGACGTCAATGTCATCTGGCACAATGCCCCCATTCAACTGATCCCTCAAATGCTCCTCTTCACTGTTATCTGGGTTTATGCGAAATATACCTTCAGCCTGAAAATTCATTGAAAAGAGACAACAAAAGGATAGCTAATACTTAATCTCATAATCTGAATGTCTGAAACTGACTGCTCCCAAGGCCATAGTGTTATAATTGACAAAATATATCATAAATTTGGTACCTTTAGGCCTCCTAGTGAGTATAATCGCTCCTGCATTAGCAAGAGAATAGTGGGGACACTGTTTCCTTTTGAATCATAAGAACACTGCATTGATTCTGGTGAGACGCCAAACACACTCACACTGCAAGTATTGACAATAGCAAATCACATTAGAATATGAAAAAAGACATAATCGTGCTAAGTTTAGGGAAGAATAAAAATTAGAAAAAAAAAGGCTAGATTTAATAACTTTTGAAATATGTAATAGCAGCAAATGGCTAATAAGAAACATTAAATAAGAGAGAACAGTACATACTTCGATGAATTTTTATAAGGCTTTCTGATTCATGCGTATTTGAAAGAACCTCAATTCTAAGTTCATTCTGTGGCTAACAAAGCATACAATCGACATGTGCTCGAAACCCCGAACGATCACAACTCACAAGCTTCCCCATTTTGCAATTATAAATCAAAGAAACCTGCTTTAAACTAAGTCGCTCAAAATAGCTTGCATTTTCTGCACTATTCAAAAGCCTAAGAAAATATGAGAATTTTTAAACCCAACATTTCCGTTAGATATGTTTTCAGCAAACAAAGGTAAACCCTTAATTTGCAGTTAATATAACTATTTAACTCAGTTCCGCATCCTCCTTCTTTTACTTATCTTCCAGCCAATGGAAGAACTTTGAAGGATAATGTGCAGCCAAAATGCTCTTATCTGCTGCATTCCTGCGTCGACTCAGACGGTAGAAATGCAGAAGAGCTTCTACCTACTAAATTGTCATCTTCACCGGCCTTCAGGTTCCTTCAAATTCAGCTAAAACCATGGCTTCTATGAAAGTCTCCCCCCTCCCTTTCTCTCTCTCTCTCTTCCACACACGCATACACAGAAGCAGACCTTCCAAGCACCAACAATAGAAGTTCTTGCCTTCTTGGCACCAAAGAAATGAAATTTTAAGCATTTTAAGCAAATCCCATTTGAAATCTAATTGAACCATATAGGTTACCTACCTAGCACTGGGAACCCGACCCGGGATATCCACCTCTAGCTCAACGGGCAGACCCAGAAAGCCTTTGAAGCGATCGAAAGTGACATGAGCGATGTGCCGAACGTTGGTGGGCCGTCCGATTTCCATGGGATGGACGGAGGAGATGACATCGTCGGGGCCATCCACCCGGCAGGCCAGCATGGATTTTCTGAGAGCCGCCAGGAGAAACGGCACTAGGGAGAGCTGGTTTTGCTCTTCTTCGGGGGCTCTGGCCGCTCTGGTTCCCTTTCCGCCACCGTATCCACCGCCCTTGGCCACCGTCACAGGCCCTCCCATTCTTATCTTCCACACACTCTCGCCCTCGCTCTTGCTCTTTCTCTCTCCTGTGCTGTGCAGTGTGCACGAGTGGAGTGGAGACAGATTTTAAATTTGAGGATGAGTTCCTGGTTCGTCGTTCGTAAGTTAATGAGCTTTGTTGGGTTGCATTGCATTCCCTGAACAAGCCGTCACTTGTTTTGAAGCTCTCTATCAACTTTCGACTTCAAACGGCCACTCGTTTCAAATTCCATTTGTCATTTGCGAGGGCTTACTTTATCTACAGTTTCCTGTCATTTTTAACCTCCATGCACCCACATAATTACCGCATCCTGCCACTCCACATTAATCTTCTAATCAATCTTATACATAACATCAATTTGAGTGCAGGCCTTACTTTTGACTAAAAATCAGAAATCTCATTAATAAAAACTAGAATTTGCAACAAATTCAAGACTTGGACGGCTTAAAAGCCCAAACGATTTACTATAAATAAACTCAAATGTGTAAATATCAGTCTTACGTGACCAAAACTAATATGACTTCAGCTTATCTGAATTAATTTTGTCTGTTAAAGCATAAAAGGGCATAGCAGTTTTAGAATTTTGACATACTAGATTTTCATGTAAACTTATCATATTGTAAAATAAACCAAGGAACCAATAAAAAAAAAATACATTCACGTTATAGAAAGAAACACGAACACTAACAATATATGCATATATATATATATATATATATATATATTAAAGCTTTTATCGTAAAGTGAGGCATATCTCAGTTGCTAATTAAAACATGTTTATTTATCGTGAAGTAATGTCTTAATTATGTCAATTGCACCCTTAAATATGATTTTCTATAATTATATAGTATTATTATTTATTATTGTTTAGTTTTATAGATAAATTATGTGATAGTTTCATTAAATATTTAATAATTTTTTTAAAGGTTGTTTCTCACAAAAAGTGAAATTTATAGAAGTCATTGTATATTTTTCAATTTTCAAATTTAATTTGCACATAATTAATGTGAAGAATATAATTAGTGAAACTATTAAACATCATAACAACCATATGTACCGTGACATTTATGTTTGAACACACTCAGATGAAATTATGATGACAACAGAAGTTAAAAGAAAGTAATTGATTTGTCCATCGAAACTAACAAATTAAATGTTCCAAAGGACATTACTAAAAACATGTGCTATCGTTCGATGACTGATGGCTTGCAAGGACAAATTACCAATTTCCAAGAAATCGTATTAAAAGACATTCCCTGCTTGTGCTTACACAGTGGAATTCGAATTTGTGGAAGACCGTTGCAAAAAGATTATTGTTTTTTTTTTATAGGATGTTATTTTTGATTGGCCCGCTTCGAAGATTTCATCTTTTTCTTTTATTACTTCATCTTATTATTGGACACGGCTTTTGTATTTCCAACAAGTATGGGTCCGTTTCATTTGATTCACGTGATTAAAGGGAGTGAAGAGGGATTCTGTTTTTTTTTTTTTAAATTCCCCTTTCATTCCAAACTATTTGGATCTTATATTCCCCTTTAATTCTTGTTCATGTTATTCATTTCTATGAGTCACCACTCTCCGTGCACTGAGAGATACATAAATTGGATTATACCCAATAATAATAATAATAATAATAATAATAATAATAAAAGATATAAGTTACTCGAATCTTTCAAGTCAAGTGCGTCTCAAAAAAATTTGATTTGCCGTTATATTAGTTTTGATGGTTTTCGAAAATCTGATTTTCAAATAGAAAATAACTGAATTTATGAAAAGTCTGCATGTAATGGTATAGGCAACTTTTCTATGTCTAATTAATTTATTTTATGATAAGTATAATATTCTAATAAAAAGAATTTGACTCTTTTAAACTGAGATATTTATTTTAGAGAATAAAATAAAAAATATTAATTATTAATAAAAAAATTAAAAAAATAAAAAAATAAATTTTAATAATTTTATAATTTATTTTATATATATATATATATATATATATATATATATATTACTATGATCTTAATTATTTATACTTTTTATTTCATTTTTTAAAACAAATTTTTTATTTTTAGAAGAGTTAAATTCAAAAAAACTTACATTATTTTTTTTTAATGAAATTCTATACTCAAAAGAAAGTTTGATGCTATGAAGAAAAAGGGGTTGGATCCATAAACTATATACAAAAAAAGAGAAAATTTATATTTTCGTTGGATCGATGCGGTTGTGGACCCATTTGCATCAGCAAGACTGCAACATGAGAAAATTGGGATCAAGTAGAGCTATAAATGTGAGTTACAATCCGTGTATAAGTTAAACAGGTTCGGGTCGAGTTAAAACGGACTGACCCGTTCTCATAATTTAAGAAAAAAAAATTGTGAAGCTGTTAATGGGCTCATTGTCAGCCGAAATTAAAATGGAAAAAACCAAAAACCCAGCCCGATATCCCTCACCCAACCAATCCAGAGACCACCCAATCAGTCCCCAAACCCCACGTTGCCGAATCAAAATATCCCAATCCCACGCTCCCAGCCGAATCCCTAACCAGTGCCAAGATTCTACGCGTTGCAGCGGCCACACAATAGAGTTAGAGTTCCACTCTTCCCCTCTTTGTCTCTCTCCCTAGCCACGGCCAAATGCTGCACCCAGGATAGCTCCCTTCAGACAGCGGTGAGCAGAGCAGCTGATGGCGCCAGACAGCCCCCAAATGCGACAAAACGGTGGTGGTCTGCAGACGGCCAGACCAGACAGCCCCTAAACGCCCATCACCCATTCTATGCATCTCTAATTTTATATATACCTTTTTATTTTTTATAATAAAATCCGTTTAACTCATTAAGCTGTTTTCTAATTTAACTCACTTTACGAGTTTAAATTAACTTATTTTATAATTTAATTAATTTATAATTATTTTTTTTTAAATTAAAAAAAATTATTACCAAGCATGTTATTAACCCTAAAGCCATGGTCAGCCACTTTGACAGCTATAGATGCAAGACATGGGATGGATGGAACTCATTCAGTCTGGCCCAAGCATCAGTATCTTTTGGTGTGCGTGAGTCTATTCTACATTTATACGATTGTGTCCACGTATCATAATACAATAGTTATTCAAATTCGATAGATTATTTTTTTTTTATAAATTAAGAATATTTTTATAAAATTTAATTTATTTAAATTATTTAATAAGTCTAATTTTTTTAGTTTAAAAATAATAATGATATAATTTTTTTTATAAAAATTTAATAAATTATTAGATACATCTTCTGAAGTATAATTTTTTTTATTACACTAATTACTTTTAATGTTAATAATTATTAATATATGAACAATAATAAATACATAAAATTGACATGGCATATATTTAATAATATATAATAAATTGTCTTTCATTAATTATATTTATAATTTTTTTCTCATGTTTAGAAGTGATAAAAAGTTGAGTCGAATTTAACTAGATTTAATTTAAACTCCACTTGATAAAAATAGAGTCAAGTCCGATTCAATTCAACAAATTTAATTTATTTTCTTGACTTGAACTCTCTGCTCACTGTTAGCTAACAAAATGAGTCTATATTCTTGAATTCCATACATTTTGAGCTTCAAGTGCTAAGTTATATGTGAATCTCAAATTTGTAACCCAAAAAAATTAATATTATATATTTTAATTAGAAAAAGTTTAACGAGACTAAATGTAAAATCATATATATATATATATATATATATATATATATATATATATATATATATAAAATATTAAAGTAAAATATTATTGTTATTATGTTATGTATATATGTATGTATATCGAGGAGTTAGATAAGGAGTTAATGACCAAAATATGTAAAAGTTCAAGTTTCACTAGTATTTTTTAATGGATTTAGCGATTTAAACAAATTTAATGAGTTTTTTTAACAATGAAATAAGAATGACATAAAATATAATTGTAAAATAAAAATGAAACTTAAAACAAAAATAAAAATATTTTATCTATTTATTTATATTTATTTTGTATGTTTTAAAATATCATTACTATTTAATTTGCTCAAAACATTGTCAAACTCTTTAAGAAAACTTGCCCATGTAATATATCAAATTAAACTTGCCTAACATTACTAAGTGCATGTTTGATTAGATATTTGCATCATTTAAATGAGTTTTTATCTATTTTTAATCTTATTTATTTTAACATTTTTATCATGTTTCAAGTATGATTTTAATCCTAAAAGGTCATTTAATTTCATATAATTATTTTTTATTTTTGTGTTGAATGTAACTTTTTTTTAATCATAATTTACTTCATTCAGCTCACTTATGATTATAATAAAATTTATAAAATTAAGTTTATTTAAAATTAAGTTTGTAAAATATAACTCAAACACAGTATAAACTAAAAATATATTTTCTATTTATAACCTTTTTTTGAAGTGTCATTTTTGTCTTTTTATGTTTTATTTGTTTCAAAATCGGCATATTTTTATTTAAGATGTCATCAATGGAGTTATAACTTTGTTGAATTTACTAGTAAAACTTACTTATGTCGCATCCGACATGGAAAACTTGACTAAAATCTTCATCATCTAACAAAAAGAGAAAACCCTCTGTTCTCCATTCTTCTTCCCACGTTTCTGTTTTGTACTCGTCCTCTAAAACCTAACAAAGAAATACCACCAATTTATAGATACAAAGGGAAACCAAAAAAACAAAGAACACTACTATTTTCAGCAAAAGTGAGATACTGTGTGATGACGGCAGCTACAATTGTGATGCGACAATGGTGTCGGGTAGCAAATGGAAGTGGTGTAGAAAGCAACACAAAGGGGGAAGTTGAATGAATTTGGGCATTTTTGGTATTGTATTGAAGAAAAAATTAGTGATTTTTTAAATGACTTAAATAATAATATATTTAGTTTAATCAAGTTTTTTAGGAACGAAAAATAAAATAATTAGATATAAAAAATAATAGAAATCAAATTATTTTATTTAGTAAAATTTTACTTATAATAATTAGATATAAAATAACAAATTTTTTTATTTATATAGTCAGTCTATTTTTATCTCATATAAAATTTTTACTCATATTTAATACATAATGAGAACATTTTCAGAAAAACATTTGCTCTAATTTGCACAAAGGATACAATAAAGTTAATTTTGCACTTCTTAAATGAAGTTAGATTATGTTTATATAACTTGAAAAAAAATCAAATTGGGCTTAAAAATTATTTATACTTTTCAAACTTTTAAATTTATAATTATATATCTCAATTTTGCAAGTTATGACATGACTAAAAGATTGAATTTCAAAAATAGTTCACAACTTTGCCTGCCAACCAACTGTGGGCCTAAAATAGAAGCTGGAGGAGAATAATTTGTTTGTGTCTACAATTTATACATGCATTTGGTTGAACATTTGGAATTAATTTATAGGTTAGAAGTTTATTTATATTAAATAAATATATGGGGCCAAACTCCATGGTCGAGGGTGATCACTAAAAGATTATTGTATGTTTTCGTGACAGCTTTGAAACGATAGGGACCCATAGCCCCTACTAATCTAAATGATTTCGTCCACCGACATAAATAATAATCTCCTTTCTGCATTTATTACCATATACATTTTTAATCTCATTTTGATTAGCTCATTTAAGTCAACTAAATCGATCCTGTGCCGACAACTTTGCAGGAAACTCTCGTGTTTTTTTTTGTTTACCTCTTACTTGAGGGATTTGAATTCGATAGAGACGGTAATGGCGCCGATAGCAACGGGTTTTTGCTTAACCCATCTTGCTCTGCCCCGTTTCATATATGTTTATAAATATTTTAAATAAATTCATTAAATAATCAACATTAATCTTAAAAATTAATCATAATTTCATATAAAGACAAACTTGTTTAAAAGAACAACTTTTACTATCTCTATTTATAATTTAAACAAGTAAATTAATATAATAAAATTAAAATTAAAATATATTTCAAATATAAAATTAACATAATTAAAGTATGAGGCAAGGCAGGATGGATCATTCTCAACCCGTACTAGCACCAGCCTTCCCTTGCTAAAAAATACAACCTTAATTAACTCACCCCCGTAGGATGGTATTTCGTTCAACACGGAGTGGGGCAAGTTCGATACCCGCACTACCTATTAGTTTTGCCATCCTTAGTGAAAAAATATATAAAGTGCTTTAAATAAAATTAATAAATCCTATAACAAATTACAATGGATCACTCAATTATAAAATTTGTGTTTATTAATCTCTAACACGACTCTCTCTTCTTAGATAGAAAGAGAGGATGCAAAGTCGTTTTCATCAAAAGCAGCACATTATATGCCGCTGATCATGTGACTTGTACCCTCAATTTGCATCCTTAGAAGTAATCGTGTTTTCTAATATTTGCTGTTTGTGCGATTAAGTCTTAAATTTTTTCCCTTTTTTAAAATCAAGTTTCAATTCAACACGCCGCTTTCCCTGGGGAGAAGCAAGTGATGGCGTAGAGAACCAGTGAGTTTAATAATATCCTACCTATTTAATTGAATATTGGCTACTATTAATTTCAGTTTTGTACAACAGACAATAAAGCACATAATCGAATGTATTGATAAAGAGTTTGTTGACAAAAGGAAACTGTGGCTGTACCATTAGTGTTTATCTTGAACGGAACATCCTGTCTTTACTCTGGTGTCATGACCAACCATGTGCAGAGGGACTAGCTAGTAGACAAAGTTGGTAGCACAACTTGAAAAGAAATCGAATGTTGTGATATGATTTCTTTGACATACTTAAGATTTGACTTTAAGGATACATTGAATTTGTCTTTTCTTTCCCCTTCATCCTTTCTTGCCTTGCAATACTTTAGTCGTTGACCTCCGATCACGATAACAACCACAAAAATTTATACAACTTTGTACAATAGATAACTATCTTCAAACATCGTATTCGTTCTCGTTACTGGACGAAACAACTTGAGCTCCAACTTAACTGTTTTTTATTTCCTGAAAGTTTCAACTTAACCTTTGAATTGAGTGTAGGCACATTTTTATAACTCGCTTCATATATTCAACACGAATCCTATATATTCGCTCTATCATTATAAAAGCAAAATTTTTAGGTATATTCGTTATAAGATAGTTTTCTTACACTATATTATTAAATGTGAATTCTATTAACTTTGCGAACACCATTATCTCCTATTATGAAAAACAAAAATGATCACATAATTGATGTAACACATAATAGATAGTATGGTATAAGATCGTTGTATTTTTCTGAGTGTACCTAATAATCTATGTGAAAGTCATTACGAAATATGACATTTATAATCATCATGACTAAAGTTGCCATAATAACTGGAATAGCAATGTTTGAAAGAGCCAAATCTAATGTACAAACACAGAGTTTTGAGTGTTAACCTAAAGGTTTTGAGGAGAAATTTCAAGATTTTATTGAGAGCATGTGTATGATCTAATGGCTGACGAGATTATATATCTTAAAATGTGTAAGAGATGTACATTTATCTCACACATTCAAACGTAATATATAGATAAGGATCAATTGATATTGGTGTAAATTAAAGTTAATCTTACACTATTGAATAACTTTTTATTGAATGATTTTTTTACAAAATCTACTGTTAGATTCAAAGTTTTTATCATGTAAATTATATATATAAAATTTTACATTAATTTAAAATTATTTTATACTCTAATAATATATTTAAAAATTAACGTAATATATACTTTTTAAATATAAAAAAAATATAAACTATTTAATTATATCTTTATTGACGTGAATCTCACTAGGATTCGTTCCAAAATTTAAGATACACTAACATGTAAATTTAACGAGTTTAACTACACAACTTGATCATATAAATTCGCTGGTAGAGGTGGCATACTCGATCAAACCCAAAAAGAAAAGCTTTTAAAGAGGGTTGACCCGCGAAGCTTATGAGGCAGAGGGCTGGCATATTCTAACCACTACAGGATTGAGCTCCATATTTAACTCTTTCAAGCAAACTAACTTTTGCCCTTACCAAACAGGCAAACAGTTTTCTTTTTTTTTTTTTCAATTTTATTATACAGTTAGTTCTAGAAGACATTCTATTTCTAAATTATATCTCTATCCAATGGTACGTGTAGGTGCATGCTTATCTTAATGCAACTAGCTATATACATGCATGCAATCGTCGAAGTTGCAATAATTTACATATATGGCGGAACTTGGTAAAGGGCACCAGTTATTTAATTAGAAATTAATCTCTTCAACGCAGTTTAATATTGTGTAATGCTTAGCTGGATTTGCCAGAGAAAGGAAGACATGGGAATGGCTATCAAAAGGGACTAATGGCCTTATATTTTAGCATTTTACTCATCGTTTAAAATTGCGGTTACAGCGAAAATCGTGGGAAAATTTTAAAACCCTGATTCCACCATTTCTCTATTTAAGACTACTGTAGAGGGAAGTGACGCCAAGGGTTTAATTAAATATGAAGATGAGATCTTTCCTTGTAGCTTGTTTGGTAGTTTCTTGTTTCCTTGGGTTCTGTCAAGGAGGCAGCCTCCGGAAGAACTTCTACCGGAAGTCATGTCCTCAAGCCGAGGACATTGTTAAGAACAAAACCCAGCAGCATGTCTCTGAAAGACCCAATTTGCCTGCCAAGTTGCTTAGAATGCATTTTCATGACTGTTTTGTCAGGGTAAGTATTCCAAGATCTTTTTACGCAGTTAAGTTTTCTCATTATGAATATTTTCATTCAGTTGTGTGCAGTATATAAATTCTTCCACTGGTATTTCAAATAAAATAATTCATTTAATGCTATCACCGTGCAACTTGTTTTGCAGCTACAGAATATATAATACGTGTATATATATATAACATATTACATATGGTTGCAAACATATATTTCAGGGTTGTGATGGCTCGGTTTTGTTGAACTCCACCGCCAATAACACCGCCGAAAGAAGGATGCCGTTCCTAATTTAACTTTGTCTGGCTTTTGATGTCATAGATGACATAAAAGACGCAGTAGAGGCAACATGTCCCGGAATTGTATCTTGTGCTGACATAGTGGCATTGGCAGCTAGGGATGCTGTTTCCGTCCAAGTAAGCTAACTCGTTATATTCTTCCAAGCAATGCCTGCAGATTATACAACAATTTGAGTTCATACTGCAGAATGTGCACTTTTTTTTTTAACACACAAAAAATCTTAATTAGTTTATGCGTGTAGCTGATATGATCGATAATATTTGCAGTTTAATAAACCTATGTGGGAAGTGCTTACTGGTAGAAGAGATGGCACAGTGTCCAAAAGTAGTGATGTCTTCGCCAATCTCCCAGCTCCTTTCTTCAACTTCACCCAACTCAAACAAACCTTTGCTGATAAAGGTCTTAATGTGCACGACCTGGTTGTATTATCAGGTACATTTAAATAAGTATTGATAAATAAACTCGTACTAAGATACTGATATTGCTGATAAATAGTAATTAAGATGGAAGCAAGGAATAGACAAATGATCGAAGCCAGCAATTAATACAAATTAATTAACCTATTGGCTATGTGTATATATATGTAGGAGGACACACAATTGGAGTAGGCCATTGTAACGTGTTCAGTAACAGGCTTTTCAACTTCACCGGAAAAGGTGATCAAGATCCTTCTTTGAATGCCACTTATGCTCAGTTCTTGAAGACTAAATGCCAGAGCCTCAGTGACAACACCACAACAGTAGAGATGGATCCTGGCAGCTCTGCCAACTTTGACAGTGACTATTATTCAATCCTTCTCCAGAACGAGGGTCTGTTCCAATCAGATGCTGCTCTTCTAACAACCGAGGGGTCAAAAGGCATTGTTAACGAATTGGTTAAACAAAACAAATTCTTCACAGAGTTCGCGCAGTCAATGAAGAGGATGGGAAACATTGAGGTCCTCTCAGGGTCGGCTGGGGAAATTAGGAAGAAGTGCTGGGTTGTCAACTCTTAATTATGTGCTGTTTTGTGGTTTTAATTCCCTTTGTTTCTTTTCAATCTTTTGTCACAAATTAATGTGGGGTTGTCCGGTTGTGAAACCATTAAGTTGCAAATTTGTTCTGTTGTCAGGTGCCTTCAAACTAGAATGAAAAATAAAAGGCTACGTGTTATTGTTTGTCACCTTCTCCTCATGCACTTCATACTTTAACGTGTCTAAAAGGCCCAATTTGTTGGCGAAGTCGCTGGGAATGCACTTCATACTTAAATTTGAATGTTTCTAAGAACGATGTGTATTTAGTTGTGTTCTCGTCATGAATATTCGGCGTGCATGCAATCTGCTGCATCAGGCTTTACTTAGTCTATCGTTTTAGTGTTAACAGTGACGCCATCTCTCAAGCTCTAGCTCTAGTTGGTTCAGCAACTGCTACTAGTCTTGGACACGAGAAAGGTTTTGTAAGATCTCAGACTCCAAAACCCCAGCACAAAGATAGCTTGACTTCATAGGGAAAAAAGGCCCTTAAACGGCCGTGCAGTTAACTTACGAGTATGAGGGCTCTGATCTCACCAGACCTAATTTTGATTAAGTTTTCAAGAAGTCTGTACCAGTTTGATAGTTGTAGTTGAGATGAATTTTAGAATACTTACAAATACATTTGGAATGGACAAAAAGAAAACTAGTTCTCCTTTCTCTTAAAAGTTGAAACTGTTCGGTGAGAGGCCAAAGAATGATGTTATATCTTTCTGTTCTGAAAGCTGAGGTTATACAGCAAGGCAAGTTGCTACAGAGAGAATGAGTAAATTGGAAGAAGTGAAGAACGAATTCATAGTTTGGAAGTAACAAACCGAGAAATAGAAAACAAAATTACTAGCCAGGTGGAAGAACTGACCTTTTCGCAGCAACTACAGTCTAAATTTGGTCACAGTCATCACTTAGAAATGCAAATAGCAATGTAGAAGCAAGAAAGGTTGAATTGAAGAGCTGGGTGAAAAAACTTCGGAAGTTAATGGACATAGTTTGGATAAATTTTAAGCTAATCAGCTGAGCTGTAACTGTGAAAAAAAAAATTGATGGATGGAATTAAGTGATAAGATTTACTCATTTATTCAAAAAACATAAAAAATTTTAACAAAAAATTTCTGATTAATATTGTCCCACTTAAAATATATATTGTTCTTTCTTTGTATATTACTATGAAATTACGAAAAAAAAAACTTTTGACCAAACATATTTTGTTTCCTCTTGTCGTACTTTTACATTTCTCTCCAATCATGCTCAATCAAAAAAAAATTAAAATATATAAATAAATAAAATATCACTCCAATTTATTTTGTATATAATATTTCAACACTATTTTTGTCCACTTGTAATTTTTATGTGTATATGAGAGGGATAATTAGCTTGTAGTGTAATATTTATTAAAAAATGTGTATTGTTATTTTTAAAATTCAAAAAATGTTTTATTTACAAAATCCTTAACTTTGAAAGAGTCTCTTGACATTCAAAATTTTAGTTTTTAGTCTTTCTTCAGGATAGGAAGTCTTTTAAAAAGTATCTAATAAGTATCTACTCAAAAATTCGAACTCCAATTTTTTTTTTAAAAAATCAGTTTTAATAACTTAACTCCAATTTAACAATGTATATATATAAAATTGAATTGAATTAAAAAAATATCATTAATAATCTTTTAGATATTTTAAAATTCAAGTTACTCTCATAGTTTTAAGATAAACATAATGAAAATTAACTTAATCTAAATAGTGCAAAATTTAAGTTAATATTTTATTCCTTTATAATTTTAAGGTAAATATAACGAATATTAATATATCTAAAAATAATAAATTAATATTTTAAATATATATGAAAACAATAAATATATATTTTATTTGTTCGTTAAAAATATTTAAAAAAACTAATATGAGTATTATATCATTAATAGGATAAAAAAAGTGTAAAAATTTAAAAAATTATTTATCACTCTAATTTATTTTTAGAACAAATATTAATATATATAATTATCTAAATAACATTAATCAATCTATTGTTAACTTTTTTTATAAAATATCAAGAATGATGACTAGGTAACTTTAGTAAACTTCTCAGTTTCTCTGTCTCATGCTCTGAATCAAATTATCCCAAAAATTTAGCAGGAAAAAGTGAAATAATTTGCGAAAGCATATCAGGTCTTGATTCCTGAGATTTATCATTAATAACTGCAATCCACATGGAGATGCATGAGCCCTAGAGATCAAGGGTCTATAAATGCATCACGTAGGTCCCATATAGCAAGATTACATCGGACGGTCCACGTAACCCCAACTGAGCCACCCATTCTTGTCGATGCCGGAGTTCTTTTCGTTTGCGCTGCTTTTCTTCTACAGCATGGTATTCCAGAACCCAAAGCCTTTCTCTTTCCAGTTCCACGCTTCTTTTTCACTCCAACAGGGAATTGAATTCTCTTCCTTCTTCTGGATTCTGGAATTCCCTCCAATCCAACATAAAAAAACCACATACTTCTTCACCACAAACCCAGCGGAAGCTTATTGCTTGCGGCGTTTCAATCCCAACAATCCCAGATTCTTCACCACTGTGACTCAACTCAAATCTTTGATTCAAACCCAACTTGGAATTTCCACGCACAATCAAACGCTGTCCACCAACCAAAACCTTCTGCTCGCCAAGTCCCGTGAAGATCTTCTCCGATTCTCCGACATGTCCAACCCCGATGCTCCTCTGTCTGCTCCCAACCTCTCTCATGGGTCGATCGTGTTTTTGGCCTACGAGGGAGAGCGAAGGGTTGCAGGGCCAGCATTCAGCCCCGCCGGCTCCTTCGGCCGCAAGATGACAATGGACAATCTGATTGCCAAGCAGATGCGGATCAGCCGGCAAAGAGAACCCGCATTGCGAGTTGGTTTCCTTCGACTGGGACTGTGCCAACGCGTTCCAGCATTATGTGAATGAGACGCTCGTCTTTGCAGTGAAAAGGGGCGCCCAATATTTTTTTCAGCTTTTTTAATGAATGATTCTACATTTGCATCTCACTTTGATTCGTTCCGAAATTTAAGGTACACTAACATGTAAATTTAACGACATAACTGTACAACTTAATCATATAAATTCGACCGGTAGAGGTGGTATACTTGGTCAAACCCAAAAAGAAAAGTTTTTAAAATAAGAAAAATTCTTTTATATTTTTAGAATAATACTTTTAAAAAAATTTTAAGATTGAGATTTAATTTTAATTTTATTATTTAAAATTATATATTTATTCTAATGGTTGAATGGTTATAAATAATTATATATTACATATATTGCACACAAGAATTTCTCTTTAAAGAGGGTTGACCCGAGAAAGCTTATGAGGCAGAGGGCTGGCACTATATGAGTGAGCTCCATATTCAACTCTCTCAAACAATATGAATTTATTATAGAATGCCCTTACGAACAGGCGAAGAGTTAGTTATACTTTTGGTTTTAGAAGACATTCCATATCTAAATTATATTCTCTCTATCCAATGGTATGTGCTTATCTTAATGTAACTAGCTGTATACATGCATGCAATGATTGAAGTTGCAATTATTTACATATGGCGCAACCTGGTAAAGGGCACTAGTTAGTTAATTAGAAATTAATCTCTCCAACGCAATTTAATAGTATGTAATGCCTAGCTGGATTTGCTTGAGAAAGGAAGACATGGGAATGGCTATAAAAGGGAGTACTGGCCTTGTATTTCAGCATTCCACCATTTCTCCATTTAAGACTACTGTAGGGAAGTGACACGCGAAGGGTTTTAAACATGAAGATGAGATCTTTCCTTGTAGCTTGTGTGGTAGTTTCCTGTTTCCTTGGGGTCTGTCAAGGAGGCAGCCTCAGGAAGAACTTCTACCGGAAGTCCTGTCCTCAAGCCGAGGAGATTGTTAAGAACAAAATCCAGCAGCATGTCTCTGCAAGACCCAATTTGCCGGCCAAGTTGCTTAGAATGCATTTTCATGACTGTTTTGTCAGGGTAAATATTCCTAGATTTTTTTACTTAGTTTTCTCTTTATGAATATTTTCATCCATTTGTATGTAGTATATAAGTTTTTACACTGGCATTTCAAATGCAATAATGCTAATCACCGTGCAAGATTGTTTTGGAGCTACATAATACGTGTGTGTGTATGTGTTTATATATATAATATAACATGGTTGCAAACATATATTTCAGGGTTGTGATGGCTCGGTTTTGTTGAACTCCACCGCCAATAACACCGCCGAGAAAGGATGCCGTTCCTAATTTAACTTTGTCTGGCTTTGATGTCATAGATGACATAAAAGAAGCAGTAGAGGCAAAATGTCCCGGAATTGTATCATGTGCTGACATAGTGGCATTGGCAGCCAGGGATGCTGTTTTCGTCCAAGTAAGCTAACTACTGTTATATTCTTCTAAGCAATGCTTGCTGATTATACAACAACCTGCAGAATTTGCATGTTTTGTATATAATCTCATGTTATGCGTGTAGCTGATATGATCAATAATATTTGCAGTTTAATAAACCTATGTGGGATGTGCTTACTGGTAGAAGAGATGGCACAGTGTCCAAAAGTAGTGATGTCTTCGCCAATCTCCCAGCTCCTTTCTTCAATTTCACCCAACTCAAACAAAACTTTGCTAGTAAAGGTCTTAATGTGCACGACCTGGTTGTATTATCAGGTACATTTAAATAAGTATTGAATAAACTTGTTCTACGCATACGTGATATTGCTGATCAAAACCAGCAATTAATACAAATTAACTAACCTATTGGCTATATATATATATATGTAGGAGGACACACAATTGGAATAGGCCATTGTAACGTGTTCAGTAACAGGCTTTTCAACTTCACCGGGAAAGGTGATCAAGATCCTTCTTTGAATTCTACTTATGCTCAGTTCTTGAAGACTAAATGCCAGAGCCTCAGTGACAACACCACAACAGTAGAGATGGACCCTGGCAGCTCTGCCAATTTTGACAGTGACTATTATTCAATCCTTCTCCAGAACGAGGGTCTGTTCCAATCAGATGCTGCCCTTCTAACAACCAAGAGGTCAAAAAAAATTGTTAAGGGATTGGTTAAAGAAGACAAGTTCTTCAGAGAGTTTGCCGAGTCAATGAAGAGGATGGGAGCCATTCAGGTCCTCTCAGGGTCGGCTGGGGAAATTAGGAAGAAGTGCTGGGTTGTCAACTCTTAATTAAGAGCTGTTTTCTGGTTATAATTCCATTTGTTTCTTTTCTATCTTTTGTCACAAATTAATGTGGGGTTGTCCGGCTATGAAACCATTAAGTTTCAAATTTGCTCTGTTGTTAGATACCTTCAAATTTGAATGAAAAATAAAAGGCTATGTGTTATTGCTTGTCACCTTCTCCTTATGCACTTCACACTTCAATGTGTATAGCTGAAGGGCCCAATTTGTTGGCAAAGTCCCTGGGAATGCACTTCATACCTAAATGTTCTTTGATGTGTATTTAGTTGTGTTCTCGTCATGAATATTTGGCGTGCATGATATGATGTGCTGCATCGGGCTTGACTTAGTCTATCGTTTTAGTGTTGACAGTAACACCATCTCTCTAGCTCTAGCTAGTTGGTTTAGCAACTGCCATTAGTCTTGGACACGATAAAGGTTTTCTAGGATCTGACTCCAACCCCCAGCACAAAGATAGCTTGATTTCACAAGGGAAAAAGGCCCTTAAACGGCCTTGCAGTTAAAGTATGAGGGCTCTGATCCAGTTGCAGATCACCAGTTTGATCCACACTCGCCAGAACTAATTTTGCTGAAGTTTTAAAAAAGTCTGGACCAGTTCGATAGTTATTCTTTAGATGAATTAGAATCCTGACAAATGCATTTGGAATGCACAAAAAGGAAAACAATTCTCCTTTCTCTTTTAAAGTTGAAAACTGAAAGGTGGAAGTCCAAAAATGATTTATATCTATTAGAAAATAAAATTACTAGTCAGGTGGAAGTACTGACCTTTCCGCAGGAACAAGAGTCTAAATTTGATCATAGAATGTAATTACCAATCAATTATGTTATTTCTACACTTAAATCTTATACTTTTTTCGTATATCTATCTTTTATGATAAAAAAAAAAAGAAAAAAAAGAAAACGATAAAAAGAAATTGAGTTTATTTTTCTTTCTTGTTTCCATTTAAGGTAGGTGTATGATTAAAGTATAACAGTAACATTTTTTATTAGCAATTTAAAAGCAAGAAAGGTTAAATTGGAGAGCAGGGTGAAAACTTTGGAAGTTAATGCACACAATTTGGATAAATTTTAAGTTAATCAGCTGAGCTGTAACTTACATAAATTAATTTCCTCTAAGCTATTTGCTATCTTTCTTCTGCCTCTGAGAAAATGGTATTCTGTTTTCTTTTAGAAATATAATATACGTAGAGTGTGTTCAAAATATATTATGTTTTGATTTTCTTTGTATATGACTCTCAAATTACAGAACAAAATTTTTTTTGACCACACACATTTTGTTTCCTCTGGTCATACTTTCATATTTTTCTCCAATCATGTTCAATAAACAAATAAATTAAAATAAATAAATAAATAAAATATAACTCTAATTTAAGATTTAATTCTTCTAAAGTGAGGGAATGAGAAATTAATTGTTGATGAGAAAATCAACACTTTGAGATCATGATAAAATATATATATATATGTACAAAAACTATGAGGTTGTTTGATAATAGAGTAAAATTACATATTTTTTATATATAAAAAAATCATTATGTCTTGAACTGAATTAATTTTAATAAATTTGTGATATTATTAATTATTTTTTTTAAAGATATTAATTCTAATTAATTATCATATCTTACAAAATATTAAGGATTTGTAGCAGATTTGGTGCTAATATACAAGATTTGGAGTAGATTTAATAGGATATTGAAGATTTAGAACAAATTTAGTTAGATATTAAAGATTTTGAGCAAATTTAGTGTTAATTTTGTTTTGAATGTTACACAATTCAAAAGAGATCCTAGAATCAAGTGAAGATATTGTCTAAGATATGGAAGTTTATAGCCACGATTATTTACTTGGATAAGGAGGAAATTTAAATGGCTATAAATAGAGAGGGAATAGAATAGAATCTTAGATAAGTTTTTTCTGAAAGGGACGAGATAAGGGGCTTTAGAGCACAACGCAAAAAATGGTATGAAATGGTACCACACCATACAAGAGGACAATAATTAAGAACGTGTTATCTTTTTAGTTTTAACAGAAACTGTGTTAGATTATTGTTACTCAGTAGATATTTTAATGTTTATTATTTTATTTTTCTATCAGTTAGTTTGAATAAAGTTTTAAATAAGTTCAATCATACTTTTCTCATTCTTTGAGTTTGTTTTTGCTATTTGAGTGTTAACGGTAATTGTTAGATATCAATTATTATTTCTATATAGGGATACAATTGATTATTTGATAATTTACTGTTGATTAGATAAATAAAGCATACAATTGATTATAGTTTTTAGAACTTAATCAATATATTTTTCATAAACATATACTTGGCTGTTAGATGTTCATGAGATAAATATCTAGGAATAATATCTGACATGATTGATGTTAAAATTAATCTTGGTAGATTTTGATCTTTAGTCAATTTGCATTAAGTTAAATCTCTAATTTATTTGTTTCGTTCTTTTAAAATTTATTTTTATTTTGAGTCATTTAATTTCTGTATTTTTTATTTTATAATTTGTATTATTTTTGTCCAACTAGATTAGAAAAATTTATTAATATATAGAACTTAATTCAAAGTCTATGTAAGATCGACATCATATTTGTTAGACTATACTATTATATGATTCGTGCACTTGTAAGTATTTAAAGCTTGTAAAAAGTCACAACATTATTAAAATCAATTTCCTTAATTTTCTCATTAATAGTTATAACTTCTCACTTTTCATATTTTTCTTTGTAAAGTGAACCAATCACTTTAGAATAGGCAAGTTCTCCAATTTATTCTGTATTCAGGATTTCAACACTATTTATGTGCTTTTTTTTTTAATGTGTATATATGAGAGGAACAATAAGCTTGTAGTGTAATATTTATTATTTTAAAAATATATATTATTTAAAAAAATAAAAAAATATTTTACTTGAAAATTCCTTAACCTTGAAAGAGTTTCTTGGTAGTCAAAATTTCAGTTTTAATAACAAAACTCCAATTTAGTAATCTATATGTATAATAAATTGATTTGAATTAAAAAAATATTGTTAATACTTTAAGTAGTTTAAAATTCAAGTTATGCTTATAATAATTTGATTAAAATAAATAATTAGTCTTTATAATTTTACTTAATTTTTATTTTAGTTTTTATAGTGTTTTTTATATTGATCATTATAATTTCATTCATTTAGATTTTAGTTATTGAGGAAATAATACCTTAATAATTGAAAACTACAAGAATCAATCTATTATGAAAATAAAGACCAAATAGCTTAATAAATAGAAATTATAGGGACTAAAATTTAAATGAGAAAAAAATATAAGAATCAATACCTTCATGGTAAGAACTAAAATATAAATGAATGAAATTATAAGGATTGATATACAAAAAAAAAACTCTAGGGACTAAAATAAAGTTAGATAAAATTATAAGGACTAATTATTTATTTTAACTTAATAATTTTAAGGTAAGCACAATGAATATTAATTTAACCTAAATAATTTAAAATTCAAGTTATTATTTTTATTTTTCATAATTTTAAAATAAATACAATAAATATTAATTCAATCTAAAATAATTAATTAATACTTTAAATATATTTAAAAATAATAAATAAATGTTTTATATGCTCTTTAAAAATATTTAAAAATACTAACATGACTGTTATATCTAAAAGGATATAAAAAGATATGATATGTAAATTTTTTTTAAACTTCTAATTTATTTTCTAAATAAATATTAATATTTTATATATTAATATGTATAATTATGTAAATAACATTTATCTGATTATTATTAATTTTTATAAACTATTTAACATTATCAAGAATGATGACTAGGTAATTTTAAAAGCAAACTTCTCATTTGTCATGCTCTGAAATAATTATTCTAAGTTTTTTTTTTTTGCGATAGTTATCCCTAATTTTTAAAAGAGAAAAAAATGAGATAATTTGCGAAAGCATATCATATCTTGATTGTTGAGATCTATTAGTATCATATCGTCAGTAACTGCGATCCACATGGAGGTGCACGAGCCCTACAGATCGATGGGTTAAGAAACGCATCACGTAGGTCCCATATAGCATGATTACATCAGACGGTGCACGTAACCCCATCCGAGCCACCCGTTCTTGTCGACGCAGGAGTTCTTTTCGTTTGCGCAGCTTTTCTACTAGAGCAAGGTATTCCAGACCCCAAAGCCTTCATTTCCCTTTCCAGTTTCCACTTCCACGCTTGTTTTCCACTCCAACAAGGAATTGAATTCTCTTCTTTCTTCTGGATTCTGGAATTCCCTCCAATCCCATATAAAAACCACATACTTGTTCGCCACAATCCCAGCGAAAGCTTGTTACTTGCAGCGTTTCAATCCCAGCAATCCCAGATTCTTCACCATGATGCTCAGAATTCGAAGCCGTGACGGCCTGGAGCGAGTCTCCGTCGATAACCCGCACGTCACAGTGGCTCAACTCAAATCTTTGATTCAGACCCAGCTTGGAATTCCCGCTCACAATCAAACGCTGTCCACCAACCAAAACCTTCTGCTTGCCAAGTCCCGTGAAGATCTTCTCCGATTCTCTGACATGTCCAACCCCGATGCTCCTCTCTCTGCTCTCAACCTCTCTCATGGGTCGATTGTGTTTTTGGCCTACGAGGGAGAGCGAAGGATTGCGGGGCCAGCGTTCAGCCCCGCCGGCTCCTTCGGCCGCAAGATGACCATGGACGATCTGATCGCCAAGCAGATGCGGGTCACCCGGCAAGAGAACCCGCATTGCGAGTTGGTTTCCTTCGATCGGGACTGTGCCAACGCGTTTCAGCATTATGTGAATGAGACGCTCGCCTTCGCGGTGAAAAGGGGTGGGTTCATGTATGGCACGGTTTCGGAGGAGGGGAAGGTTGAGGTGAACTTCATATACGAGCCACCCCAGCAGGGGTCGGAGGAGAATTTGTTGTTTTTCAGAGATCCCGATGAAGAAAAATTGGTGGACGCGATTGCGGTAGGGTTGGGGATGAGGAAGGTTGGGTTTATCTTCACGCAGACCATCAGTCAGGACAAAAAGGATTATACTTTGTCGAACAGAGAGGTGCTTCAGGCTGCAGAGTATCACGCGGAGAGTGGGTTGAAGGAGTGGGTGACGGCTGTGGTGAAGCTGGAGGTGAATGAGGATACCGGCGCCGATGTCCACTTCGAGGCGTTTCAGATGAGTGATATGTGTATTAGATTGTTCAAAGAAGGGTGGTTTGAGACAGATATTCGCGAAGAGGATGATCCCAAGTTGTCTAAAATGAAGAAGGATGTAGTTGTTGGAGTTAAGGATACGAGAGAGGTTGATAATGATTTCTTCTTGGTGGTGGTAAAAATTTTTGATCATCAGGTACGTGATCCATTGTTTTGCTGTTTCGTTTGCGCCTTGTGATGTGATTGTCTTTTACCATTCTAGCTGAATTATGGTGCACATCTGTAGTACTTATGTTCTGTCCCTAGGCTGTAATTTAGTTCTGCCGCTGAGATACACATAATCAATAACCGCACTGCAACTTAACTCTTGTTTTGGCTTGAACTCTATAAAATAGTTCGTTTTGATGAGAGGTAATGAGGGGGATGGAAGGGGAAAGGCTGGGAAGGAAAGGGAATAGTTCTCCTTGTTTGTAAGTTTACAAATTTATGAAGGGGAAGAAAATGTGAGGGAAGCAATACCGTCTCAAATTCTCACTTTTTGTTTCACTCCAGATTGGGGGTGATGATGGAATAGCTTTGCTTTTATTTTAGAACTTACTATTTTACCTCATAAACTTAAAAAAAAAAAGTTTTTAAAGGTTGTTTGAAATTTTAAGCTTACAGCCTTTTACCTTCTCCTTTCTTCCCTCAGTAATCATCAAAACATGGGGAAGGCAACTTTTTTCCATTCCATCCCTTCCCTTCCCTTTCCATTTCATCCCATCCCATCCCATCCCATCCCCTTCCCTTTATTTCCATTCTCTAGAACTTTGAAACATAACCGAACTGATTCTCTGGGATGAATGAAAATACCAGGAGAGATGACAGCAAGGGGTAAAGTGAAGGTCTGAGTAAGACTGACTGAAGTAAAATGCACTGTGGGGAAAATTATATATATGTTAAAAGAATAGTTGCAAAGAACATTGGAATGCTTTTTGATATGTAAAATTGGATCATGCACCTGACAGTTATATAGAATCAAGTACACATGTCCTCTTCCTTCACCTACAAATGATTTATGTAAATAGCTTTACCTTTACCTTAGCATGTATAGTTATGAGATGAATATTGCTGTTCTTTTGATTTTTAAGTAATCAACCTAAAGTTTATGATTATTTTGTTTAAAACTTGTCTGTTCATGCCTTGTTCACTTTACTCTATTAAGATGCAAATAATTATGGAGTTGAAGCATGCTTCTATAGTTCCATAAGGAGCATGGGGTAACCTTTTAAAGTCATAAGTGAAACATTTAAAATGTTGATTTTTAGCGCATTCGTGTTTGAGATTAATGTTGGATACCTAGAAGTGGCATACTCAGCTCTGTTGAGCTTGCCTTTTAAGGAAGAATCGGTGGGACTGCATGTAAATTATGAATTTGAGGGAGTAAGGAAGAGAATAGCAGTCTTAACATAAGTTGATTCCATGTTTTTGAGGATGGAGCTCATCAATTAATGTTTGGTTTCAGTGGATAGTAGGAGAAATCGCAGAACACTCAATCCAAGTGATTTTCTTCCATATATGGAGATTAGTAATTTAAGGGAGCAGGGTTTCCATGGTGATTAAGACGATTAAATAGCTGGTTTTGCTTTTTTATTGTTTTCTACTATTATTTGTGTTAAAATATATTTAGAATATTTTTAGAAGATCTTTAGAATATATTGTGGAATCAATTAGTGCACTAATTGATGAAGTAATTTTAGGAGTCGTATTATAATTTTATTATATTTCCTGATTTATTTTCTTATTTGATTAGGGTTACTAGAATATAAATAAATGTTAGTGCTTTGTCTTTTGTAATATATCAACACATCTAATATATTTATCACATTGTTTTCTATTCTCCTTTTTTCTTTCTCCCTACCTAAACCCTATAATTTCAACAATCTGTATAGGTTTGGTATGTGCACAAAATTAAATGCGTAGACAGATTTACAGAACATATTAGATCTCAGCTAGCCATGGTTTTCAATGGATGATTCCTATAATTTAATTCAAAATTTTGATAAAGACTAGGTTATTTACCTAAAAAAAAAATCCTTTTCCATTCATGCTGAAGAATGTCATTGAAACCTTCAAATCTCTAACCTGTTTGGGGGAATTAGGAAATGTTTTCAAGTACATCATTCTTCCTGCGAACTAGTTAACTCCTGAACAGGATTTGCATAGAGGGTACATATTTGGATTGAGGAGTCTTCTGTTTATTATTTTTTAATGTCTTCCTATGAGTAAAAAGGAAGGTTAAAATGTTCAAAATTTGGTTGTAATTCAATAGCAAATGAATCTGATTGTCACAAAAAAAGTTCTGGAATTGATACTTGTGATGAGGGGAAGGATTACCTATATACTTGGATATTTACTTATTCTATTGTTCATAGAAGCTGCACTTTATTTAGATACTGATATTTACTTACTTATTCTACGCAGCTCTGCTGCTTGTTTTCTCACTCAAGGTCTATTATGTGAAAGTTTTGTACTATGATACTGATTTTGTTCTGTCTTGCTGTATTCTTTCTTTCTTAAAATACTAATTGTTTTTTATTGTTAGTTAAATTGTTGCAAAGTATTATTTTGTTATTTTGTTTAAGTTTACCATGATATTGAAACCGTTATTCCTTTCTCTTGAATTCGTTCATATCTTCCAGTGAGATAAGTTGCTTATAGGAATGAATCTAATGATTTTAGTTGAGTCTGCCAATTGCTATTGTAGGGGCTTTCTGTGTAAAATAGTTGGTCTGGGCTTGTGACTACTCCTTGGTAGTCCAAGTTTAGATACAGGAAGTTAGTTTCTCTGGCCAGGGTTAACCAAATTTATTGACTGGGTTGTCACTAGTCTAAATTATTGAGCATATTTTTCTTTTTCGGACAACCTATCAACGAGGTATTGAAATGTCCTATACCCTTTAGATCTAAGGGGGAAAAAGAGTTTTTTAATCTTATTCTTGCTGTAGACCTGTGACTTGAACCAAGTATATGTTTAACTCAATTAATCTTAGCAGTCATAAAAATGATTCTTTTCTTCTGTTGAGTGTCACTTAAGTTAGTGCCTTGATCATCTGTCCATTAGCATACTATTCTTCTATTCCAAGGACTGTCAGTCAAATATAATATTTTTGGCATGTAGAAAGACATTATTTGTGATAGAATGAAACTAAGAAGGCGAAACGGGGAAAGGATTTTTGTTTTCAACTCAAATGGAGAAGCCTGTAACAGATACTGTCTTAACAAAATCAATTGAGGACTGTTGATATGACAACAACTAGATCTGTTGACGATTTATTTGTTAATTCGATGTTCCGATGTGGTTGATTTTTGTTTTCAACTCAAATGGAGAAGCCTGTAACAGATACTGTCTTAACAAAATCAATTGAGGACTGTTGATATGACAACAACTAGATCTGTTGACGATTTATTTGTTAATTCGATGTTCCGATGTGGTTGGTCTATACTTTTCTTTAATGTTAATGAGATATTAGTTAAAGTATCTTCTGCTTGCTGTGTCATGCAAGCATGAGCTACAACATTCCATCTGTTAGAATTTGTAAAATATTTGTCACGGCACTTATGAGTGCATTATTACTGCAATGTAGGGTCCTCTTTCATCAACATTTCCCATCGAGAACCGGGATACTCAGGTGACAATGAAGGCACTGAAGAATCATCTTGAGCGGACAAAAAATCTTCCATTTGTGAAGCGAATTTCTGATTTTCATCTTCTTCTCGTATTAGCAAGGGTTTTAGACCTGGCTGCTGATGTTCCTACATTGACGGAATGTGTGCAGACGCAGTCTGCTGTACCAGAAGGGTACAAGATCCTTATTGAGTCTATGGCCAGCGCTGCTTGATGCTGTATGCAAGTCCTTGGGGCTCATTGATGATGGTGACAAAAGAATTATGCACTTAATGTTCAGGTCCTTTGCAGTAATGTAGTTTGTTGGTGGTTCATATTGCCCCATAGCACCCATAGAATGGTCGTATGTTGACGACTTGTACATTGCTTCATTAAAGCATAGCTGCAGAAATCTCGGATCTGTATTTACTGAAAATGAGCTGATGTTGTGATTCACATGTTTTTGTGTTTAGATTAATTGGAGATGGCTCTTCCAAGTGTTCACTATTTAAGTACGATAATACTCCGAAATATGGTATGAACACTTAAGCGATGATCAAGGGTTTATGTTTAAAGCTACTGGAGATAGCTCTGCAAGCACAATGTGAACCTCATGCTTTCAATGCCATGTTCCTTGAAGGTTTTTGAGGCATGCATTGAGGACTTGTTTCAGAATTAAGTTTAGCAGAAGAATTGAAGTTTGCAAATCCCATGCATGTTGCTCATATCTTCCAGTATAATCCTGTTTTCTCTGATCAATGGGTTACTTTTACATACCAACAATTGATAGAACTCGATCTCTATTTCCCTCATTCTGCTTTGCTCTCGTGGAACGTTTTCTCTGCAATATTACCTCCTGACTAAATTAGCACGTTATTTTGAAATGCAAATTGTATTAAGAAATAAAGGTAGGCTTAATCATCTATGCATCAAATTATAACATGGTGGAAATGATCATACTTGATTAGTTGGTGACTAATATTTTTCACTTGGTTTTAATGTGTCCAAATTAGTGTCTGTTTGATAAGCATTATTTCAGCAAATGGTGTTTTTTTTTTTTAACACAGTTGGAGAATTTAAAAATTTTAGCTTTTGAAAAAGCATACAAAATTTCAATAAAACCTTAAATTTTTATTTTAACCTGAATATCTTGGTATAAATACCCCTCGTGTGATAAGTTGGTAACTACTAAATTAGCTTGCTTTTTGTGTAACTTTGTACAGGTATTTTTACATGTCCGGTGCTCATTTGAAATGGAAAAACACTTAAGGTACTTATTTTGCCAGCGGCGCAACTTCACTTCTACTTAAAGTACATTCTAAATGCAGTTTCACTTCTACTTAACGAGCCTTCTAAATACAACCGTTTTCTAAATACAATCGTATTGTTAATCAAATATTCAATCCGAGAGTCCTTTTTTCTTTTTAAACTTTCCATAAGCGTTGTTTTAATTTAACACAAACAAAAATTACACTATTTATTACAAACACGTGGTGGTCTCCTTCCAAAAAATGAAAAAGAAAATAGATTAAATGGTGGCCTCGGATCGTAAATAATGGCAATTTGGCGGGAGTTTATTATTTGGAGTGCCGAAAACCCTCTTCGTAGCCGTGCGATGCGAAATTTGCAGAAGCAGAAGCGTTAGGTCATGGAAGATCCCCCTCCACCCCGTGAACCATCCACTCGCCGTTCCGTCAGTCATTTTTTTTAATTCTTGTTTTTGATGGCGCACATGAATCGCATTGTAATTCGACCTAATTTTGTTTGTTGCTCTCAAATTAAGCAGAAAAGGAGCAGAGCTCAGGCTCAAGCCGCTGCGAAACAGCCCTTGCCTGCCAAGGACACCGATGCCGACGCAGATAACCGCGGCAGGGCCAGCGAGGCCAGCGAACAAGCGGACCGAGAGAGTTCGCCCGACGAGTTTGACGAACCCCGCCCGAAAGCCAAGCGGTCTCGTGCTTCCGAAGGAACTTCAAGCGTCGCGCACAGAGCCGCTGATCAGAGCTTGATTGGTAAAACAGTTAGACACTCTCCACTTTCGTTACTGATTTTTTTTTTTTTTTTGGTTTTTATCTCTGCTGATTAGATATTTAGGGTTGGGGGCTCTGTGAGTGAAAATTTCATGTGCAAGTCTTGGTGAGTTGCTTGCGCTTCTCAGATGTGTCGGCTTGTACTTTGAACTTATTTTGCAGTCATTTTTATCATTTTCGTGAATGATTTACGATTAACTTCCATTTGAAATTATGCGTAGTTTTTTTTTTTTTTTAAACCTAGCGTATTTCTGTTTTTAGCATGAATCTTAACGCTATCTTCGCATTTTAGCATCAACCTTCTGAATGTGTCATTCGGATGGTAAAACTGGGATCTTTCAGAAGTTTGGAATTTTTCTTTGCTCTAGTGATCTTCGTGAGGTAAAGTGCAACAAAATTTAGTGGAGAATTTTTTTTAGAATAGGTAATTGTATGGCTTGAATGATTGTGTGGAACCTTTTTTTTTTATCCCCCTTTTCCTTACGCTCGGGGTTGTAGATTTTGTTTCGCACTGCAGAAACTGGACTGAGGCTAATTTTCTTGTATGATTTCTGTAGAGGTAATCAAAGGTAATGGCAAACTTATTCCTCATGTGGTCAAACTTTGGGTGGAGCGCTATGAAAAGGATCCGAAACCTGCAATGGTTGAACTCTTGACTATGCTGTTTGAGGTAATGTTAAATTCTTAAGCATTTACAAATTTAAAGGAGTGCTAGAGATAGACATTTTTAATTTCATGTGAAAATCAAGGGCCAAAAGTAGATTCTGCTCAAACTTGCAATCTATTATTTCTTCAATGCTCAAGGGCCAAAAGCCATCCTTATTGATTTAGGAACACTAATTGACAGTGATGGAAATTTTAAATTGTGTAGGCATGTGGAGCCAAGTATTATGACAAAGGAGATCTCCTGGATGAGACTGATGTTGATGATGTTGTAGTTGCTCTTGTCAACTGTGCTAAAAGGGTATACAATTTGTTCCTTTTTGTTTTTGGTTTTCTCTGTCATTTTTTTTTAATGTACTAATTCATAGTATTGGTAATAGTGTAATACCAAGGCTTCACCCCTCTCTTTTGACATTCTAGGGTGAAGTTGAAGATTATCAAAATTCCAAAAAGAAGGAGTTTAAAAACTTCAAGGAGAATCTAGAATCATTCTGGGATAATTTAATTCGTGAATGTCAGCATGGTCCATTGTTTGATCAGGTTTTGTTTGACAAATGCATGGACTATATCATTGCACTGTCATGGTTAGTATGACTACTTAAAGCTTTTGATTTTGGAAAAACATATATGGTGACTTATATGCTGCGGTTTCTATGTAGCACGCCTCCAAGAGTTTACCGTCAAGTTGCTTCGCTGATGGGTCTTCAGCTTGTTACGTCATACATAACTATTGCTAATATGCTTGGTGGACAAAGGGAGACTACTCGCAGGCAATTGGATGCTGAAAAAAAGAAAAGAAGTGAGGGGCCTCGGGTAGAGTCACTAAATAAAAGGTTTTCAGATACTCATGAGAAAATAACTTTGTTGGAGGAGATGATGCGCAAGATATTTACTGGGTAGGAGTTTGCTAAACTAAAGAAGCTATTTTTATTTAAAGGAAAAGAAAGCAATGTTTTATCACAAGTATCATAATCTCTGTGGCTGCGTTTCTAACATGTCCACGTAATACCTTTTTGAAGGTTATTTGTGCATCGCTACAGAGACATTGACCCAAATATTCGAATGTCATGCATTGAGTCACTGGGTGTATGGATCCTGTCATACCCATCACTTTTCCTGCAGGATTTGTACTTGAAATATCTTGGGTGGACGCTGAATGACAAAGTAATGAACAGGTTTTAAATTTTTTATCATGCGACTTTAACTGTTCATGTACCACACAACTTACTTGCTTCTACTCTTTCCTTTTTACCTTTCCCCCCACCCTCCAAATTGTAGAATGCTGGTGTACGAAAGGCTTCTATAAGCGCACTGCAAAATCTTTATGAGGTGGATGATAATGTGCCAATCCTTGGTTTATTTACTGAAAGATTTTCTGGCCGGATGATTGAGCTTGCAGATGACATTGATGTTTCTGTGGCTGTTTGTGCCATAGGTCTTGTTAAACAACTACTAAGGTCTGAGTTTCAAACCTTTTTCAGTGATATATTACCTGTTTGATGGTGATTTTTTATGCAACAGATTGTAAATTGAGAATTGGTTTCTTGGTCCACCGCAGGCATCAACTTCTTCCTGAAGATGACTTAGGTCCTTTGTATGATTTGTTGATTGATGATCCCCCAGAAATCAGGCATGCCATTGGAGCATTAGTGTATGATCACTTGATTGCTCAAAAATTTAATAGCTCCCAGTCAGGAACAAGAGGTCTTAAGTCTATTCATGAACTTTTTCACATTAAAATAGATACCATTATTTTGACCAAGAAAGACATGTGATGAAGACAATATTCTTTTCAGGTGAAACTGGTGATTCTTCTGAGATCCATCTTAAGAAAATGTTGCGAATTCTGGAAGAATTCCCACAAGATCCAATTTTGAGTATTTATGTGATTGATGATGTGTGGGAGTACATGAAAGCTATAAAGGTATGCCTATATAACCCATCTGAATATTAGAGGGGATGTTGGACAAAGTGGTAGCTACCACTGTGGACTGATTATTCCAATCCTAGGATGTGCTTGGTGGGAGGGAAATATGTGGGATGGAGATAGAGGGATAAACATCTACAAGTTATGGAGACACAATCCCTGTCTAGATACATAAATTAATTTCACTCTTTCATCTTCATTCTTCCTATTTTTTATTCTACCTAGCACACTTAGTTATCTCTTAATTAGAACATGACCTAGAAGGCAACCTTACTTATTTGAGTTCAAACAATCATTGTAAATTTGTTAAACACAGAACTATCCTTTTTTATTTTCGTTTCAAATTTTACATCAGATTAGTTGGGTTCAAGCCTCCTTTTCAAATATTAACTTTTTGTTTGTTTGTTTGTTATTTTGCTTTTGTTCCCATGATTAAAAAAGAAAAGTATTCATTGGTTCTTCTATGTTATTTAAAATTTATGTTGTGAAATATCAAAACCAACAGTTTGATGGAGATTGGAGACATACAGAAAACCCTTTAGTTTCAAAGCACATGCCAGAAAGGTAATTGTCCCTAGCCTAGCCCATGTGGCCAAGCTGGCCGTGGTTAAACCTAATGTGGGATTGGCCAGGGATTGTTGGTGGTGTGTAAATTTTTAACTATTGGATTGGCCTTTATCAGGAACCTGTTACCTCAATGATTTTCTTTATATCATTCATAAACAGTGGCTTTTCTACTGAAACAAGTTTGGGATATAAAAAAATTGTTATTGTTCTTTAATGATCCCAGAGAAGCAGGTTGAGTAGAAATCTGGAATCCTGGATTTGGTCTCTCTCTTCTGCATTCTGCACAAAGTATTTTCTTGTGATTGTGAGACTTGAATCATTATGTTTAGATATTGCTACCCTCGGGATATTGTGCCAATTAACAGCCCTTAAAATTGTTCATGTCAGATTTATTGGCATGTTGTACTGAGTAATATTCAGTGGTTTCTTGATGGCATTCAATATTTGGCTTGCAGGATTGGAAGTGCATTATATCCATGCTCCTCGATGAAAATGCATTGATTGAGCTCTCTGACAGTGATGCAACAAACTTGGTGCGACTCCTGTGTGCATCTGTGAAAAAAGCTGTTGGAGAGAGGATTGTTCCTGCTACTGATAATAGAAAGCAATACTACAACAAAGCCCAAAAAGTTTGTGTCTTCTTAGTTTTTCAATTTTTTATCCAATTCCAGAGTTTTTTTTTTTTGGTAGAATGATTCTTTTTTATTTATAGACTAAACTATCATTTTGGTCCTCTAATGATTTACTTGACATCAATTTGATCCTTCAAAGATACTTGACATCAAATTAATCCTTAAAAGATTTAAAATAACATCAAAATAGTCCTTTCGAAAGATCATTTTAGAGGACTATTTTGATGTTATTTTAAATATTTGGAGGACTAATTTGATATCACATATCTTTGAAAGATTATTTTGATGTTACTTTAAAGTTGTAGATGACTAATTTGATGTCACATATCTTTGAAGGACCAAATTGATGTCAAGTGAATCTTGGGAGGATTAAAATGGTAGTTTAATCTTATTTATACTAGTCTCTGACAGATGTGTTGCACATGATGTTTAATGTTTTTGTTTCTATAACATTTTTTTCTTGGTAGTTTGCACGTATCATTTGGGAACTATCTGTAAGAACTTGGTTAGAATTAGGAAAATTATAAAAAAAGTCCTCTACTTTCCCTTATTAAAAAAAAAAGATACATCATTAATTAGGAAAAGTAATATAGTAATTAATGTTAGAAACCTATAAGAAAACCTAAAGTAGATTTTCTATTAACCTACAACAGCAAAATAATATTACAATAAGGAAACTTAAAAGACCCTCTATTTTCTCTAATGAAGAAAAGGAACCTTAATAATTAAGAAAGTAATATAGTAGTTAGTAATATGTAGAAAGGTATTTTTGGCAAAGTTAAAATATGTGCTTTTGTATATAGTATAGATATAGTTTTTTTTTTTTCTTGCTGTCATATTTCTAAATGTTTTTAAAAAAATTTATAGGAGAGTTGTCGCTTTTTTAGATTTTATTTTCAAAGTATAAATTTCTGATTACTTCAGGCATTCATAGTTAAATTATATTAGGTCACAGAAGATTTATGTTTACTGGGTACGTGACTAGCAACAATTCTGAGAATACTCTTTGTTGCCCTGTTTGTGGCCATGCCAGTGATTAATTAATGTTCATTGTGATATAAGGTTTGCTTTGTTGTTCTTTATGATGGACTTCTAATCTCTTTTCCTCCAATAAATGGCAGGAAGTATTTGAAAATAATAGACAGGATATAACTGTTGCCATGATGAAGAGTTACCCATTAATCTTGCAGAAGTTCATTTCAGATAAAACAAAAGTGCCATCACTGATTGAGATTGTTTTGTATATGAACCTTGAGCTTTATTCCCTTAAGAGGCAGGAGCAGGTTAGTGAATTTTTCTTGCAGGTTGTTTCAGACTGTTTACGTTGTTTCTGAAAAATTAATTAGTGCTTGCTTTTCAGAATTTCAAAAATGTCCTCCAGCTCGTGAAAGAAGCATTTTTTAAGCATGGTGACAAGGATCCTCTGAGAGCTTGTGTGAAGGCAATTAATTTTTGTTGCACAGAAAGTCAAGGGGAGCTGCAAGATTTTGCCCGTAATAAATTAAAGGAAATCGAGGATGAACTTATTACTAAGCTGAAATCTGCAATTAAAGAAGTAGTGGTATGTTCCAGTCAAATGTGATTTATGTTATTTCTAGACTTCATAGGAGAAACTTAACATATAGTGAGATGAGACTGCAGGATGGTGGTGATGAATATTCTCTTCTTGTAAACTTGAAGAGGTTGTATGAACTCCAATTGTCAAGATCTGTGCCTATTAATAGACTATACGAAGACATTGTCATGGTACTCCGTGAATTTAGGAATATGGAGGATGAGGTGTGTAAATGGTTTCTCAAATTAGCCATTATGTTTACCTTGACATTCTTATTTGGGTTTTGATTATTAATTTGCTGCTCATTCCCATTCAGGTTGTTGGCTTCCTGCTTCTGAACATGTATTTGCATCTGGCTTGGGGTCTGAATTCTATTATAAATGAAGAAACTGTTTCTGAAGCATTCTTAAGTTCTCTTATATCTAAGCGCAATACGTTGTTAGAAGAACTTGGATACTTTCTTAACGTAGCTACTGACAGCAAGGAAGGGGGTAAACATGGAAGTGAACTAGCTTGCAGAGTAAGAGAACTCTCTCTTGTTTTCCTTTTTCTAACTCTTGCATAAATATATTATATGTCTTGTGTCCCCAGATTTGGTCTGATAAAATGTGTTATTGCCAAAGGTATGCTCTATACTTGCAGAAACATGGTTCTTATTTAGAAGGACAAATTTCTCCAAGACAAAACTGGAAAGATTAGGATATCAGCCAGATGCACATGTGCTTCAGAAGTTCTGGGAACTTTGTCAACAACAGCTTAATATTTCAGGTGACCAGAGTTGCAGACATTTAAGTTTAATATGATGGAGTAGTGCAAAAATTCATCTTCTGTTTCTTAATCAAATTTAAACAATTTAGAACAAAATCTTTATGGTCTACTGTCTCTAGGTTGAAGTAGGCATTTAAAGTTGACATTGCTTATTAACTTTGAGTTAATACTGTTAACTCTTCTCATTTTATCCTACATACATCTCCTGTGCACTCATCTGGTTTATAATGCTAGAAGTCTGTTTCACAGTTTTATTTGCCTATTGTTTTTCAGATGAGACAGAAGATGAAGATCTTAACAGAGAGTATTCTGAGGAGACAAATAGAGATGCTGTTATGATTGCTGCCGCAAAGCTGATTGCTAGTGATGCTGTCCCAAAGGTGAATTGTTATTTGTTTCTGAAAAGTTAGGACAATTGGCATTTTGCTTGCTAGTGAAATTTTTTTGATGCCAAAAATTGGGTATTCCTAATGCAGGGGTATCTTGCTCCTGAGATTATTTCTCATTTTGTGATGCATGGGACAAGCGTGGCTGAGATTGTAAAGCATCTGATCACAGTTCTGAAGAAAAAAGATGATGATTTAGCAGCCATTTTTCTGGAAGCACTTAAAAAGGTAAGACCTTTGAAGTAGAAAGTGGAGCATTTCTTTTTCATGGATGCTGGCTTATGTGTGCATGGTAAATAAAGATGGGTTTTCTTTTGTTTTCCTTCTTTATATTTAATTGCATTTTCAGTCTGCCACATTTTTCTCTGAAAGAAAAAAATGTTATAGTAATAACTATATCCTCCTCTATTATTGATTTCTTGTGAAATATATTTCCTGAGCACCTTCCAGACCCTGTAGCTTTGCGTTAATTTATTTTTACACTTTTAACTTTAGCCCAGTGTTCAGACATTTCAATGTAGGGTTCACTTTATGGGCAAATTTTAATTTGAGAGTTGGTAAGAAATGAGGTTCTGTTTTTCAACCATGCTTCTGCCTTGGGGAGATCTCCATGCTTTATATTTCCGCCATCTTGTCCCCTCTTCTATTCTAAATTCTGCACCAATTTATTTTGGTACCAGGCATACCATCGGCATATTGTGGAAGTCACAAGAAGTGAGAATCGTTCCTCGGAAAGCAACTCTTTCTTAGGATGTAAAGATCTGGCTGCTCGGCTTTCTGGAACATTTATTGGTGCTGCCAGGAACAAGCATAGGTCAGACATTTTAAAAGTTGTCAGGGATGGTATTGAATATGCTTTTGTAGATGCTCCAAGACAGTTGTCTTTTCTGGAAGCGGCAGTGATCCATTTTGTGTCAAAACTCCCTGCATCAGATGTGGTGGAAATGTAAGAGTTTGTTTCTCATTTTGTTATTTCCATTCAGAACCATATCCGGCTGTACACAGTTTAATATAGATTCTTTATGAATAGCATGAAAGATATTCAAAAGCGAACAGAAAATGTCAATACTGAGGAAGATCCCAGTGGTTGGCGTCCTTATTACACATTTATTGACAACTTACGCGAAAAATATGCAAAGAATGAAGGCTTTCAAGGTAGTGTAAGCAATTTCTTGTTTCATTCTAATTCAATGTACCCTACTGCAAAATACTTTTCAATAAAGCAACAACCTGTTATATCTCTACTGGAAGTCTGAAACAAACTATATGTAATATTCATTAATTATTTTTGGAATAATCCTGAAAATTCAAGCCAAGCCATTATGTTGTACTCAAAGGGAACTAGTGAATGACAATTGCCAAATACTTTTCTCTCGTGTGACTTAATTAACTAGTTTTCATTCACAAGTTCCCCATGGGTCTGACATGTTGGCCTGCCAGCCCAGTCATTCTCCAGTTATTGTTTCTTACTTTCTCTTGGTTATTATTCTAATATCCTTTTGCCTGTTTCCTTGCGAGTGTACATTTGTGTTTTGTACTTTCCATTTTCTGATGGGCGATCTTTGTTGTATCTGTCTTTGATACCTTATCATTTGCTACGTAATTTGTTCATGGGGAATATATCTCCTGGCATGGAATTTTTTTGTAAGTGATAAGTTAAATGAATGTAATGTAAGGCATACTACAATTCCCAAATTTGGTGGGTGGTATGATCCTGGAATTACTTAAAGATTTTAATGCATTGCCTTGATACGTCAAAGTGATGCGGTTTTGGAGGTGGCTGCCTCAACCTGCCTTTTGCCTTGGCCCTTGTGACAACACTGCCATACAGTGCTTGGGTGATAGTCATTATACTTTTGGTTGCCTATCTTTGAGCACTAGGGTGCATCCATGCATATGGTCTAGATGTTCTCCTTTAGCCACTTCTTGCAAGGATTTTTATTTTTCACAATATTAGTAATTATAAATGACATCAAATATCTCCTTTCCTTTTTTAATGTGCTACATGATGTGACTTAGGATATCGGGAATGGATATATTAATGCAAGGACTAACAGAGATAGTTGTTTGCAGATGAGAAAGAAGGGACTTCTGTAAGGGGCAGGGGTCGTCCTCGTAAAAAGCAAAACATATCAGGGAAGAAGCTTTTTGATGAGCAGAGTTCAAGTGAAGATGAGGATTTGATTAGTGCATCTGAACAAGATGCACAAGATGAAGGGGGGAGGCAAGAGGAGGAGGACGAAGACGCACCTTTGATACATTCAATCAGGTCATCATCCAAGTTAAGGTCGCTGGGAGTTTCTAGGGAGGAAAGCAAAGGTCAGACAAAGACCGGAAATTCTTCAAGAGCTACCGATAATTTATCTGCTTCTAGAACATCAGGTATCTCGTGTGTTACCAAATCAAGATTTGGATCAGTCTTTTTGCTAAATGCTAATGGAATTGAAGATATTCATGCGACACATTAAAACTTAAATTTGCATGTCTGTCACTATGACTTTGAGAAAGGATTTTGCTTTACTAGCCAAAATAATTTACGATATAAGTGAATATCATTGAATATGCAAAGTGGCAAAAACTCTTATGCATGCCTTGATGAGCTAGTTTTGGCTATTTCAGGTTCAAAACAGTTATTTTTCGGCGTACATGCTTACCTAATGCACTGCTTTTTCTTTTTTCTCCCATAGGGGGCGGGGGAGGGTGGATTTATTTTAATAATTTGTCGGTGAAACTTTGTAACTAAAATGATGTTTTCTTCAACTTTTCTGACCGAGAATGCAACTTCTCTTGAGATTTTGCAACCTCCCTAAAATTCTTCTCTGAAACAAGATAGACATAACTGATTGTGGGTGCTATCTTAAGCCGCTTTTGTATTGTTTTCTGTTTAATTTTGCCTCTTACTAATATATGATGAAATGTTTGGATCCGAACCCACCCCATATATATATATATATATATATATATATATATATATATGTATGTATGTATATTGTATCTGCTCCTAACTGTTGTTTCCTTCATTGCGCAGGGGCCTCAAGCTAGTGTTGCAAAGCTGTAGGTTACAAGTATATAAAATAGGTTGCATGTGCAATTGCTTTGGCTAGATATCCTTGTTCTTTTTTCTTATTTCCTTTTCTTTCTCTAGGACGGTTTGTTTAATTGGAGAAAAGTCCTGCTAAATATTAATTACCATAGTTGTTAACATTAAGAATACTTGTTTGTAATTCATCTTGCAGATTGTATATGGTAGGGGAGCTTGTTATGATCAAGATTGTTAGAATTACTGCTAACTAAAAATAAAATAGGAAAATGCTATGCCTCTTGACGGCCAAACCGAACTGAAAAGTTGGCATGATCTTCAGGCTTAAAATTTGATTATGGTGGTCAACATGTTTTGTGAAAACTGCAACACTTGAAATTCCATATGCCAGATTTTCAGTTCAAATTTGGGGTGTCCGGCGTAATAGCCCAGCTTAGAATAATCGTAGGATGGAGGTCATATCCCATGTCATCGAAGCGCGAGATGGTGCTTGTGGTTGAATGTCCGGAAATATTCAAGTGGCAAAGAGCTCGTTTAGATAAGTTTTTTTAAAAAATATTTTTTATATATTTTATTTTAATAGATTTTTAAAGAAAAAATAATTTTATTTTTAAATATAATATTTAATAAGTATTTTTAAATAATAATAAAAATTTAAATTTGTTTGGATAAAAAAATCAGAAACATTTTAATTATATTAGAATTATTAAAAAAGATATTTAAATACAAGATATGATGAGTTGTCATATGTAAAATATAATAAAATGTTATTATAATAAAGACAGTAAGATTTTTAAGTATGTTATGATAATAATATTATAAAAAATGAGATGTAAAATAATAAAAATATATTTAATTATGTATTCAAAAGTTAACAATATATTATTGGTGTTATTTTATTTTACATTTTTTAAGTAGTATAAACATTGAAATCAAAATTTAATTTAAGATATTAAGATATAATGTTTTAAAGTTTTATTATTTAAAATATAATTTACAGAATTATTTAGAGAAATTTATGTGAATATGATTTACAAAGAAAAAAAAGAGAAGATATGAAATATAATTTTTAATAAAAGTAAATAATATTTTTATTATAAAATTATATTAAAAATTACTTCTCTATTTATTTTTTTTAAAAAATTAAAGATTATTAATTTCTAAAAAAAAGTTAAATTAATTTTTTTAAATTTTTATTTTTTTAAAAATAACATCTAAACACATTTTAAAAATATATTAAAGTATTTTTTAAAAAAATATTTTTTTTTAAAAAATATATTTAAGCGGACTCAAAATATATGACTTTTTTAGTATAGTTCTTTTATGAACAAGTTCCAATGATTTTATATTTTTATGAGTTTTTCCTCAGGCATGCCCTTCGTTATACGTGTGATTAGTAATTACCCAACCTCGAAGAATAATTATAAAATTTAAAAATATTTCAAAGATAATTATGATATTTATATAAAACTTTTTGCTGCACCAAATCTATTATTTTTAACGCCAAAAAAAAATTTAGTCACACAAAGGTGTGTTGTTATATTTTAACTTATACAAATAAAAACTATATATATTTAAAAATTAATATATCATTTTACAAATTTAAAAATAAATAAAATGATACAAAAAATAAGAGTGTTAAAAAATAAATTTATCCTCCATATATATATATATATATATATATATAATAAAATAAATTTAAATTTAATAAATATTATTAAATAAGATGTATTATTATTATTATTATTAAATTTTTTTCTTTTAAACTTAATAATTTTATATATATTATTTTATTTTATTTTATTTTATTTTTTGGTCTACTGAAATTTTGTATTCTTTTTTTTAAAGAATACTAACTTATCTTAAATAAATAATGACCTGGTGACTTGTACTAATCCAGCCCATAGGTAAAACCCGACAGAAAAGCCCATGGCCCATCCACGAGCGCACCAAAAACCCTACTATAAAACACACAGCAAACTTATCCCCCAACTTTCTAGTTTCTCCACTTGCAGAGCAGAGGGAGAGAAACCCTAGCTACTGAAGATGCCGGCTGGTCACGGTTTGAGGTCTCGCACCAGAGACTCGTTCTCTCGCCCATTCAGGAAGAAGGGCACCATAGCCCTTACCACCTACCTCAGGACCTACCGGATCGGCGACTACGTCGACATTAAGGTTAATGGCGCCGTCCACAAGGGCATGCCTCACAAGTTCTACCATGGCCGCACTGGACGAGTCTGGAACGTCACCAAGCGTGCCATTGGCGTCGAGGTCAACAAGCAGGTATAACTACAGCTCCCTATTGATTGTTCTCTCGGTTTCGTTTTACTGCATGAAATTGATTCTTTCGGTGTTTGAAAATAGCGTGTTTCGCTATAGGTAAATAAGGTTCATATGTTCATCTCTGCTTCCGGGTCTGTAAATTAGTAGCTATGATCGGTTTCGCTTTTGTTACTGGCGCTTGTTAGTGAAGCCCTGGGTATGTCATGCATACCCCATTTCTTTGGGAGGTTTTGAATGATTGGTTGCGAATTAACCAGATAATGGTGGTTGCGTTTATGGATATTGGATTTGTTGTACTTTGTCTCGAAGGGTTAGTTATTTTCTTTTGGTTGTTTATTGAAAAATCATTTGAAATATATGGGCAATTTGGATAATAGGGGATAAACTACATTCTAATTTTGTGTTTTGTGATCCTAATGTACGGAAATTGATCTATTGGATATGCTTGGTTGTTGATTGTGGGCGTTCTCGTGTATCGCTTTTATCATTCTTGGAGGTAAATTTGATATTACTCTGGATTGCATGACTATCATTTTGTAGTCGAATACTGGAATTCCTTGATTAGTTGATAATGATGTCAATTTGAAGGCTTTTAGGTGTTCTTTTGACGGCACTTCAATTTCTTCGATGGTTTTTCCTGTCATACTGGCCTTTCAATGCATAGCGATTATATAGGCAAGCAAGTTTACTTGTTCCACTAGCCTTTTCCAGAGCAAAGATATTGTCAGTGTTTGTATCTGTTGGTTCTATTTATGGGATTCTCATCAAACCATATGTACTACCAGATGTGATTTGATTTAGTTAATTACTCCTCAATTTGCTGTCTTTTCTTTTGTTTAGCTTGTAATTTACTGCTTGTTATTACAATTGATCTTATTAAAATGTGTGGTGATCCAGGTGGGGAACAGAATCATCAGAAAGAGAATTCATGTCCGCGTGGAGCATGTGCAGCCTTCAAGATGCACTGAGGAGTTCCGTCTGAGGAAGATCAAGAATGATCAACTGAAGGCTGAGGCCAAGGCAAGGGGTGAGGTCATCAGCACTAAGAGACAGCCCGAAGGTCCTAAACCAGGTTTCATGGTTGAAGGTGCTACATTGGAGACTGTAACCCCCATTCCATATGATGTCGTTAACGATCTTAAAGGCGGTTATTAGGTGTTTTTTTTGGACTGAGTAGTTTTATTTGGATTTGAATCCATACTTCCCTTCCAAGGGCCATATAATTTCTATGAACAATCCAATTCAAGTTTTGTGATGTGTTTTGTTATGCACGTTAATATGCTTTAGTGTATTATTTCACTTCGTTTATTTTTATGATCTATATGAATTATAATTTGTTGACTTCCATGAGGATGAAATGGACGGTTGAGTGCAAATACAGAACGCATAGTATATTGAATTTTGGATAAATCCATTTAGTTTTGCTTAATAAGAAAGGTGTAATTTGGTTTATTGTCACATATTTTTGTAATTGAATAATTACATTGTTTTTCTAATTAGATAGTAGCATGAGAATCGATGTAGAATATATCTTGTTTTAGTTTCATTAGATTATCATTTTCTCATTGACCTTAGCCTTAAATTAGGACGGTTTTTTTTTTTTTTTTGCTGACGGGTGTTTTAAACATACTGAGTATTGTATTGGGGCACTTAGTTGTCGATCTCAAAACTCTATGATCATGAGAGTGCTTTCTTTAACGTGATAAGGTTTGATGCATCATTGGTTATTGGTTCAAAGTTTGAGTGAAGGAATAATTTTCACCCTCGAGGCTCGAACACAACTAGAATGTTACGATTTGGTTGCCGATAAGTTGCTGATCTCTGCTAATTATTTGTAAAATAAATGAGAATGGAAGATTGATTTGACATTTCCATATGGTTTACGGAAGGTATAGGACCTTCAAGTGCATTAGGGACGTGGCCGTGTGCTCAAGATTCAAAATATAGAAACAGAAAATATGCATTGTGCAGCACTCTTGCGGGTAAGGCCTTCCCACCTTGAAGAACCGAGCTCCACTGTTAGAATAGGTTGAGAATACTTGTTTGTAATTTATCTTTCAGACTGTATATGGTAGGGGATCTTGTTATGATCAAGATTGTTGGCCTTACTGCTAGCTTCAAAAAAAAAGGAAAATGCTATGCCTCTTGACGGCCAAACCGAACTGAAAAGTGGGCATGATCTTGGGGCTTAAAATTTCACTATGGTGATCAACATGTTTTGTGAAAACTGCAACACTTGAAATTCCATATGCCAGATTCTCAGTTCAGATTTGGATGTCCGGCGTAATAGCCCAGCTTAAAATATTTGTAGAATGGAAGCCATATTTAAATATTAAAATTAAGAACTGCATTACGACTGCAACATCTTGTAGCGGTCTGATTACGTTCCGCATCGACTTTCGACGGCCATGATGCAATCTCGACGGCCATGATGCAATCTTGACTGCAACACAATCTTAATCGTAATTTAAAACTTTGCTAATATCCTATGTTACCAAAGCGCAAGATGGTGCTTTCTTGTGGCTGAAACTCTGGAAATATTCAAGCACAAAATATATGAACTAACTTGTAAGTATAGCTCTTTCTTTTTTTTGGTGATAATTTTTTAAGTATAGCTCTTTTATGAATAAGTTCCAATAATTTTATGGGTCCTCAGGCATGCCCTTGGTTGTATGTGTGATTAGTAATTACCCAACTTTGAACTACAGCTACCGAAGAATAATTATAAAAATTTAAAAATATTTCAAATATAATTATATAAGACTTTTTGCTACACCAAATCTATAATTTTTAACGCCAAAAAAATTTAGTCACACAAAGGTGTGTGTTTTTCTATTTTAACTTATATAAATCATAACTATGTATATAAAAAATTAATATATCATTTTACAAATTTAAAAATAAATAAAATGATACAAAAAGAGAGGAGTGTTAGAATTTTTCTTTATCTATAAACATATAATAAAGTTGACTTAAATTTAATAAATATTATTAGATAAGGTATATTAAATATTAATTTGATTTAAATAACATTATTTTTATTAAATTTTATTCTTTTAATTTTTTTATAATTTTGAGATAAATATATTGAATATTAAAAGAATTTAAAGAAAAAAATTATATTAGATCTCAATCTATTGAATTCTTTTTTTAAAATAGGTACGATAAACATTAATACCACTTAAATAAAATAATTTAATAAAAATTAAAATTTCTCTAAATAATTCTTTAAATAATTTAAAATATATATAATACATCTATATTATATATATTATATAAAGGGAATTCTGCCTTTTGGCCGTCAATTTCTTCATTCCCAAAATGTCAATACTTTTATGTTTAACCATAAACAAAATAATAAGATAAAAATGTTAACTAAATTTACTCATATTCACCCTCTATTTGTTATTCAATTTAAAATATTATTATTATTCATTTAAAAAATAATTTAAAAATAATAAAAATTAGAAAACCACCCACGTTATTATAATGGAAAATTCCAAATTTGGTCTCGAATGACATTTTCAAATTTTTTTTAAAATATTATAGTTACAAAGTTATTTTTTTACAGATTTTAAATCATTTTTCAGTCAAATTTCAAATCTTATTTCAATTTTTATAAAATTTAATGAAAAAATAAAATTATAGACTCCAGGTGTACTTGTGAAAGTGCTTGTTATAAATAATAATGCATATGTGAGTCACTTTCCTATTTTTAAAATTAAGAGTAAAGATTATTGAATAATTTTTTTTATAAAACTCATTATGAAAATTTGTATTCTTTTTTTTAATTAAAATATTTTTATAAAATTTAATTCATTTAAACTGTTTCATAAATTTAATTTTTTTTTAAATTAAAAAAAATAATAATATAATTTTTCTTATCAAAATTTACATTCTTATTTTTAAAGAATACTAACTTATCTTAAGTAATTAATGATTTGGTGACTTGTATTAATGTGTAATCAGAATATCTCCTTACTTAAAAGATGAAGAACTAATCTATATTTTATAAAAAAAAAAATTATTAATAATACATATTCTATTTACATCCACTAAATATCAAACTCTTAATATAAAGGTTAAAGAATTCAACTCACTTCTTCAATTGACTTGTCCAAATCCAGCCCATAGGCAAAACCCGACAGAAAATGCCCATGGCCCTTCCACGAGCGCATCAAAACCCTAGTATAAAACACACCGCAAACACACGCTGCTCGGTTCTAGTTTCTCCACTTGCAGAACAGAGAGAGGAAGAGAAACCCTAGCTGCTGAAAATGCCGGCTGGTCACGGTTTGAGGTCTCGCACCAGAGATTCGTTCTCTCGCCCATTCAGGAAGAAGGGCACCATAGCCCTTACCACCTACCTCAGGACCTACCACATCGGCGACTACGTCGACATCAAGGTTAATGGCGCCGTCCACAAGGGCATGCCGCATAAGTTCTACCATGGCCGCACCGGACGAGTCTGGAACGTCACCAAGCGCGCCATTGGCGTCGAGGTCAACAAGCAGGTATATCTGCGCTCCCTATTGATTGCTCTCTCTGTTTTGGTTTACTGCACGATGTTGATTCTTTCGGTGTTTGAAATAGTGCATTTCGCTATTGGTAAATAAGGTTCATATGTTTATCTCTGCTTTGTTGTCTGTGAATTCGTTTGTATCCATGATTTGGAGCTATGATTGGTTTTGCTTTTGTTGCTTCCGCTTGTTAGTGAAGCCCTTGTTATGGCATGCGTGCTCTATTTCTTTGGGAGGTTTTCAATGATTGGTTGCGAATTAACCAGATAATGGTGGTTGCGTTTATGGATATTGGATTTATTGTACTTGGTCTCGAAGTGTTTGTTATTTTCATTCGGTTGGTTATTGAAAAATCATTTGAAATATATGAGTAATTTAGATAACAGGGGATAAACTACATTCGTTTTGTGATCTTAATTTACCGAAATTGATCTATTGGATATGCTTGATTGTTGATTGTGTTGGCGTTCTCTTGTACCGCTTTTATCATTCTTGGAGCTAAATTTGATATTGCTCCGGATAGCATGGCCATCATTTTGTGGTGGAATGCTGGAATTCCTTGATTAGTTAATATTGATATCAATTTCAAAGGTTCTAGGTGTTCTTTTGATGACACTTCAATTTCTTCGATGGTTTTTCTTGTCATGCTGGCATTTTTAATGCAAGTTTACTTGTTCCACTAGCCTTTTCCAGAGCAGAGATATCGTTAGTTTGTACTTGTTGGTTCTATTTATGGGATTCTCATCAAACCTTATGTACTGCCAGTTGTGATTTGATTTAGTTAATTACTCCTCAATCCTCAATTCGCCGTCTTTTCTTTTGTTTAGTTTGTAATTTCTTGCTTGTAATTAGAGTTGATCTTATTAAAATGTGTGTTGATAAAGGTGGGGAACAGAATCATCAGAAAGAGAATTCATGTGCGTGTAGAGCATGTGCAGCCTTCGAGGTGCACCGAGGAGTTCCGTCTGAGGAAGATCAAGAATGATCAACTGAAGGCTGAGGCCAAGGCAAAGGGTGAGGTCATCAGCACTAAGAGACAGCCCGAAGGTCCTAAACCAGGTTTTCATGGTTGAAGGTGCTACATTGGAGACTGTAACCCCCATTCCATATGATGTCGTCAACGACCTTAAAGGCGGTTATTAGGTGTTTTCTTCTTGTTTTTTGGACTGCGTAGTTTTGTTTGGATTTGAATCTTTACTTCTTTTCCAAGGGATAATTTCTATGCACAATCAGAGTCAAGTTTTGGCTCCTTTAATTCTATATACAAGGATGTGTTTTGTTATGCACGTTAATGTGCTTTAGTGTATTATTTCACTTTTTTTATTTTATGATCTATATGAATTATAATTTGGTAATTTCCATGAGGATGAAATGGACGGCTAAGTCCAAATACAGAACGCATGGTATATTGAATTTTGGATAAATCCATTTAGTTTTACTTGAGAATCGATGTAGAATATATCTTATTTGAGTTTAATTAGATTTTCATTTTCTCATTAACTTTTAGCCTTCAATTAGGACTGGTCTTTTTAAACATGCTTACTATTATTGTATTGTGGCACTCACTGTTCGATCTCAGAGTGCTATCTCTTAACATGATAACGATTGATGAATTAGTGGTGCCAAGTTTGAGTGAAGGAATAATTTTCACCCTCGAACACAATTAAAATGTTACCATCTGGCTGCTGATCTCTGCTAATCATTTTTAAAATAAATAAGAATGGAAGATTGATTTGACATTTCCATATGATTTACGGAAAGTATAGGACCTTCAACTGCATTAGGGACGTGTCCATGTGCTCAAGATTCAAAATATAGAAACAGAAGGTATGCATTATGCAGCACTCTTGCGGTTATGGCCTTCCAATCTTTAAGAACCGAGCTCCACTGTTTGAACAGATCGGAGACGTCGCCCCGTCTTGTAAAAGCTTCAATTGGCAATGCCTTTTGCCTCCGCATTTCACGTTAACTCCTTTTTCTCACCTGTAACAAATTACCTCTGTTTACAAAACTCGTGTAACCATTCAGTAGGATAGAACTTGTGAGCCTACCACATGGCACAGCTTTCGGTTGAATCAATTCACCTTTAAATTTCATAAAAAAGTAGTGAAGAAGTAAGTACAAAGGAAAGAAAAAGTTCTCAAGGGAAGAAACTTGTCACAAGTACAACAGAAAGCAAGTTAGGTTATTATTAGATACTTGGATTTGATAATACTCTTCCGTCTTCCAACTAAATTTGTTTTACGGATAAAGACTTGGCCAAACATGAGGCAGTAGGTAGCTGTCATGCTCCATTTTGACGGTGTTCTACTTCGACCTTCATTACTCCTTTCCAACAGCTGTCAGTTCTTAAAGAACCCGGAGTTTGCTTTTTCGGTTTTTTTCTTTGAAACTAAAACCTCGAGCAATTTCTATGTATATACCCACCTTAAATATCTATCTACTTCCCTTCCCAGTTCCCACCCCTTGTTGAAGGACACTGCACATTGAAACACCACCTCGAGAAAATTTGGATGGTTGAAGATGAAAACATCTTACAGACTCTCCCATCTCCTCCTCATGCTTATTTTCTCAGGTATTAATCCTCTTCCATAAATATTTAGCTTACAAAGATCTCTGCTTTCCTCTGTCTCTATGCCCCCTCTCCATTCTCTCTCTCACACTTGGATACATCATACAGACAAAGAGCACTGTAAAATTCCTTATGATTTGTCGGTTCATATGTGGCTTATGGGTTAACTAAGAAAGAAGAGGTAGAGCAGTGGCTTAAGTATTCCATTGAAGAATCGTATTGAATTTTGTTCAGAGCATTGAGGTGACAAAGGTGTATCGCTTCATGTCTTAAACTGCACAAAATATGCATTGTTTCTTTTTTTTTTTTTCTTTACTTTCTTATTCTGAGAGTGAAAGTTGATTGATTATTGTCCAACTTTACGAGGGCAGCTGGATTAGCATCTGATTTGGTCGTCCGAGGCCGTGCTCATGGGGTGAGGATCCCAGAACATTATTGCCACAAGCTGATCCATTTAAGCAATTGTGCGTTGCAGAAATGCCATCAAGAGTGCTCTAAAGAACCGTATGGCGTTGGAGAATGCAAGGACGCCACTTGCTTCTGCACATACTATTGTAAAGATCCCCCACTATAGTTCTTTTCTCTTCTACATGCTTTTGTGCTTCTTCTTCATGCCTTCCAATTACCTATAATACTATATCTTACTTCCTGTCCTAGCTTCTGCTGAATCATGATGAGGAACAGAAATATAAGAACATAAAAATTGATGTCTATTCGGCAGAAAATACTCACGCAGAGAACAATCCTGTTTCATAAATGTATTAATTTGACTCCACCATCCAGCAAACCCAAGTCAACAAGAAATTTTTTGGTATACCATGATGTTTACTCAAGTATGGTGGACTTAATAATCCGCATCTGTTTTGTGGGGCATACTTTACATAAAATTTGTTAAATTTAGACTATTCAATCCACTATTAGATAGACCGAGTTTATCTAATAATTTCACCCAAGAAGAGACATATTGGAATGGCTCTAAATAGCCTCAGATTTGTGCCTTTAAATAGCTTCTGTCCCTTTCCTTTCTTTCTTTCTTTTTTTAACTTGCTGGGAGGAGGGGGATCAAAGGGAAGCCAGAAAGCACACATAGCATGGCTGTGGCAGAGGGGTTTGAACATCTACTATTTGGATTATTCTCCCATAGTAATATCTGATATGAAAAGCTAACAAACAGAATGGGAAAAGATTTCAGATGATTCATTTCAGCCATTTGTTTTGGTTATTCTTTTTTTTTTTTTCAATGACGTAGCTCATTTCATTAAGCTGTGGGATTTAAGAAACAAAGCAAATGAGAAGAGTCTTTTTTTAATCCGCTATGAATCTGGGTTCAAAAAGATTAAAGGCAAATATAGGTGCAGACGCAATGAAAGATCTGCCATCCAAAGTGAGCGCATTCTCCCGCTCCTTTGTATTTCTGTATGCACTCGCTTTGACAGGCAGCGATGTCACATTTGTTAGGATCCAGCTCCACTGAACAAAATATACGAGCGTGGACTTCAGCCACCATGGAAACAGCTGCAAGAGTTTCAGAATCAATCATCAGAATACAAAAGAAAGGCAGAAGAACAGGTGGAACTTAATTTGAGCTCCAGTAATTAAGCAGCCATGAACAAACTATGTGTAGTGTTCATCCGAGACTGAGATTGATTAATGCAATGCTTTTTCTATTCTCTCAATCTTGATCAGTTTTGGACCTCAACCAAACAAATCTAACACCTACATAAGTTTTGGAAATTTGGAAAGTATCCATCTTTCCCCCAATTCTATGAAATCTGCTGCTGAGTGCTGCCATAAGCTCGTTGATACTTATAAATATTTATGTGCAAATAGAAATGGAAATGTTAAATAGAAACCTGTCAAAGATATAAATAATAAGCATCGAATGCAACCTTTCATAGTAAAGATGATGATGTCAAACTATTAACATACCTGAGACAACAAGGACAAGAAGGAACAAATGGGAGAAAGTAAGCTTTGCCATCTCAAGTACACTGGTAAGGCCTGTGCTGTCTGAGGTGAACACTGGGATTGGGAATTGTGTATGTTGATGATGATGGGTGAGGTGTATTTATGGAGGGAAGCAGAGGAAGATGTTTGCCCATATCGTTTCTAACGCAGGAAGGGATCACCGCTGTCATGGTCAAATTGTGCAAGTTTCCGGACCTTCACTCAGATTGTTGGCAGTACTATGACAGGATTTTCTGGCCACTTGCGGTCTTTTCCAATTTTGCCAACGTGTACAGCTGTTTTTCAATTCACGAATCCATATGTTCTCTTTAAGAGCGATTATTTTGATTTAATTTTTATAAGTTAATAAACTTGTAATCTGTTTTTGCAATTTAGCAAAAGTAGGTTCTTTTCATCAATTTAGAGCACTTTTGTATCTTGCAAGTTGCAACACTGTTTGAACTATCCTGCATTAATAATAGATTCTCAATAAATGGATGTTATTAAGAAGGAAGATTTGTAGCAAGCATTGGGTAATTAATGGAAGGAGCAGATCAAGTAATTTAAGATTAAAATACTTGAACTGGTGTCAAACATTAATTAGGATGAGAATCTCCCACTTAAATTTGTCATCATTAAGAAAGAGATTACGAAATTTAAGATTAACTAAAAAAGAGAAACTTCCACTTAAATATTTTTCTCCTTTTCTCTTATTTAACTAGAAAGAAGAAATGAGTTCTCATTTTATTGGAAAAGACTATGCCATGGCGCGTATTCTATGCTTACCTATATTATTTTCCGCCATTAAATGTTAAGTACAGACTTACATAATTATTATATAATACAAAATAAAGTTTTCTGCATTGATGCACCACGGCAAAAACTTATGTTCTTAGTTCCATATATTTTTTTTATAATTTTTTTTATTAACCTTTCAAACGGGACCAAAGAATGTGAAAGCAATAGCTACTTACATATAAACTACTAAAAATGAATTAATGATGAAGGATTTAAATAAAATGTATTAAGTCATAAATTCTGCCATTGTAATAAAAGAAAAACTACTTGCATGCAAAAATGTTGCTTTTTTTTTTGTTTTCTTTTTCCTTATAATGCATTTGTTGATTTCCTTTGAGTTGAGTAAATTAGTGTTTAATTTTAGGGTTGCCTAAGACTCAATCACCCCTAAACAAAATCCTTAATTTTATTTAAGTGAAGAGCTCATATATATATTATTACAATAACAACAGGGATTAGCTCATGCAGTTGAATGGGTTATGTTGCTTAATTTTTTCGTAGCACTATAATTTATTCATCCTTAAATTCATTTTGATTCAAGTCCAGGGTCATATAAAAGATAAGTTGATAATTACTCCTCAGTTTTTAACTGTTTCTTTGAAAGCCAATATATTGTAGTAATAGTGTTTCCTTTGAGTCTGTTTAATTTTTGGGTCATCTCCATTTTTTTTTATCAAAATGCAAAAACAAAAAAAAATTCGATAATTTATTATTTTAAATCAAAATAAAGTGACAATTCATTCAAAAAAAATATTAAAAATAGGAAGACAAGTTTTGTGACAAATCTCACATCATACTATCATATTATTTAAATTAAATTCTAAATTACCCTAAACATAAGTGTGGAGTGCATTATGAGAACAAAAAAGTTACATAAATTTGGGTCGTAGTTGCACAAAAGTACATTAAATTTTTTAGAGTTTGTGATGTATTCATTTCTTTGAACAATGCTAATAGGATTAAAAGGAAGGCCATCAAAATTAATTTTGGTGATTTAAGAAAACAGTATGGGAAGTTTTGGAGTAATTGTGCTGTAATTAGAAAATATATCGTAGGACCACTTGCTGGACGAGGACTACAGGTCATTTATCTCAAAGCTACTAGATTTTACCTTGATGCTTGCAAGAAAAGGTTATTGAGAGCCTGTAGGCTGTAAACAAGCCATTAGGAGTCAGTTACTGATGAGTAATTTGTAAAAAATTATAAATTTAAACTTTTTTACTATTATTTAAAAAAAAAAAGAGTTTGCAGGCCAATAATAAAAATTAATAGATGTCACTTAAAGATCATGATTGGATGATAATTACTATGTGTCATTGAAAATAAATTACTTCACATGTGTTGATGTAATTAGTCAAATTTTGACGTGCAATGAAACAAACATATTTTTTAACAGGAATAGTTCTATATTCATTTAATTAATCAGTTTAATAATCTTTTTACTTATTAAATGAATGAGATTTAAATGCATTTCATATTTTTAATATATTAAATATTTATAATTTTTTTATTTAATATTATTTTATTAAATATTAAGAGAATTATTATGAAAATAATTAAAAAAATATAACATTATTTTTTTAATACATATTAGGTGCCAATAATAAATTATACTAAATTTATAAAAATCATTCAAGCATGTCATTTAAAAAATGACATATTGTACGAAATTATTATATTCTTTAAAAAAATTATTAACATTTTTAAAAAATAACAACATTTTAAAATAAAATTACTTAAAAAGTTTAAAACCTTTACAATTCTTCATATTGTAATTTTATCTTAAAGTCTTGTAATTTTATTAAAAAATATTTATAATTTTATCAAAAATCAATGTAATAACTAATGATGCATCATTTGTTGGGTGACCCACGTGACTGTACTCCGAGAATTAGCACAATTCAAGAGGATTGTACCACTTGTATCAACAAAATTCATGTAGATCATGTCATCCATATTGACATAACTCACGTGAGGATTGAATCCCACATGTATTAAGTGAAAAAAAAATTATTTAAAAAATATTTAAAAATATATAGCATTTAAATTGAATTTTTGTTTAATATGTTTTTTTTGAGTAAAAAAAAATGAAAATGTATAATGATTCAGTCTATTTTTTATTTAGTATTAATTTAATAATAGAAAGAAAAAATATAAAGTGATGAATTTTTTGAGAACATTTATATTTTTATATCTATCTCTTATTCAGTAAATTAAAAAAAGAAAAGTATTAATAAAATAATTATATATTTTTGTATTTGTCTCTTATTAAAAGTTTATAAATTCTAAGAAATAATAAAATAATTTAATATTTATTAATTTATATTTTTACTTTTTTAATAAAACCAAATAAAAGAAGATAAATCTCTATTCTTTTTCATTAAATAAACAATATCATAGGTGAGTGATAATTTTTCTGCTTATTTTTTTTTCTGTTTTGTTCTATCTCTTCTTCTTTTTTTCTCTCTATCCAAACAAAGCATGGTGATAATATAAAAGTAAATTTCATTATTCGAAGGAAGAAAGAGGGCTGTAAAACCCAACCAAAAGCGAAAGGGCAGAACAGAGCGCGAGGGAGGAGAGAAAAACGAAGTCGTGTAAATGTGTAATCGAATATAAAAATAAAAGCCTCTCTCTTGCTCTTTCTCTCTCACGAAGAAGCATAAGCGATTAGTTCCACTTCCTCTGTAAAACCCTAATCTTCGATCCTCTCCGTTGTTTCTCCCTCTAAGACTCGAACTTTCTCTCTCAAGAAATTTCGATCGCTCCCACTCAGAACGATTGGTTAAATCCACTTCAATTGGTCCGCTGGAGATACCCTTCTCGTCTCCCAGGTCCCTGAAATCCCTCACTCTTCTTACACGATTTGCTGGTGGCTCCGATTGGGCCCTGTTTCTTCCTGAGGTTCGATTCGGCTCCATTAAGGCTGGCGGGGATTCGTGTCAAGTAAATGGCGGATCCGCCTGGTGTCCGCCTCTGCACGCGTGCTGTTCCAGTTCCAGAAGCCAGCGGGGTCGTCGGTTTCCGTGTTCGATTGGCGTTGACGGGGTTACAGTGCTGTGACGATTGCAAAGAGTGAAGCATGCTTAGTGTGCTGCGCGTGCACCTCCCTTCTGATATACCCATTGTAGGCTGTGAGCTCACGCCTTACGTGCTCCTACGGCGACCCGACAAGACAGTTTCCAACGACGATGTCCCTGAGACGGCCCCATTAGATGGCCATTTCTTGTGGTACAAGTGGTGAGTGCTGTTTAGTTCGTTCCCTTTGTTCCTTTTAATTTTGTTTTTGTGTTTTTGTCTTTTTGTTTGCTCTCGAAATCGGTTACCTTTTGCTTTTGATGACCTTGGGTTGTTTATTTAAGTGGTGTTTATGTATGTTTAGTTGGTATCAGGTTGTTCTTCATGGGGCTTAGGGAATATTGGAGCTTCAATGTGCGTTGTGGGATGATTTTTTTGCTTTTTTTTTTGTTGGTGGGTATTTGGGAATTATGTAAATTGTTACTTGAAAATGTATGTAGCGAGTATGCTCCCAGGTTTTTTTGAGTTGAAAGTGTATGGCTTTTAGCTCTTTTCTGTCTTCTGTATATTCCATCTATATGAATTGAAGTTCATATATTTAGTGTTAGTTTGAAAGTAGACCTAGTATAGTTATCCACCAGGTTTGCTTATTGTTTGTTTCACTCTCAGCTAATGCACTTATTTAAGTAGTCCAATTAAATTCATTTCTTTTTTCTTTCCATATTATTATTGTTGTTTGCACTTCTCCTTGGCATTATCAACCTGCATAAATTTTCATTTACCTATATGGAAAGTCAAGTTTGCAATGTTATATTCTCACCATATCACAGGACATTTGAATTTTTGTTCATAAGCTCCAAATGCAGGATTATGGGATTTATATCCCACTAATAGCTTTGAGGTGATGGAGATTTTAAATATATATGTGAGATTAGTTTGAGAAAGTCTTCTTGATAAGTGTATTTTTAATGGTGAAGATCTCATTCTGGGTAGGTTTTACCTAAACTGGAAAAACTCCACAAAGAACCTAAATTATCTGTTAGGGCTGGTACATCTGCTAAATTGGCATCTTGTGCTGATGAGAACACATCAGCTAAAATTTATATCATATATACAGCATTTAAGTTAATTAAGTTATTCTTCTTTTGTTATATGTTGTGAAGGGGATGTTTTGTATACCATCATCCTCAGATCGGTATGTGAGATACTGTGTTATCAAATTTCTGATATTTAAGATTTCCATGTTTGGCATGACAACTAAAAGTTACTAAAAAATATTTTCAGTATACCCAATATTGTATAGAGATCTTGGATTCCTTGGAACCCAACTTTTCAATGGTATCTTACATGCCGGTGTGAAGATGCCAAAATACCGACTGCCTCTGAAGAAGTGAAGCTAGAAGCCTTCGTGTTTCCATCTTACATATATAGTATCTGGTCCAGTTGTAATGTTTGTGGCAAACTTTATGTGGAATATGCTTTGTTTTTAATTCATGATTTGGCATGAAATTTAGGGTGGTATCAGTTTTTCCCCTCTTTATTTTTTAATATTTTTTTAATAACAAGAGTCAGGAAAGTTCAGATATACTTCTCATACCCTGGTGGGAAATTTGGAGATTGCAAGAATTATTGAAGATAATGCTTTAGTGCCCTAAAGTTGGACGTTGCATGAATTGTTATGGTATCATAAAGTTTAGATGAGTTAATAGTTGCTTGTGATTATTTTGATTAGATTAAATGCCAATTTGATTTCAAATATACTGCCTTTATGTACTATTTCTGTTGAGATGATCTAAACATTTGACTTTGGCATGTATTATTTGACACTATCATTTGGTCCTCCTTTTTGGCAGGTATCGTGTACAAAGTGATAAAAAAGTCGCTGTTTGTAGCATACATCCATCTGAGCAGGCCACACTACAGTGCCTAGGTTGTCTTAAGGCCAAAATACCCGTTGCCAAAAGTTACCATTGCACTCCAAAGTGTTTTTCAGATGCATGGCAGCATCATCGTGTCTTACATGACCGTGCTGCTAGTGCAGTTAATGAAAATGGAAATGAGGAGGAGGAGGTATTTGGGCGTTTTAAATAATTCTGGGTCTGGGGCAATCAATACCAGCTTATCTGCCTCTGCATCAAGTGCTAGCTTGACGAATGGGTCTGCACCTTTGTATCCAGCAGCTGTTACGCAACGAAGTGGTGGTGAAACTTGGTTTGAAGTTGGACGATCTAAGACGTATACCCCAACAGCTGATGATGTTGGTCATGTCCTTAAGTTTGAGTGTGTTGTTGTTGATGCAGAGACAAAAGTTCCTGTGGGCCATGTTAACACCATACTAACTTCTCGTGTCATTCCTGCTCCTTCGCCTAGTCCGCGCCGACTGATACCGGTTGACGGGATGGGGCATTTGGATGCAGATGGGCGTATAACATCTTCGGGAACTTTTACTGTTCTATCATACAACATATTGTCTGATGCATATGCCTCAAATGATCTATACAATTACTGTCCTTCATGGGCTCTTTCTTGGCCATATCGCAGGCAAAATTTGTTACGAGAAATAGTTGGTTACCGTGCAGATATTATTTGTCTTCAGGAGGTACATAAATGTGCTTTTGGCTATGATTTTGGTGGTTGAGAAGCTTGATTCAATAACTGCACCGATCTTCAACTCTTTTATTTTCAATAATTTTTTTTTTATATTGGTGGTGATAAAAATTCTATTATTTCACTGTTCTAAAGTCATTTTTAAAGTTCAATTACAGTTGCTTTTTATAAAGACATTATTATGGACTTTGGGGTTATAAAGCGTGTTGCCACTGGTAGCTTACTCGAATATTTTTAATCTTGAATTGCTACCAGTTTTAATGGTTAATATCTCTTATGGATTGCTTGAATAAAAATTGCCTTCATTTCCATGCTTTTTGTGTGTGTGTGTGTGTGTGTGTGTGTGTGTGTGTGTGTGTGTATTTGGGGGGTGGGTGTGAAAGTCGAGTGTAACCCAGCCAGTTTGAGTTAGAATCTGTTGTATTCTGTGCTGACCTAACCGAATCCCTTCAAAAGATATGATTACATCCTATATTCTAGCAACTTCTATATCAGCTAAAGTGCAATCTTTTTCCCCTCAGGTTCAAAGTGACCATTATGAGGAATTCTTTGCTCCTGAACTGGACAAACATGGCTATTATGGTCTTTACAAAAGAAAAACAAATGAGGTTGTTACTGTATTCTGGTTCCTTATGGTCATAATTTTTAAAATTCTTTTTGATGTTAACCTGTTTATGACGGGATTACAGGTATACACCAGCAACACCAATACAATTGATGGTTGTGCAACATTTTTCCGTAGAGACAGATTTTCACATGTGAAGAAATATGAGGTTTGGAACTGTTTTATGCGTATGGTAGTTCTTGTGAATTTGTTCACAAATTAGAATAATGTCTGCTTGTGTGCAGGTTGAATTTAATAAGGCTGCACAGTCTTTAACTGATGCTATGATTCCAACCACTCAGAAGAAAACTGCTTTAAATCGGCTGGTTAAGGTGGCTTATTGCACCAAAAATTACATGTTACTTTTACTTGTTGGAAAAAATTTGATTCTCTTAGGGAACTGGTGCTTACCAAGTTTTCTTTATGTTCTTAGGATAATGTTGCACTAATAGTGGTTCTAGAAGCAAAAGTTAACAATCAGCCAGTTGATAATCCTGGGAAAAGACAGCTTCTTTGTGTGGTGAGCTCTTTCATGTTGCTATTGTTTGTTAACCTTAGGTGGTCTTGTGTGTTCATGCCTTCATGGCCCATGATGTGTATTTTATATCTATATTGTGTATGATTTTCATTGTTTATGCCTTTTGTTGTAATTGCATTATCTGTTGAATGCTAGGGCCTTTTCTGGCATCATGCATCATGGATGCTCTTTTCTTAGTTGTCCATTGTTATCAAGGGTGGTCATTTCCCAAGGCTTGTATTTTTTAAGCAGCTTTAGATTTTGAAGTTTTTTCCATGGTGATTGTTGTGGCTTCCTATTTTACTGATGGTTGTTAGTCTGGTATAAGCACTCTGTATAGTGCAGATCCTGAGGTGTTTTCCTTTTCCATAAATCAGCTCTAAAATCTTAAATAGAAAGGACCAAGCTAGATGTGTGGTTTAAAGTTTTTATGAAAAACATTATTTGGATCTTCCTCTAAGATTATGCCGTTTCTGCACTCTCCCTGCCTTTTCTTTTGTTGCTTACTTGGTTTAGGTTAAACTTTTTTAGTAGTATCTGTTATTAACTCTTATATTGCTTGTGGACTTTAGGCAAATACTCATGTTAATGTCCACCAAGATTTAAAGGATGTCAAACTCTGGCAGGTAAGTCATTTCTGTTGCTTGTTCATATTGAAGAGTGTGTTTATTTTGAACATAACAGCTATAAATTTTCTTCCCTTTTTAAGGTGCACACTCTCTTAAAAGGATTGGAGAAAATAGCTGCAAGTGCTGACATTCCAATGTTGGTTTGTGGAGACTTTAATTCAGTTCCGGGAAGGTTAGATGACTTTTATTTTGTTTAATTTTGTATTATTTTTGTTCTACAAAGGTCTTGTATTTGTATCAGTAATTGGTGTCTAAATGTTATTCTGACTTTGTTGCAGTGCTCCTCATGCACTTCTTGCAATGGGGAAGGTAGATCCGTTGCATCCTGATTTAGCAGTTGACCCTCTTAATATATTGCACCCTCACAGCAAGTTGGTTCATCAGTTGCCACTGGTAATATATTCATTGAAATGCAACCCCTAAAGGAATAGCTTTTTTAGTATATGTATTTCCTGCCACTTTTCTGTATTTCCGCCCTTAATTTTTGTTCCTGATTTTAATTTTTATTGGTTGTGCGTTGCGTTCAATTTTAGGTCAGTGCATATTCGTCTTTTGCAAGAACAGTTGGTCTTGGATTTGAGCAGCATAAGCGAAGACTTGACAGCACAACAAATGAACCTTTATTCACAAATGTCACTAGAGATTTTATTGGCACTCTAGATTACATATTTTACACAGGTGAGCTATCTTGTAATATTATCGCATTTGATAAATTTAAACTGCCAGTCACTTATTTATGAAGTTATATGGTTTGTGGTTTCAGCGGATTCATTGGTTGTGGAGTCATTATTGGAGCTATTGGACGAGGAGAGTTTGAGGAAAGACACAGCACTTCCTTCTCCTGAATGGTCCTCAGATCATATAGCTCTCTTAGCTGAGTTTCGCTGCTGCAAGAATAGATCTAGGCGTTGACACTTTTAAGGTAGGTACCATCTTTTCTCTTTCATTTGTCCAATCTTTCTCATATGTAACTTTTTATTTTATGCTTGATTTGTTGGATGTTGTTGAAAGGTCAATTTCTCATTTATCAGTCATCGTATGAAGATATCAGTTGCTCTAGGTATTTTCATTTTTTCGTGATCAATTGATGGACGGCTCAAGTCTTATATAGTTCTGGGAATTTGTAAATGGAAATTTATTTACATTAAAGTTTTCACATTCCTTGAACATTCATTTGGAGTTGTTTCACCTAAGACTGGGCATTCTTGGTGTATCAGATTTATTAGCTGAAAAAGGGTAAAATTGATGAGGATGTTTCCTTTAGTGTCTAAAAGGGGATACTAAAGATGACATGGATGAAAGTAATAAGAAGAGATGGTGGAAGTACTTAAATCGGGGCCTTAAATAGTTTTGGTTTAGGAATCATGTTGCTGGTCCTAAGAATTTCAAACAATGCATGTACCAGTGCCACTAAAGTAAAACTGCAGGATCCTAAGAATTTCAAACAATGCATGTATAACCCAAGTAAAACTGCAGGATCCTAAGAATGTTGTTTCTGCTCTGGTATTGAGAATTTTCCAATATCAGGCAGCCTTCTAAGCTTTTTCTTCCGTTTTGTTGACCTTGTTAAATGTGAGCAAAGGGCAGATGATTTTGTACCAGTTCTGTTCTCTTGTGGGAAGTGTAAAAATGACATGGACACTCGATGGAAATTTTCATGATGTGAAGTATGATCTACCCTTTTGTATGTCTTTGTCTGAGATTATTTACACCAATGTGCTGGTGAAAATTTCACTTTGATGAATTTAGTTATGTTAAGAACCTGCAAGTGGATATTTGGCCACAGCATTTGCTGAAAGACTGCATCTTTACAAGAGTGCTGGTTGAACAATTTTATTATGTCTGTTCTTGTCTCTGATACTTTTCGCTTCACTACCACATTGGATAGAGGGAGTTTGAGCTTTTTTTTTAATTATATTTGAGCCTGTTTTTTTTATGTATGGATGATTTAATTCTTTAATAATGATGGTCATCGATCTTTGTAGGTCAGATCCAGAGACACGTAAAGAAAGAGGCTGAAAGAAGCATTTAGTTGATAAGTTGTTGTAAGAACCGTAGATCATGCCTTTGTCTTTTTCCCAGGTATCTCGACGTGGGATCCTTGCAATGATCTGCTTTGTATTATGCCACCTTTGTCTCATAGAAAAAATATGATTATGCCTTATTGCTTTGCCTCCTTCGCACGCCTCCTCCCCAATCTTTTTTCTTCTAAAGTGAAAATTTTCTTCGTATATGTCCACTGGCTCAATACATCTAGCAATTAACTAGTTAGCCCATTCTTAAGTCCTTCTGATCTAGTGGAGGATGCTGAGCCTAGGTATATCTCCCGTGCCTCTAGTGTTTGGAATGACATATTGATATGACTACTGCCAATACTGGGTGGTTGCAAAAATGGGCATGAGATCTGAACTGTAGCTGCATTTGTAGCTAGATAGGAGGAGATGCTTACTATTAGAAATTGGGCATGACAAGTCGAATGCTTGAGTTTTCCACTGCACCTTTTAAATGCTGATACTGGTAGCAAATGAAAATTCAATCCGTGTCTTGTAAGGATATCATTACCATGTTTTCCAAGGAGAATGGATAAGAATACACTTCTAATGTTTGTGGCACAATGCTTTGTTGGGATTATTCTGTATTTTGACATGGCACATCATCTATAAGAGCAAATGCTTCAAAAGTGAAGGAAAAAAAAAAGGATCTAATATTGATTTACTGTTGGTGTAAAGTTTTTTTTTTTTAATTATCATTTAATCAAATGTTGTCATGTCATTAAACGGGTTTTGACTTTTTAATAATAGTTATTATGCTCAAATTTATTAAATGATTGATAACACTTGATTGGATGAGTATAAAATTTTAAACTGGTAAGGGATTAAATTTAATTCAAATTGAATAAATGACATTGAGAGGAAAAACCTGTTTATTATTCTCCTGTGAGTTCACGTACCATATTCGGTATCTGTGCTGCTGCTACTACTGCTATCGTTTTGTAGCTTCTAATCAGTAAAAAACTTTACATTTTGTGTCATAAAAATTAAAATTATAAATTAAATAGGCATCAGCATTTGCTTTTATGTCAAAAGGTGTTTAGGCTTTATTGACATCTATCATTTAAGAAAAAGCATCGGTAGTTTTGCTTGTGAAACCTAGTGTATATTCGTATAACAATCAAGTCAGATGAAAATGTGAATTGTTATATGGGCACAAAACAACTAAAATTACTCTTTAGAGAAGTGATATCTGAAGCTAACTTGAAACAATAGACAGTTGAGCTATTTGGGCATAACTCGAATAGTAAGGATAAGGGTTGGTGAAATTTGGGTAGAAGATAAGACATAAGTTTAATTGCTGATAAAATAACATATTAAACACATTATCTTCGATCTATATATTTTTATTAACACTTGACACAAATTCCTTTAGCCACAAATAATAACTCAATTGGTTGTTTACCCAACTTAGTCTCTATTAATTGTTGATTACAGAATTTAATTTGTAGTTATAGCATTATTATTAACAACTAATGTCTTTTTCTTATAAAAGAGAAAGACATAATTTCATAAATGTTATATGCAAGAAAATCAGTAATATTATGTATTGTTGATTTATCAATTTTTTGCTAATAGTCCACGTTATATTTCAAAATGATCAGGTGAGAGTAACAACTCATTCAATAATTTCTAATTTGAATTTTCATGGTACCATAGATATGAATTTTCAAGATACCATAGATTACGCCAACACATGGAATATCAAGCACTCTTTGGTTACATATCAAGCTCTCTTCACATTAATGCATATATCACAAAGAAGGATTTGGCTCTCACTATTACTTTAGAGAGTATAGTGAAGAGTATTAATCATTAATAATAAAATTAATAAAGTGAATTTTAACAATTTCATAATTTGTTATATATGTATATATATTTTATCATCTCAAATATTGATCTGTGAATACAATTTATTTTATCGTTTAAAGTGAATTTTTCACTTTAAATGAGCTAAATTTTACAAAAGAAATGGTGGTCTCTACTCTCTAGTTAGTCTTTTTTTTTTAAAAAAAAAAATACCCGACTCAACTTCTGCACACCCCTGCCTCCATAGACTTCCCAGAAGAATTCTTGGATTTCATATTTCGTGGTGCTGCCCAGAAAAGGTGTTTTATGTGTCATTCCAGAATTTTTTTTTGGTTTTCCTGGATGTATATCCGTGACCATCTGGATCGACATTAGAAATTCAACGAAAAGTTTTCCAAATAGAGCAAGTCCAAAGATCAGAAACCCACAGAGAACAAGAGAACAATTTACCTAAACTAAATCACCAAGAATATATTAATTAGTCTCATGCTGACGTTACAAAAGCTGCAAACAACTTATCTTAAATTGCATAATGGCAACACTTTATAGAAAGTACAAACGAATTGGAAGAGAAGAACCAAACTTTGCCTGGACATTTCCCTGTGTGCCACATGTGCCCCAAGATATTATAAAAACATCTTCCCTTCGTCTCAATTATCTGATCTCGTTTCATCCTCTCAGTACTTACTTACCATGACTCGTTTACATGCGCCATATCCGAGAGGTGCAGTGCAGTTCTTGCTTTTGCTTGTATAGAATGCTAGCTATATAGTGAAGACTGAAAAGAATGAAAGCTAGCAATTTAAGTCAACTTAACCCTTTGTGGATGTTTCTCCAATGCCCCTAAATAGTCTGGTGGGACATCAACCGACCAATCAACTGTTATTGAGACAAATCCATTTATGAGTGGGATACTGAGGCAGAGGATCTTTTACCATGTTTATACATAGAACTCTCACCGGTCACTGCATCCATGCAGACATCAAATCCACACGAAAAGACCAGGAAGAGTGAGGTTTCCCCATCCATAGAAAAATGGGGTGCATTAGGTCCAGTTTGAACAAATATTCCGTTGAAGTTATTTATCTGTATATGAAAAATTTTCTGATGAATTAAGCACTTTTTTCTACGTTTATTTCAGTACATTGATGTAGACATCAGTTAAACAGCAACGAGAGGACACTGGTACAACACGACCAGCGTTGTGAAGTCATTCCAAACAGGGGCTTCTAAATGATATTTATATCGCGCGGTGCAGACCAAAAACAGAGGATTGGGACACATGCTGAAGCTGAATTGAAGCCTTTTTAATTTCTCCATTATGGGAACAGTGAGAAGCTCTACAATTCTTGTGAGTGACTCATGCCAGACAACATCTCGTGTCAGTAGAATGCACAAGCATGAGATATAAATGAGGTCTGAGTAGTAAGAAAGGATATGTCAGATGTTGGCCCGTGTTCCTTTTGTTTGCACCATTTTGAGGACAACCAAGTAGCGACATGAATAGATAATGGCATTGTTGGTGAACATAGCCAAAAGGACCCTAACAGTATCCCTGATCTCTTCCACAGACGCCCTTAATAGATACCGGCATAAGGTGATGGAGCATGCAACATTAGTTCTTTGAGATACGGTGCACGTGAATGTCTTTATATCTTTAATCCCTCACGCAAGAGTCTTTCATCTTTTAAACTTGAAGCATGACCAATAATAAGAGAAACATAAAGCATAGTACTTGGTATAAAACATAATCCATCCAAAGTAGAGCGCAGTTTTTTAGGCCATTTCCTTTGCGGCTTTGTTCTCCCTATGAAAGGTGTGAAGCAAAATTTTCTCTTTCAAAAACCATTTGCATTTATCCTCAAGTGAATTATTTACATTGTGATAATTATTCATAAGAGAAGCAACTGTTGCAAAACAATCTCTCTTGATTGTATGATTCCAAACTTTTTAACCACTCCTAAACCGTCTCTCAATGCTCACAACTCAACCTCCAATATTTTAGCCTTGCCAAATTTTTTTTTTCGTGAACTCACCAATTCAAGGATGAAATTATCCCCAACAGTCCCTTAACGGAAGCCATACTAAGTAGCCTTCCCGCAAAGATGAACCATAAGAGGCAAAAATCGTGTCTTTCTTCTGCTGAAGTTGAAAGCATGCCCTCATGACCTCTAATGGCGAGGCATAGTGACGGTCCCAATCAAGCGGGTGAAAGTCCTGAGTCTCGACCGCATTATCAGAGAAGGAAGCCGACTTAAAGGTTGCATGCCTCCTCAAGGACGCGATCAAGCGCTCCTGGTCCTGGACCGGTTCCCTCAGTGCAAAGTCTGTTGCTGAATGCTGACTGGCAGAAGCAGCTTGGCCTCACGGTCCCCGTTCTTCGTTTCAGGTGCAGGTACCCCTCTCTCTTTGAGGAGCTCCCACCCTCTTTCTGGTCTACTTGGCCTTCTTTCCGACTGACAGATGCTGCTCTTCTATTAGAGCCGCAAGAACAAAGCATTCACGAGACCCATGAGCAAGATGCTGTGGAACGGACTTGCAGGTTGCTCATGATGACGAAATGTCGAACAGTGCCGCTTTAGTCCCTTCATCCTTTGAAATGGGATCTGGGTTTGCCTGATTGTTTTGAGAAAACACTTGTTCCAAAATACCCAGATTATCTTCGATGCGTGATGGCCTCAAATGGGGTTGCCTCCCAGGACTTTGCAGTGTCAGCATTGCAAAAGAGCAATGAGAGCAAAGGGTCTGGGAATGGGAACGGACAGTGTCATAGAGGGCAAACGCCGGTTTCCCAATGAAGTTCCCAAGGGGATATGGAGCCCAAAAGAAAGTGAAGGCATGGATGGAGGAATTTCATAAGTTACCTTACGTTTCTCCTTATGAGGATCCAGGGGAAATTAATCCGAGTAGTGATTTAATGGAGAAGCAAATTGTTGGGGTTCTGCATGAATTTTTGAGTTTGACCATGCACAAGAAAACAAAGAAGAACTATTTGAGCAACTTGAGGGAGGAATCGAATCTTCCAAAGACATTTACCCGAATCTTCACTAGATATCCAGGCATATTTTTTGTCTCATTGAAGTGTAAACAGGGAAAAAGGGATCCACTAGTAGATCCACATCCTCTTGCTCGTCATAGAGAGAAGTTTTATCATGTAATGAGGCTTCCTGTACCTTATTGTAGTGAAGGCAGAAACTCGGAATCTGATGATGACATAATATTGTATGGTGGTTTTGCTACGCTTGAAGCTAAGGAAGATGAAATCTGAGGAGCTAGGAGTTGGAGCAGATAATGATGAATGGTTTGATCTTTTTTGATGGAGAATAGTATTTATATGGTAGAAGCAGCATTATAGCCACTTTATTTAATAGTAACTGAGTAAGAAAGAAAATTATTTTCTCTACAGATGAGTAGCTCTATTCCAAAATAGTAATTTTGATGGTTCTCTTATCAAGTATCAAAGTTTATATAAAGGATAGTGGATTTCAGGGAATGTTTCTTACTGAAAAGTTAAAAGGCTACGGCAAGTTTGCGTTATGCTTTTGTTCCCTTGATGCTTTAATTGATAAGGAACCTGTGGAAGATTCACTAACTTTTGTCAACTCATGCTTTCTAGAGATATTATAAATGTGGAGGATAATTTTCGCGTAAATATATTTTGTGTGGAAATCCCATTCTGTTCTCTAACAATGTTTATCACTGGGGCATTTCGATTTGGTATATAAAAGTGCATTGAAGCAAGAGTATGGTTTGGAAATTGGAGTTGTAGGTCTGCTTTAGGTTGATAAATAATTGGATGTGAGATTTCATAAAATTCCCACCGTTTGATATCTGTTGGCCCATGTTATGCTGATTAGTTTGTTTCCAGTAAATTTTTTACACCAGTTACCAACTATGAACATAATTCTCCTCTAGGTTAGCATTGTCTGCTGATATTAATTTGTAGCCAACTGTGGACATTATTCTTCGCATCAGTTACTAACTTGCTGCACCATTTGCAGTTAAAGGGAGTTTGTTGTAGTTTGGCGTTATCATTTGGACTATATATATGTGCTGATGACGCTTTGGTGACAATGGAGTCTGTTGGGTTGCCCGTCAATTTGAGAGTAGTCCAATTGAACTATTGAAGTCTACTTGTTAAGAAAAATATAAAGTCTAGCAGAATATCTTTTTCAGTCTAGCTCAAGGTGTAAATAAACATAATCCATCCAGAGTGGAGCAGTTCTTTCGGCCATTTCCTCTGCTTCTTGATTCCCTCATAAAAGTTGTGATTGAAACTTTCTTTCTAAAACCATTTGCAATTTATCCTTATGTGAATTATTTACTGTAAGAATTATTCATATATGATATAGGATAAGTTTTAGTTTAAGTGATACCAAGTCCTTTTAAAAATGATTTGATTGCTAAATTAAATCTTACTAATGCTATTTTGTCTACACGCCCACTCCAGGTCTTAAACCTCTTTTATCGTTAAAAAGAAAAAGTTTATTAAATTACCAAGTGGTAGTACTTTGCAATCGAGTCAAATGAATGCAAAACTGAATTTAATCTGAAATATGTCATTAAAGATGCCTGATAATTTATTCTCGATTAATGCATTGCTGCCTCAATTTTACGAGATTTTTTCATTTAAGTGTAGATTAATGATTATTACAAATTTGAGGGAGATGAAACGTATCAACCTAAATTGGGCCTTCCGCTTATTCTACCGACCAAAAACAAAAAACAGCAGTCCGGCGGTGACTGATGAGTGCTTGAGACACTGTCACCGTCCAACTCTTCAGGCGCAAGGCCCCCCCCCCCCCCCAGCGGCACCACCACCACCACCACCACCACCGAACACCTTTTCCAGATTCTCCGGCGGGCTTTCCACCTCCGTCAGCGGCGGCTGTTTCCCCATGTTTAGTTACAGAAATCCAGATGATTTCCTCCCGGTTATGTAAAGTTGTTTGCTCTCAACTCTGTTTTTCTATTGCCAGTTTTGCATATATATATATATATATATACCGTAATATTTGAGGTATATGATTTACATTTTATATTTTTCAGATGCAGAAGTGTGGCAAACTGGCAATAGTTATATCAAGCAAGGATACAAGATATGGAGAAGATTCAATTGTTACACTTGAACATGATGGTGTGAAATTAGTATGTTGGGCGCTGACAAACTCGTCATCATTTAGACAGAACGTTTACGAGCAGGTATCAGAATTCTCAAGTCCTGCATGCATTACAATTGGTGATGTTATAAACAAAGAACTATCAGAAAATTGAAGAACTTTTTAAATCAAACAGCTTAAAAAATATTTGAAAATCTGCAAGCAAATAGACCAAATAAATTATAAAACACAGCAGTGTGAAGAATATGCGACGGAACCGGATTAAATTCTGCAGAACAATGAGAGAATCAGATTTCCGAGAGCACCAAGGGGAGTATGGAAACAACATCATCAGGTGACGGATTACACGAGAAACAAAGGAATAATACTGAGGTTTATACCAATTGACAGAGAAAGAAAGCAGAAAAGGAGCAAACCTGAATGAATGGGAGATGAAACGAGCTTCGGTTGCAGCAAGATCGTGGGGTAAAAATTGAACTTTTGATCTAGGGGTGGGAGTGTGGGACACTCTTTGTGAGAGGATATTTTTCTAATTTCAAAGCCTTTTCCAAGTTGTAGCAAAACTGTTCATTTTCTCTTCTTTTTCCTGGTTTTTCTTCTGTTTAATTACCTCTCCAAAATGGCATTTTCTTTCATCCCTTTGTTTATGCGTTACACTGAAAGCTCCACACATGATCCTTTATGTCACCAAACAAGATACAACTTTTTGTTTTTACCATTGATTTGAAAAAAAATATGCGACATTTAACTTTGTGCTACTAATTCCATGAGCTCGTTGATTTGATGGAGTGTCCCAGGCAGTTGAAGTAACATTAAAGGTGAAATCCACCAAATAACCTACGCAAAAGGGCACTCAAACCCCATGGTAAACAAGTGCCACACAACACAGGCTTGTCTCGTCCCAGTGAATTTGAAGCACTTGATCAGCAACTTGAGGAGGCAAAGTTGTTGTCACTTGTCACTTTTCACTCTATGCTATCCAAAATGTGAATGCAGGAATAGTGCAAGTAACATGACATTAACCAGAAAGTATTAGGAGCTGGAACCCTGAATTAATTGCTTGCAGTTTCCATAGGCAACAGAGCGTGTCTCCTCTATATAGGCTTGGATTTGCGGTGCTGCATTTGGCACATTTTATATATGGCATGCATTCTCAACATCCCTTTTGTTTTCGAAATATATAACCATAATTGATTAAATTACAAAAAGCATAATTATTCAATTGTGTATGCATACATCCAAAAAAATAAAAGAAATGTCTGTCTGTAATTTTAGTTTAATCTCAGTAGAAATGAAAACATTTTACTGAATAGACAAATCCTTGCACAGTATAAATTAAAATGAAAAGATAATGATAGGATAGAATTATATTTGTTGTGGGCCAGATGTAACAAGAAGTCTCGTTCGGTTCCCTTCCAAGTTCCAAGTTCCAACTATTAGGTGAAACTCATTATTAATTTTCTTATCGACAATTCCATAATCAGAAGCCTTAATTTGGTCAGTAATTTTCTTTATCTAATAAATTAATTCATAATTTTTTTTCCTTGGAGTATCCAGTGAACTGGAGTGGAGCCACATTAACGAACACCAGTACCACCAATTTCTTCTCTGTTTTTTTTTTTGGGGGGGGGGGGTCAATTTTTGGTACTGAACACCATGTTCATGTTCAAAAATCAAAATACATAATGGAAGTGTGATTACCATAATAAAGAGTGCAACCATCACATAAGTGTGGGAGTTGAAGAGGTTCATAACTATGCCAGAAATTTCCCAACCAAAGCTATGTTCCCAAAAATGCACCGAACCACCAGAAAGGCATTATTGCAAATCGGGGAGGATGTGGACTCGTCACCAGTTACCAGCATATCGCATTGCATCGCCAATTGCCAAATGCCATTGCCTCCCTTAAAAGCTCCTTCTCCTCCCTCTTTCCCCCACCCCCACCACAGTTCTACACTGCACACACTACCAGAGAATCAATATTCCCACGCGCCCACTATACACACTTCCAAGTTAAGCATATTTTTATTAAGTTAAAAGAATTAATTAATTCTTATAATTTTATTTAATTTTAATTTTATTTCTTAAATTTTTATTTGAATATCAGTGTCTATAATTTTATTTATTTAAATTTTAATCTTTATTGTTAAGATATCGATTTTTATATTTTTCACACATTTGAGTTTTAATCTTTATAGTTGTTATTCATTAAAATATTAGTCTATTTTTTTCATGAAGGATTAGTATCCATAGTTTTAAATTAATAAGGTATTGGTTCCTTAAGAATAAAATTTAAATGAGTGAAATTATAAGGATCAATATAAAAAAAATTATAAGAATCAAAATCTAAATCTAATGAAATTATAGGGATTAATAATTTATTTTAACTTTTTTTTTCAAAAATCTAATTCTTTATAACCCTTGTAATCCTTAATAAAAGGTGTAATTCTTTTTATTACACTACATTTTATTGAAATATGTAACATATTCTCTTTATTTATGTTTACAGGTCAAATATATAAAGATATTTTCTACTTAAAGAAAAATATGAAAGAATTACGGTAAAGATATAAAAAAAATAAGCAAACTTAACGTCTAAGTTAGAGGAAAAAAAAAGTTAAAGATATTTTCAAACCATGAAACTTTAAGGAGTACTTTGAGTCACTTAAACATTATTTAAGCCTTTCATATCATAAAAAAATGCTTAGTTTGACCATTTGATCATAAAATTAAAGATAGATCAAAATGAAACAAACTTAACGTCTAAGTTAGAAGAAAACTAAGAAGTTAGAGATATTTTCAAATCATGAAATTTTACAGAATGCTTGGGATCACTCACACATTGCCTAAGCCTTTCGGATCACAAAAAATATTGCTTAGTTTGACTATTTGACTATGAAGTCAAAGTAAATTAAAAGAAAGTAAACTTAAGGAGATTGACAATTTAGATATGTATATAAATTGTATTTCTAAGAAGAGCCGGGTTGTGCCATTTTAGTAATACAAAAATAGAGTAACGAGGTAATACCAAAAAAAAAAATTAATTAGGTATTGGCACGATAAAAGTGAATTATACCTCAAAGTATAAAAATTGTAATTTGATTTTTGAGAGTCACATCTCATGTGAAAGATTATACTATTATTATTATTAATTTAAAAAAATTAAATTTATGAAACAATTTAAGGGGAACCTTGCAAAGATATCCTTAATTTACAAAAAAAAAAGAATATAAGACAAAAATGGTGCGAAGATGTTTTATCTACATTTTTGCATTTCTCTTTTCCGTACGTGCATTTTATACATGCCATGACAAGTTTAAGAAAAAGATGCACCGCACGTGATGCAAAGTTTTTGCAATGCCTGATGCATGTGCTTGTTTTTTTTTTTTTTTGAAAAATAATGATAATAAAAGACAGAAAACTTTATTCTTAATAAATAATATATTATTTATTATCATATGAGAAGGTAAGGACCATGGGTTCCTTTCGTGCTATGACACTTCTCCCTCCAATCTAAAAGATAAATAAAGTACGGACCAACTTAAAGCTGTTAACCCAAACAATGCAACCATTAGTGAAATGCCCTTTTGTAGAGCCAATGTGTGATCACTGAGTCTTGTAGAAAGCATTAAGCATATAATAATGAACCTGAAACTCCAAAAGTGGGTCATATATTTTTTTCTTATCTTTCTCAGGTTCTTTATACTTTTTTTCACGTGGGATCCTTAATCTCCTTTGATGATGTTTTCACTTTTCGGTAATCAATGAATTAATAATTTTCATCCTTCAGAATTGGGCACGAGTACTATTGGAGTGGATTAATTAATTTAGTTCACCTATCAACTTAGAGGAAGCAAAAAAAGTAATAAAAATAAGTGAGTAGAAAAAGTTAACAAATTTTCTTACACTATGATGGAATTGACAGGTTCAAAGATAGAATTTGATAATATGTATTAACCTCTTAACAGAAAAATGACAAAATTGTAATCGGATAATTATAGAGTGGTAAATCTCTCGAGACTCAAGGTTAAGACTAATTCACTCAAGTGACAAAGCTTTTTTTTTTCCTATAATACGAGATTTTGTATTATTTTAGTAAAAATGTTACAAGTTTTGAATTAAGTTGTGTTATTTTTTAATTTTTATTTAAATTTTTGTAAAAATATAGTAGTTAAAATTTTTAATTTTTTCATTTAACTATGTATTTTTTATTTTTTATATTTTAAAAAAATTATCGCATAAAGTAATTGTCCTAATTCACTTATGAAATAAAGTACTTGTTCTAGATTTTTACTTCTTGGTTTTTTTTTTTCGGGTAATGTACTTTCTTCGCGTTTCAATTTCATGATCTACTTATTCGTACTATAATCAAAGCATAACCTGCATTCAATCTTTGCCGTTAGCCCACATGTTTTGCGTAAGTTTTAATTTTGATAAGAAAGCAAAGTGTGTGATCACAAAGATTTACAGCAAGCATATAATAATGCAATCTAAAGGTCCAAAAAGTGGTCATTCTCATGCTCATTTTTTCTCAAATTTTCTAAATTTTTCTATATATTTTGGGAGATTTACTATAACATCATAACTTTTTTTTCAGAGTATCATTATTTTAGATAAAATATCAAACATTTATTAATTAATAAAATTTTAATAAATATTTAAAATTTATAGAGTATAATAAGTAATCAATAAATATTAAACAATTCAATAATTTATCAAAATTCCAATATTAAAAAATATAAATACAAGAATAATTTTTATCATAATAACTTTGAAATTGGACTCCTACGTAGTACTTTCTAGGATGATTTATAATAATTTTAATTCACTTATGGTCTTTTAGAAAGTTAATATTTACTAAAGATTTAAAATACCGAAAAAAAATAGTTCTCCGCTAATGAAGAGTCACATTCCTATCTAAACTATATATAAAGTGAATTCTAATTCACTTATTACTTTATTTTAGGACTTCAGGTTCTTGTTCACTCTTGCAGTTAATTCATTTTTTGAGAGTGAGTATTTAAAACTTTTATATTAATTTTATAAAAAACACTTTAAATTAATATGATTTTGTTTTTAAAAAAATACTGAAGAGAGATTTTCGCTGGAGTGTTAATCCAAGCTTGCATGGGTCGTGCGACACACGCACTTGTCCAGCGCGTGCCAAAGGACGAGAGAATAGAGTGTGTTCCTTTTAAGAGCGTCTTTCCACTCATCTTCATCTTTTGCATTTTGCAGTCCCATTCTCTCTCCGAGTCTCACTCCCAGCTCTCAACTTTCAACTTCTCAACTTTTCAACGAGCAATGGGTCGGCTTGCACCATTATCAGAAGAACCCATCAACGAAGAAGACGAAGGAAACACCACCTCAAAGAAGGGCCTCCAGGCATGGCGCAACTGGAACTGGATCAAGACCCACTTCTCCCTCGTCTTCAACAAGAAGTCCGACCTCAAGATCCTCCTCAGCGTTCTGGGTTGCCCTCTCTTCCATGCTCCTGCCCACCCCAAACTACCCCTCAATGAGGCAAGCCATTTTCTTCATCTATTTCCTTTCATATCCCACTCACGCCATTTTTCTTTTCATTTCTTCTGTTCTATGCCTCTCTCACTCGTCCAGCCAAAGTGCTTCTGTAATGCTGTTTGGAACCTCTGCTCTGCTACTTTACAGCCACACATCAATTTTCCAGCAAGATTCTTAGAAGAAATATCATTACTATTGTTCTTAAGTGTGTTTCATGTCTCTTCCTTTGTCTACAGAAGCATTCGCAGGAAGGGAAAAAAAAGTTAACCTTTTTTTTTTTTTTAAATATACATAGAAGCATGCTAGTTTGCTTTCTTCATTAGTTTTGGCAAAAGTATTTAGTATTAGTGTGTGTTTTCTTGATCAAATAAAGTTAGCCAAAAAAAGAAGAAGTTCAGATTTTGTATTGTTTTGATCACTTTGTTTATAATCTTCGTGTGTGCCACCAATAAATAAGTTGTCATTCCCAACTCCAGTATCAGGTTTTCTTTTCTTTTGTTCAAAAAGAATGCGTCCTTCTGTCTATGTTACCATGTGCATCTGATTTTCTCTAAAGATTGGTGTTGATCGAACTTTTTCCTATCTAATATAAAACCTTTGATCTCTTTCTAGCTTTCTTAATTCTTTCTAGCAAGGAAAAAAGAAGCAAAAAAAAAAAAAACAGAGAAAGGAGAAAGGGAGAGGCATTTCAGTAATGTTTCTTTACTTGTTATAAACTGATGCAGGTGTCATCGTCAGCCCAGTATATTATTCAACACTTCACGGCGGCAACAGGGTGCCGGAAGTTGGAGGGGAGAGTGAAAAATGTGTTCGCGACGGGGAAGGTGGCAATGGGTGCGGTGGATGAGCTCGGATCCGGCGGCGGAGCTAACGGAGTTTCAGAGAGAGGGTGCTTTGTGATGTGGCAAATGGTTCCCGACAAGTGGCAGATAGAGCTGGTTGTGGCGGGCCACAAGGTTGTGGCAGGTAGCGACGGCACCGTCGCTTGGCGCCACACCCCTTGGCTCGGCGCGCACGCCGCCAAAGGTGGCGTTCGCCCTCTTCGTCGCGCTGTTCAGGCGAGTTCGTATCTTGCTTTAGATTTTCTAATGGGGTGTTGCTGGTTTGCTTGTTTGTTTATTAATGCTCTTGTTGCTAGGCCTAGGCTCTAGGACTATTCTGTTAGGGCAAGCAGGGTTTGGTGATCTTTAATTCCAAAATTGTTGCGGGTGTTTTTAAGCATTTCTTAATGTTTTGGGATCCAAGTTCCAATTTAGTGTGAGACAGCTTAATGTGATTATTAAAATACAATGATAATTGACTATCCTCGTTATAACAAAATTCAAGGTGCTATGACCTAACCCTTGGCTTCATGAACTGGTTCAATCTTTTGTTAATGTAATATTATGAGGAATGAGCCCCTTATGGAATGTGGTATGGTGGGGTTTGGAATTTAGCATTATTATGAGAAAAAGGTTAATCAAATCTTACACACATAGATGTGGACTCCTAATCAAATATCTTTATTTTTTTTTCAAAATTCATAAATGCCGGTTGATGACTTTTCTTGTTCATTTTAATTAGTTAATACCGGGCTTGAATATATATCCATATGCTACCGGCCAACGTAATGGGTCTTTGTTTCCCTATTAAATTCTCTTCGTTTGTTCGGTCTAACCACATTCTTCTGTTTCCTTTTCTTCATTTATGAGGCTTCTTCGAATTTGAATTGATCATCATGTGTAATTATTCTGGCTTGACCTATTAATTTAATATTCTTTAAAGCAAAAAAAAAAAAAAAAGCTTAAGATGGCTAAAACAAATGAGTTCAATCGAATGTTACTCTGAAATTTCCAACTATTTTTTGTTTTTAGGGAAAAGGTTGGATTTTGGCCATCTGGTCCACTAAGTCTGCAGCTATGAACCATGAAATATATATGGTAGGATAAATTATAAGAAACCCCTTTAATTATAGGTCATGCATAGAAAACTTCTTGTGCTTTGAAATTCAACGTCACTGACTCTCTAAATTTAGCAAAATGTGCAAACTCGCGATTTGGTCAATCTAGGAAGTTGTGTCAGTGAGTTTCAATATATTGGGAAGTTATTTGCACATGACTCGTAGTTAGAGAAAGTTTTTTTATAATTTAGCCTATATAGTGACTTGACTTGATCAGCATCTGAAATGGTATCTCTGCTGTTTGATGTCAGTGGTTCTGTTTTTGTTGCCCTTAAACGACATTGTGGTTGTACATTGTAGGGACTGGACCCTTTGGCAGTGTCTGCTGTATTCTGTGCTGCGCAATACACGGGAGAAAAACAAATCTGGGGCATCGATTGTTTTGTGTTGAAACTGTCAGTTGATCAGAAGGACCTGGTTGAACGCAGTGATAGCACAGCAGAGATGATCAAGCACGTCATATTTGGTTACTTCAGCCAGAGAAGTGGGCTCCTAGTGTACCTGGAGGACTCATACCTGACCAGGATTCAATCACCTGGGACACACCCCACGTACTGGGAGACCACAATGTCAACCAAAATTGAGGATTACCGGCCGGTGGATGGCGTGATGATCGCGCATTCCGGCCGGTCAACCGTGATCATCAGCAGGTTTGGGGACAATTTAAAGGCTGGCCCCGCCATCACACGGTTGGAGGAATCATGGACCATTGATGATGTTGCATTCAATGTCCCAGGCCTGTCCATGGACTGCTTCATACCTCCTAAGGAACTCCAGAAAGACTATCCACAAAAGGATCTGGATTGGAGATCACCCTTGCATAGTTGATATAAAACTTCTGATTGTTTGATGCTATCTTTTTTTGGGCTTAACAAATGGTTGATGCTAATTGTTACTTAAATATATAGAATTAATGCTTTGTAATTGTATTACTGATTCTGGGCATAATGGATGTCAGCTATTAATTGTGTATATGGAAGTTGATTTTTGAGTTCCTCGTACAAGGCTGGGGCCGCTTCATGTTTGTTGGGTGCCTTCTGGCTGATAAGAAATCAAACTATATACCAAAAAATGTGTAAAGCTTATGCTCTTGTGCTAATTATGTGGTATGTGGCCTTTTTCTTTTTCAAAATTTTCTTGTTGGCTGTAGTCGAGTCCAACCATTTTAGTGAAAATGCTCAGGCTTGCTTGTTATGCCTCTACATTATTTTCAAATTTATTGTATTTTGTTTTCTATAATATTTTGATTAAAAGTTTTTTAAAACACAGAATATACTTAAAAACTAATCCAAAGACTAATATATCAAAGGGAAATAATGCACTTGAGCGCTTCATTTTTTTTCTTCTGTTTCACCTTCTTCTCCTAGGAGCCCTTTTCCCTTGGACATATTACTCATTAACCGATTGAATGACTGCATAACACGGTCTAGCCAGCTAACCTGTATCAGGTGTGGCTAACCCCAAGTACAAGTAGCAAGTGCAGTTCATGGGAACCAGCCAGCCTCCCACACTCTTTCTTCCCCTATATTTTCTGCCAAAGAATAGACCATAGAAAACCTCCACTTACCCAGACCATTAATCAAACAAGTGAAAGAAAGAGAGAGCACCCGCCATCTCAGCTTCGGTGCCTTCATGGGAGGTGTGACGGGGCGGCAAAACGAGAGCCTTTGTGAAATACTCTCACATTTCATATATACCTAACACCCATTTCTTTCATCCTAAATCCACTCTACCTTTCTTTCCGTTCATAGTCTTCTCTCATTCTCTTTATATCAAACGAACCAAACCCATCTCTTATCTTATAGAGCTGAGTTTGTTTACTTGCTTTTCTTTTTGTTCAGAAGGAAATTAGCCAAAGTTTCAAGTCAACCAATTTTAACTGCATCATCTCTAGTTAGCACCCTTTCTCTTGAACTGGGTTCTCATTTTCCCTGCTAGTCATGGGGGTTTTGTCCCTAAGTTCTTCCTCAATTTTGCCTCGTAATCCCACTAGAGTGCCTGAAAATAACGACTGGTGCCCTGCAAGGAGAAAGAGAAATGTTGTCTATTGTCAGGGAGGTGGAAATGTGATAAAGTCTTCTGGGCATTCTTCTGTATTAACAGAAAGATCGACATTGGTTAGCACAGATCACACTGCAACTTTAATGGATCCAGGAAGCTTGGTCTTGTCCCAAAGTGGGAAAAGCCAGGCAGAGATAGTAGTGAAGGATTTGGTGACTTATTGTGGACCAACATCCACCACATTAATAGGATTGGAAGATGGACTAGGAATTGTGAAATTTCTGAGAGGGAAGAAGTTTTTTATTACTGGTGCAACTGGGTTTCTAGCAGAAGGTATTAGTCTAAGAGTAGAAGGCTATAGCATTTCTGGAAATACTGTTCTATGCATCTTCAAGCTTTCCTCCATGCTTCAACTGCTATTAATTATGATATATGATTAACATTTAATTACTATTAATCCAGTTCTTATTGAGAAGATTTTAAGGACAGAACCGGATGTGGGCAGAATGTATCTTTTTATTAAGGCAAAGAATAAGCAAGCTGCAATAGATAGACTGCAGAATGAAGTATGGTTTAATAACATCTTCTTTCTTCAGCTTACATCTGTCAAATTTCATTGGTTTTACTTACTGATGATAATATCAAAATTTTATCTGTTGGTGGTTTGGATCATAAATACAGAGCTTTTCAGATGCCTTCGACAAATCCATGGCAAATCCTACCAAGCCTTTATGTTGAGCAAGCTAGTTCCTGTCATAGGCAATATTTGTGAACCCAATCTTGGACTAGATGGGGATTCATCAGATGTTATTGCAGAGGAGGTAGATGTAATTGTAAATTCTGCGGCTAATACAACATTTGATGAAAGGTTAGCCTCTTACTCTCCTAGAGCTTCTCCATCAATGATAAGTTCCCACATTTTCTTTTTGAGTTATAGTGTACTAATTTGACTAGTGTCAAATCCCAGATATGATACTGCTATCAACATAAACACAATAGGGCCTTGCCGCCTTATGGGCATTGCAAAAAAGTGCAAGAAGCTTAAGCTCTTTCTGCAAGTTTCAACAGGTGAAAAGATAAGAATGGGTTAAAAAAACAATCAGAAATCCATGTGCTGAGTGTGAAGAATCCTAGAAAACTCAATTCTTGATGGAAGTAGATTTACATTGTTGACCCAAAATCCTTGCTTGTAACGTGCAGCTTATGTTAATGGACAAAGACATGGTAGAATCATGGAAAGACCATTTAGCATCGGAGATTGCATAGCAAGAGAAAAATCTATATCTGAAGTTCCACCAAAATTCCATCCCACATTGGACATTGAAGGCGAAATAAATCTGGTTTCAAATTACAAGGGAAAGAATGAAGATAATTTTTTAGCTCAAAAGATGAGGGAGTTGGGTCTAGAGAGGTACTGAGTGTCCTTTATTTTAAATGATTCGTTATTTATCATTTTCTTGCCGTCTTTCGTAAAAAGATCAAGACAGATGGTGGAGACAGAATGCTTCAGCTTCCTATATAGAATTTTTATCTCACAAATTCTACGATGATTCTTGGAATTCATAATCTAATTTGATGTAAGTTATTGTCTAAACAGGTCCAGAAGATATGGATGAGAGGATACTTATGTGTTCACAAAGGCTATGGGAGAAATGACGATAGGCAAATTGAGGGAGGATATTCCAGTTGTTATAATTCGACCCAGTGTTATTGAGAGCACTTTCAGAGAGCCATTTCCTGGGTGGATGGAAGGAAAAAGGTTTCTCACCACCTCTCCCTCAAAAGAAAAAAGAACTTTATGAATAACCTATAAATTGCAATGAGATTTGTATGATGGAGCCAACATTTTTTCTTTTTAACTACCAGGATGATGGATCCAATAGTTCTCTGCTATGGGAAAGGGCAGCTGACAGGTTTCTTGGTAGACCCAAATGGAGTACTCGATGTGGTAAGTGACAATAAACAATTAGATTCTTTTACAGAGTCCAATTCATAGACTCCAATGTTTGGTTAATAGTGCACACACACACAGTAACAGTTGCTCTGTGAATGAACCCGAGTGATTACAGGTCCCAGCTGATATGGTAGTTAATGCAACCTTAGCAGCAATGGCAAGGCATGGAATGACCCAAAAACCAGATATCAACGTGTACCAAATTGCTTCATCTGTCGTGAATCCTCTAGCATTCCAAGACCTGGCGAGACTGCTCTATGAACATTACAGCTCCTCGCCATGCATGGACTCAGAGGGTAGGCCCATTCAAGTTCCACTGATGAAGTTGTTAGCTCCACAGAAGAGTTCTCTGCTCACCTTTGGAGAGATGCCATTCAGAAAAGTGGCCTGACAGCTATGGCCTCCTCAGAGGAGAATCTGTCTCAAAAACTTGAAAATATCTGCAGAAAATCAGTGGAGCAAGCAAAGCACTTGGTCAACATTTATGAGCCATACACATTTTATGGTGGAAGGTTAGACACTAATTAGCCTCACTCCTTTTCAACTAGTAGCAGCACTAGTGACTCATTTTTGTAGGAAACAAAAAATGAAACTCAGTTATACATCTTTTGAGGAGTAAATTACTGATTTAGAACCAACAACTGTGATGCAGGTTTGATAACAGTAATACTCAAAGATTGATGGAAAGCATGTCTGAAGAAGAAAAGTGGGAGTTTGGGTTTGATGTAAAGGGCATAGATTGGAAAGATTATATCACTAATGTCCACATACCGGGTCTAAGGAGACATGTCACGAAAGGAAGAGGAATGGGTAGTTAACGACTTAAATCTTGTGGCATGTCATCACCAATCAAGCTCTGCAACCAACTGTAATAATATATATATATATATATCTTCTTTCCTTGGACCCTATAGAGTATATAGACAATAGAATGTGGCAACCACTACATGGGTAGCCTCCATTATCCATGCTGTGATTTGTTAATAATCAAATTTCTGCAGTCAAATACTCCACACTATGTACATGTTCTTCGGTTGAAAATTCTATTAGTCAAAGAGTCAGCCTAAGAGGCACGTTGTCTACCTTCTCATCTCATTTTTAATTTTTAAAATTTTAATGAGTGCAATTTTTTTTTAATAAAAAAGGTCGACATCTGGTGTGGCAGGTAAGAATAAGTTAAAATGAAAGTAAAATGGCTTCACCCACTTCATAGGATTTGAGCCCAGAATTAAATAATATCTAAAGGGATCTAATGTTATTTAAACTAAAACTCATGAACACTATGTGAAATGTATGCCTTTAAGAGTTTTATTAATAATAAAAAGTTATAGTTTATACCTCTTAATTTTTTTAATTCGTACAATTTATTTGTTTTAACTATTTAATTATGTCTACAATTTTAACAATACAAGGAAAAATGAGATAAATTATACATTGAGATTCCTTTTTTGTTATCTAATTTTTACTTTCTCAAAAAATCCTTAATAGCTAAATAAATACAAATAAAAAAGAGATACAATTGTAAATACAAATATTTTTTGATAACTACATTTTATAATTACAACTTCTTTAAAATATAGAGAGTTATCTTTTTTTTTCATATACAATTATAATTGATTTCAAATATAGTTTACATTTTTACAAAATTATTTAATTTTAATTTAATATAATCACAATTAATTAATTTATAAATAATTATATAAATAAAAAATTAAAAAATACATATTTAAAAGTACATAATACTTATCAAGACATCAGGACTTATAAAATTAATTTACATGTAATACATGTAATAAGGCAAAAGCGGTGGCGTTAGCATCATAGGAAGTTTCTATCGATGGTACTCAGTTGCTGTATTAATTTATTTCGTTAAGATTTATGAGTTTTTTTTTCTTAAGAAAAAGAAAAGCAGCTTTGAGCACAGTTACGAATAATTGGACATTGGTCAGTTCCGTAGGGCGCCAAATACTTCACACTACGCTGACCATGACTGCATTATTATTTTTATAAACAAATTGACTGCATTATTATATCTAAATATCTTAATGTCGAGCACAGAAGAACCTTTCTTATGTAATTTATTTACACGTATTATTACATGTAAATTTTTAATGATTTTATAAATATTAAATAATCTACCAACAAATCAATTGAAATTTATGAAAATACACTTAATTTATAATAAAAATTAATAAATAATTTTGAATAAAATAATTAAAGAATCTCTTTAATGTTATATCTTTTGTAAAAATATACTATTAAAAGAAACAGTTTTAATATCTCATATAAAATTAGTTTTACATATAAAAAGTATAACGGACAAGAATTAAAAATTACTAAATAATCTACTAAATTTGAAATATATTTTATTTTTTATTAGCTTCTTAAGTAATATTATCGTGTCTCTTAATTTATATTTTTTTAACTTTATATTTATATAATTATTTTATGAATTAATTAATTATAATTTTATTATAATTGAAACTTATTTTTGTTTTTTGACCAAGAATAATCGTGAAACTAACATTTCAGGTTAGAGATGATTGTTAACCACTCCAATTTATAAGTTATTTAGTTAAATAAAAATAGTTTTGAGAAAAAGTAAAAATATAACTTTATATATTTTAAAGAAATTATAATTATAGAATATAATTATAAAAAATGTGTGTTTATAATTTTATTTTTTTATTTATATTCAATTAATTATTAATATTTCTTAAAAAATCTAAAATTTGACATAAAAGAAAATCATTTATAACAGTACAGATTACAAATATCTAATTTGTCATTTTTTGACACTATAAACAAATAGTCTAACATTACAATGGGAGAATAATAGAAGGATAAAATATAATTTATATTTTTAAAATTTACTCTAATATTAAATTATTTTTTTGAGATTTTTTTTGTCTCACTAAATTTTTAAAATTTTTGATTTGACTTAAAAATGTTAATTTATTTATTAAAAGAAATGAAAGTTAACATCTAAGTTCAAGTTACACCAAATTTGTGAAGTAAAAAAAAATTAAGAGGTAATTTGATAGAGAAATAAACTTTAAAGATATAAATTATATTTTATTCTATAAAATCTTCTAACTAAATGATCACATAATATACACGTAGATCACGTGATGTGCACGTAACGGTAATTTTTGTTTTATTTAATAGTAAAATTAATATTTTTAAGTCAGATAAAAGTTTAAAAAATTTAATGAGAAAATAAGTCTTTAAGAATAATTTGATATTAAGATAAATTTTAACTCTGTAAATTATATTTTATCAATAATAAAAATACTGTGAATAGAGAAAGGATAAAAAAAATATAAGTATTTAAGGGATTATCAATAACATCACTCATCCAAATCCAATTATTCATATATCTTTATTCGAAATTTAACTAATCATTTTTTACTTTGAATTTTGAATGGCCTAACAGACATGCGAGGTAGCTTGTAACCCAAAAAAAAAAAAAAAGACATGGGAGGTAGCTTCCTCAAGGAAACAATGATACAATGTCACATCAAAATCTTATATTATAGTATTTCCAGAACAATTATCATTGTACCTTAACTGTCAACGCATTTAGTGCATCGCATGTGTCCTTTGGACACTAATAAAGGAAACTTATTCAATTTAGGATGTAATAAATTATCAAGCTGTATAATATTATGTATCAACAATTTGATTTTCCTTTTTTTTTCTCTTTTTTTATTGTTACGAATTAATTATCATTAATAGATTTTGACATTAATATATATATATATATATATATATATATATATATTTAGGATGTAATAAATTATCAAGCTGTATAATATTATGTATCAACAATTTGATTTTTCTTTTTTTTTCTCTTTTTTTATTGTTACGAATTAATTATCATTAATAGATTTTGACATTAATATATATATATATATATATATATATATTAGTGAATGAATAAAGACGCACATAATTTTAAATTTAATGATCCGTGTGCTTTGCAATTTCTAAGAAAAACTAAAAAACAACCTTTTAGTATTTACCACGCGTTGAAAGTTCTTCCTTGGTGTTCTTCTTGTGGCCACATTCCTCTCTGCCAGCCAAATCCAACGAATTCAAAGACAGTCCAAAAGAATATAAAATTCATGGTTCAAAATAATCGTCACTATTTAATTATATGCCGAAAACATCACTGTTAAAAATTAGAACTTAATAGTGTTTCTTCCCACTTTCAAGGTCCACTTTTGATTCGGCCAGTTTTACTATTTGTGCTCCTGTGGCTCTGGTTGGGCTGTTGTGTCTTTGGTTCCTCTCCTCTCTCCCAAAGAGGGAAGGAGAGAATAATGGAGGGTGCAGCAGTGTGGCAAGGTGCGGTTTTGGGTGGAATACTCTTCTGGGTTGTCTCAGCTTCATACCTCAATGTCACTCGCAAGCTTAGATCTTTCCTACAACCTTGGGTCTCTCACCATGTTGAGACTGGAACCCCTATTATCATTCAGATCCAGGTAACTAACATATTCACCGAAGGGTGGTTAGAAAAATAAAAATAAAAACCCAGATTTTTATTCTCTCCACATTCTAAGCTTTTCAATGTTTTTGCGGTAAATGCTCAAATTTTGTGGCTGCTGCAGAGTTACCAGCATGGATTCCTGGATGCTCTTTTCTCGGGGTTGTCTTGTGCTGTTTCTGTGCCCTTTTATACTGCTTTTCTTCCTCTGCTATTCTGGGTATGTACTCACGAACTCCTGAGAATTTTTTTTTATGATATGTAGAAAAAAATTCAAATTCAATATCTTTTCGTGTATATATAGAGTGGGCATGGCAAATTGGCGAGGCAGATGACCTTGTTGATGGCGTTCTGTGATTATATTGGGAACTGTATAAAGGTATGTACTTGCTCTTATTTAATTCAGAATTAGATTCAACCTTTCATCTATCTGTGATCACCGTCTTTACCTGTTAAATTATACCTGCGGGGTTTGTCACTCAACAGGATGTGGTATCAGCTCCAAGACCCCCTTCTCCACCTGTTAGGAGATTAACTGCTACAAAAGATGAAGAAGAGAATGCGTTAGAATATGGACTGCCTTCTTCTCACACTCTTAACACAGTTTGCTTATCTGGGTATTTATAAGTCTTTTTATTTGCTTTTATTCATAAGTCATCCTACTTGGTGTGGGGCTAATTTAGCTGGAATGATAACAGAAAGGGATTCTGAGGCATGTCTTTAGAGTAAGTTTTGTGTAGTGTTATAAAGGTTGTTATTAGTGTGATATGCCATGCTGTTGAGACGTTATATATGTACACTGACTCAGAATTGAGCAGGTGGCATGCCTTATAAGTCAAGTCATATGGTTACACTCACTCTTCTCCCTATCTATTTTCTGGACCAACTAAGGAGAAAATAAATAAATAAATAAATAACTTGGTAATGTATTTTCTTTTTACAAACATATATTCTATCCATCTTCTATCGTCAATTTAACATATTATTGGTTAGAAGGCTTATAGCTTTTCAAAGTCAGATTATTCCTTGAGAAAGATGAAACCTTTGCTTTGCACTCTTTGCTTTTGTCATTAATGGATGTTTCTCCTTGGAATGGATGTTTGTCAGCTACCTTTTGCACTATGTCCTGACTCATGCTCAAATTCAAGGTGCCTATGTCAGTTTTCTTGGAGTTGGACTTGTTTGCTTGCTCGTGGCGCTCATTGGTTTGGGTAGGTTTTCTATGTCCTATATATTATTAGCAGCTTCTTATTGTTGGCCTATTGCACAGCAAAACAGTGAAACATATTTGGTCTTTTTTGTAGGAAGAATTCATCTTGGCATGCACAGTTTGATTGATGTTCTTGCTGGTCTTCTTATTGGACTTGGGGTCCTTGCATTTTGGCTTACAGTTGATGAATACATTGACAGTTTTGTGGTCTCAGGACAAAATGGTATTCTTATTTCTAATTGATAAATTCAGCACAGAATAGCTTTATCCTTTATAATAACCACAGTACATACTGGCACGCAGATTGTAGAAATTGGATTATATTTGTAATTATCATATTAGAAAAACAATAGTCTCAAGTGGAAAGTATATGTACAAACTTGTCAAGGTTTTTAGGACTTTTCACCCCTTATTTCTTAAGCATCTTTTGTTTATAAAACGTAAAAGACTACTTAAATTTTTTAATTTGAGTAATCTTAACAAGCTTTCCTTGTATTTGACCTCATCTAAACTGTTTTTGTTGCAGTTACACCTTTCTGGGCTGCCTTGAGCTTCCTCTTGCTCTTTGCTTATCCAACTCCTGAACTTCCAACTCCAAGCTTTGAGTTTCACACTGCTTTCAATGGTGTTGCATTGGGAATTGTAAGCAGTTTTTTATCCTTTAACATCATCTAAACTTGTTTCATCTTTATTCTTTCATAATATGAATGAATATACACAAGATTACATAATTTCTTCTTGTTATAAGGTTAGACATAGTGAGAATAGAACTCTGGAATATAACACTTAAGTAGAGCCATAGACCAAAAGAAAATGTCTTGGGGTGCTTTAGTTGATTGTAATACCTCATCAAGCTGCTGAAGTAAAAATTTTTAGTGCTAAGTTGTTTTTCATTGCATCTTGTGCCAAAATAATTTCAACTACTTGCATGCTAAGATCGATTTGACTACCACTAGACACCTTTCAATATTGGGCGCTCCAAATCAGAATTTAGATTCTGAATGTTGCTGGGGCTATATCTGCCTAGTCTTGAATTGTGACTTCACTGACTTGAATTCAAATGCACCTTAATCATCTTAAAACTGACAGTCTTGCACCCATTTCATAAAGTACTCTTGTTTGAGGTGAATATGCTGAATACAATTTTTTCCAGTGCAACTGTAAACACATCAAATGTCTGACATCAGCTATAGAACATTAAAGATCCATATTATATTGGAGCATGTTAGTTACAGCTCGATATGCTCAAGGATAAACATCAAGCTAAATGTGAAATGTAGCTGTAATTTAATTCACATCTTTTCAAGTTTACAGCAATTTGGATTAGAATAAAGTACTCCCCTAGGATTTGTTTTGGTAGTCCTCCAAAACTAACTAAACATGCCAAGAGCTAGAGCTGTTCTCAGTTTTTGGTTTTTCAAATTATTATTCCTTTTTAATTTGGTTTTATTATTCTGATTGGATTTTTTAGGGTAAACAACAGTGAAGAACATTAGGATATGTAATTGCTTTAAAAGATTTACTACTCCTAAGGCTCCAAGTGGGAGTCCTGCTGTATAAAATAAGAGACTTTGCTCTTACAAGAGAGATGAATGTGTATGGAATTGTCTAATGCTTTGAGAAGTTAATGAGGAAAGAGACAGCCATGTAAATAGTTTCTCTCTCTTTTATAAATTAGCACATCATCTTTCTCTCACATCTGGGCGTGTATGTTTGTTCAGAGTTCAGACTCCTCTTTCCTTGTTATATTGTCTTATTTTTCTTTTATTCTCTATATTTTCTTAGTTTCGGAAATTTTGAACTAGGCATCACTGTAACCTAAGTGAGGATAAAGCTATTTAGTCATTTTTCCAGTATCATCCAGCATCTGAAATGAATTTGGAACATTGTAGTTTCTAGTAGAAGCATTAAGAACTGTAGAACCATCAAACCATGTATGAAGAATTGGTGAATTGAAATTGACCTGCAAATTCGTAGATAAGTATGACTATTGGTGGCTCTGTAGAAGTCATCTTTGGAATTTTTAAAATAGTGTTCTCTTACCTTTTTCTCTTATGTAATGTACTTTAATATTTGCATCCTTACTAGTAAGTTTCATATGCAAACCATTCAGATTTTTTAGAAAGAAAGTTGAGAAATAAAACAGAGGAAGAAGAAATAGAGAGAGGGAGAGTCTAGATTTAATGTGTGAATAGATGTTTCTCTTTCCTCATTAAAGTGGGATTCTCTTGCCCCATCAAAGTCTGGCTGCACTGTAAGTTTTGGTCACTTTGTAGCCATTAGATGAAAGTATAATCATTGGCTTAAAATTAGTTTAAGACAAACTCTTCCATTGGTTTCAATTGATCCTAACTCCTTATATAATGAATAAGGATGGTACTCTGCATTGATGAATTTGCTTTTCAAGTGCTTCTACATCTTTACCGCCCTCGGGTATTGAATTCACCAAGCATCCCAAGCATAGGCAAATCACATTGTTAAGGACATGGGAGCCTTCAATATCATATATTTCCGTCTTAATTTTTGTTCCTTGTTATGTATATATTAATTTAAATGCTCATGTTCTTCAGGTCGTTGGGGTACAGCAAACATATCATCAATTTCACCAAGACTCTGTTCCTCGTCTGTTCACTTCAGAACTCCCAATACGTGTATTCTTGGGAAGAGTGCTTTTGGGAATACCAACAATTCTGATTGTGAAATTCTGCAGCAAGGCTCTTGCAAAATGGACTCTTCCCGTGGTATCAAACACCTTGGGCATCCCAATAAAATCGACCAGCTATATCCCCACATTGAATGTAACGGGAGAAAAGTCCAACAATGTTAGACAAGGATTGCAAAAGCTCCTTTCCCAGCTTGAGGCATTGGATGTTGATACCGGGATTAGATTTCTTCAGTATGCTGGACTAGCGTGGTCTGTGGTCGACCTCGTGCCAATTCTTTTTTCTTACACGGGCTTGTGATTTGTGATATGCTTAGTAATTTATGTACTCGTTCCAAAGGAATACGTCATTACGTAAATCAAATATTTGCACAGCACGGGATCATCCCATTTTGCTTCTGTATCCAGTTAAAAGCTATTTTACAGTATATAAGAAAACTACAAGTCAACCCAACTATTTTTTTGGATGAGCAAATTTTGCCGAATTAGGAGACAAAGTTTGATGTCATGAATTCTTTCATCTAATCCTCGTTTCTCTCGATCCTCCCAGTGAAATATCTGCTTAGTGAGAATCCTATTTAGACACTAATTGCTTTCCCAGTAAGTTTCATAAATTGCTCCGTAGAACAACAGATTCTCTTAATCTGCAAAAAAATGTCTAGTAATAGTCCACTTACAAACGGAAGGCTCATTGGAATGATCATTTTTAAAAAAAAAAAAATTCTTAAGATTTTCTTAAAAGATCTTTTAAAAAAAATAAAAGATATTTTATATTTGAATGTAATATTAAAAAAATATTTTTTTTAAATTTCAATATTTTTTATGTTATAAAAAAAACTTTTTTTTTAAAGTACAAAATTTTAACTTCTAACAAAAAGCACAAATTGTGATTTTCTCTAGTGCTTCAGTTTTTTTTTTTAACTTCATTTAAATATATTAAAATATAACAGAAATACCTTTTTAAAAAAACTTTTTTTTATTTAAAAAAACACATCCAACCAATTTCTCAATCGCTTTCATTCAATTTTTCTGCAAAAATTTATCTTATGCTTTGAACTGGCATTCTTTATCCTAAGGATAAAAAATTACGAGCCCAATAGAGAGCAGGTTCGAGATTTTCTCTATTTGCCAAAAAATAAAACTTGGAAATTTCACAATCGCCGCAAAAGAATGCAAGGTAGTGGATTCCAAACCATCAAAGGGTTAGACAATAAATCCATACAGGAGGCCAGCACTAACCTGGACGCTGAGATTAACATAATACGTTGTCGACGTACTTGTATCAACGAAGGTTAAGATGCCAGATGGTGATACACGGAGAGTTTTTGGAGAAATATACAACAGTAATGAAGGCAATAGGCAGGAAAAAAAATCCTGCCATTTCCCTTCACTCTCCCCAGCTATTGAATTTGACCAAAGGTCAAATGATAACTCCTCAAGTGGATGAGTTCAAATAAGTAGACATAATTCGTAGTAACAAAATTGAATCACTATTATATTATCATGCAACTTTTACTGAAAATTGATAGAACATAGCTAAGCATCCACGAGATAAAAATTTCAGTCAGGGTTCTAAAAGCCTGAAAAGGGGGTATGAAACATGAGAATAAAATACAGACGGGGAAAACAAAAACAAAAAAAAAAATCCACATTTTGCTGGAATAATACATAATCGGACATAGCCATCATCTAGGCGACTTCTCCAACAGGGTGCCAGCAAGTTCTTGAGCGTAACAAATCAGTGGAACGTTACCTGCCTATTATACATCAAAGCGGTCTTGGACAACCACCACAAATTCATGGGACGTGCATATCCATGGATTTAAATGCTTACAGCAATCTCACCAATGAGGATACACAACTACCTGAAATTAGTGTAGAAGAGGTAATCGTTGATACCAGTATGACATTCAGCAGCTACATTATAGGAAGTAATCAGGCGTTCTACGGGTGACATCAGGTTCTCCTCTCCTGGGAGCTGGTTCAAACTGCAAGAAACATTTCAAATTTATGCATAGACAATCCATAAGATAGGACTAAAACTAACAATATCTTACCAAGCAAAATAAGAAAATTCTGTTGAATGAGAAGGAGAGAGACCTGGATAAATGTGTGGCCTTTGCAATCATCAACTTCCAATATGGAAGCCATGTTCCCACATCGGTAACAGTAGTTAGGTGCACTAAAAATGGTAACCACCTTTTGTTCCTGTTTCAACAAAACAATGGACATATCTAAAACTCTACACCCATAATTCCAAAGCAAGCAAGCAAACGAGAAGATCATTCCATGAGAAGGACAATTACATGAGCCCAGTTAAATCCATCCATAACCAGCTGATGAGCTCTAGCAATCAACTTTAGGCTGTTTGTGTGATTGAACTGTTCAGATATATCCTGAAAGAAAGAATGCAAATTGGAATTAAAATAATAATAGACGACAACAATTGATCTCTCAATACTTCAAAAATAACATATTCAACAATGGAGAGAATAGAGAAATTATAGCTGTGGTTACCTGGCCAAAAGTATATCCAGCACCACGGGGAGAAATCCCCCATCCACATCTGTCATCTGGGTCAGACCACAACAGATCACACATGGGCCCTTCATGAGGAACCTCTTGAACACGATCAAAGTTCCTTATGTTATCAAGGGTCTCAATTGAAGGCGACAGTCCACCATGCAAACAAAATATTTCTGATTCAACCTGGGAGGGTCTATATTAAATTAGAAGCTGAATGATAAACAAACTGTAACCAGAACTTTAACTGTGAATTTATTATTTATTTATTGCAGGAAGCATAAGAAAGTTGTTTACCAATTACCAGTCAATCTAAAATCTCACAGCATGATAAAGACAATGAACCTCAATTGAACTAGTCACAAAAGACAAACTAACCAAACAAACTTGAGTAAATTACATTCACTGCTCCTGAAGTTCAGTGAAATTACAAGACCATCATTATGTCTCGTTTTGTAAACTACAGACCTCCTTTTAAAAGGCAGAAATGTCAAAGAACTAAGTTCATATCTGGAAATATAATATAACCCTATCCATGCTTACACAAACTACATGCATTGGTTAAAACTTACCACTTTATATCTTAGTCCATTATCACCTCCCTCGCCCCTCCAAACAATGAATTTTCTCAATAGAACTCACAGGAATTTTGGCTAGTTTATCATTCATGAAATGGGGTACTGCTCAATAAGTCTTAGGACCTAGTAATATAAGGAGTGATATTGGTGTTCTGTTGATATTAACACCTTGATGGAAAAGGAAATTTGTCATGTAAAAAGATAAAAGTCATGTAAAAGAATTATATAAAAGAGTTCTTTGAACCTCTTAAACAAAAGGTAAATGTTGATAATTTCACTTAATATTGCAAACAGAATGTAATTTACACAAAAAATCTACCCCTACCCCAAATTTTCAATTTACATAGTAACTTACATGAAATTTATTCTCCATGCTTATTGTCCTTTCTACCACTTAAAATCACAAACAAAATGCATAAATAGAAAAAAAAAAAAAAAAGTACTAACCAATGCAGTCAATGGAAAGAAATCAAAAAGGTCCGTAAAGATCTTCCAAACATTAGCACTACCATACCTGCAAATAAATTATCAAAAGAAAGAACTATCATGAAGCTAAGAAAAGAAACAAGAAATTATACTGTTTAAGTGCAAGAAACCAGACCACTAAGCTAACATCTAAGATCAACTGATTCATAGACCCATAAAACTGAGCCTAGCCAAGGGTTAAATCCAGCGCAAGCCAAGCTGTATCTAAATCTAGATCCAATTACATATGATATCAATCAACCCACATCCATTAACTTGCCCATCAAATAAAGTTACAATTCATATGCACAAGTATGTGTGTCACTTTCAAAGTCCAAACTCAATCTCAAATCTAAATATTAATTTCTTCATTGAACATAAGGAATCTTACTCAGAGTTCAGATTTTTTTAAAACAGACCACAGGATGTAACCAGCATCATAACATTATCAAATCATGTGATACGTCACAAGATCCACTTTAGACTACACACAAACTATATCTCTTCAAAACAATATAGGTCCTATTTGTTGTAGATAATACTAATAATACAAACACATAATGAGATCAAGGCTCATGAAGGAATCGACAGAGAGATTACATGACTCACGTCCTAAACCCCCTCCCCTCAAAAAGCAGCATTTTTCTTGTCTTTGTTATTTTGAAGAACATCCTTTTTAAAAAGATAATATATTTCAATTTACATTATTCCCAAATACCAACTCAACAGGCAACCTGATGCTATCAATTTGTTTAGGTGTTTTAGTTAGCAATAATGAATCCAAATAAAACTCCTTACTTATTTTCTCTCACTTTCATTTTAGACCAATATTTCCGCATTGAATAGAATTCCATATTCTTTACCTATGTAAACAAGAACATAGGACATTGTATATCAGTATGATATTGTACACCATACAACTTCCATCAGATCACTACTGATACAACCAGATTGTCATACTGCCATAAATCCATCAATATAAAAAAAAAATTGAAGATCTCTAAACTGGCAATCACGAATCAAAAGGTTACATAAAGCATCATGCTCCGTACATGTGAGTAAAAGAAATAAGCTAATCAAAATATAATGTTAAATTCTAAAAACGTATATTGAAGGGGAAAAGAAAAAGGATTTCCCAAACAGCCTATAGTTTATATCTGAAAAGAAGTTTGTGACACCATGGTAATATTAATAACAAAGTTGTACATTAGTGTTTAAGAAAATGAAACTTTAATTGAAAAAATTTCAAAATTATAAGCATGATATAAATCTTCCCTAAACAAAAGCATCCCCTGTTTTCCCCCCATACGACTTCTAAATGAAGATGTTAAAAACTCACTTTCTTAGGCATTCATCGTAAAATCCATATACTTGAGTAATCTGCATAAAAGAACAGTTAGCTCAACAAATAATAAACAATAATGGCTACTTCTAAAATACACTATGAAATTACAGTGCAAGAAACACTGTAATACCTTGACCATTGAATTTTTGTTTGTACACATAGTCAATTATGATTATTCCAGTTCAGTAAATTTAAACTATTTGATATTTTTTTCCTTCTTTTTTATAGCCATTTACATGTACACACAAAAATTCTACAGTGATGATATTATAGCATATTCATACACTATAATTTTATAGTGTATTGTAGAATTGGCCTACAATAATACAAGTCTTCAAATCAAACCCAAATATGATTAGCCATAACTACTTATTATACAATTAAAAAGCTTCCAAGACTAACTAATTTTTTGTGCCGTTCAATAATAACAGTTACTAAATAACTTTAGAAATAAATGCCATAAAGGACCTCTAGAAACATAAACAATTTATAATTTTGAATGAAAGAATGGAGCAAATATATACCTGACGGCTTTCATGGTTTCCTCTAAGAATAGTAATTCGCTGAGGATACCGCACTTTCAGTGCCACAAGGAGCTGGATAGAATAACTAATTAGTACGCCTAACATACAACACTGTCAATTGAAGGAAAATTAAGAAACAGAGATTAACAAATGAATAAATATCAATGTAACACCATCACTCCACATCCCACCAAGTAAATAGGCATATGCTAATTGATCGAAGACAGTCATAGCATATGTAATACCTAGAAAAATTGTTCAATCCTCTAGATAGGCATGCATGTTACTAATAACTGGAAAGGAATTTACCATAAATGATGATTGAGATTTAGTACACTTAATGTTTCAACCCTCAACAATCTCAAAAGTCAAAAGGCCAATCCTGAAACAGCTCTCAAAGAAACAATTACAATATAGTAATTGCAGGTTCCAGATTTCATCAGAATATGACTTGCTTAAAACCCCCCACAATGCCCAAAAATGTCAACAATTACCTCTGCCTGTTATTCACAAGTTGAAAAGTTGATGCTGACAATTGTAAGATAATACAAACTTCTATATAATTTTTATGCACATGCAATCCACCTTTCAGCTTTGTGAGCCTTCTAAATCTTGACACATTCTAATACTATTCCCTCATTTACACATGCCTATGTTGTAAAAATTTGAAAGGAGTCATTTGCCACTTGGGGGTGGTCACATTTTCTATATTCACCCTAATAGCAAAAGACAACTTAAATGATGCTCGCCCACACTTCATGGACTACTACTTCTTGACAACAATTTTTCATCTGATTCTTTGCTCACCCTAAAGTGTGAATATTATAAAATGCACCCCACAGAGAGGTTGGGGCGGAGAGAGAGAACAATGAATTGAAAAAGAATAAAAAGTGAAGAAAAATGAAAAAAGATTATATTGGTTGTACTTACTGTTACAGTTTCAACTGAATAATAACCCCGGTCCACATAATCACCCATAAACAAGTAGTTAGTATCTGGACACTGTAAAAGAAGCAGATATTCTTAGATTTCATATCTAAATAATCAGCAAGATATATTGTCCAGAAACTGACAAAAATTGTAATCTTATCAAAAATTCATTTTGCACAATTAAAATGTTAAAATGAACTTTAACATAGGGTCACAGTGAATTCAATGAGTATTTCCCGGATCATACAATTTACTCCACAATACCTCCGATGCACTCCAATCTTTAAAAGCATTTTCCTTGACAGGTCTCAATTAGTTAATTAAGACATTCCCCAGCTGAAACAGAAGAGTTGAATAAAGAAAGAAAGTCATAGTCAGAACTGATACCTTCCCTCCAATTCGAAATAGTTCAGCAAGATCATGAAACTGCCCATGAATATCGCCACAAATTGTCACAGGGCTTTTCACAGGCTGTGGTAAAGGAGAGATACCAAAACAAAAAATATTAATGCTTTCTCTCTCTCAGATAAGAAACTAGCAATTAAAAGTTGCGCTGAAATACTGTGATGTGATTGGCATTGGCAAACAGCTATGTAGCACAAGCAAATCAAGCATTTAATGAAAAAGAAAGATTGAAAGGATTATATCCTCCTTCCACGAAACAGGTATCAAAAGCAATTACATCATACTGAAGAACCCAAAGGAGGGGGGAACCGAAAAAAAGTTGAAGTTCAACAACAACTCATTTCTGACTTAACAATGGATTACTTTTCATGCAAAGCATGCAGCAGATGAAACAGTAGTGAAGCAAGTGAGATCAATGTCTTCAGAAACAAAAAAAAGGCATCATTGAAAATTAAGGCACAAGTTAAAAGGCAGGAAGAAAGGATTGCACCTGGACATTACTTTCATCCATTAAAATCTCCTTAGCCTTCTCACATAAAACTCTAACCTGCAGGGAGAGCAGAAGAAAAGATCATTAGTTTATTATTATGTTCATTTTCCCCAACATAATAATAGCAACAGGAGTAAATCCAATATCTCCCCAAAAAAGGACATGACTGCTTAAAACAAACAACACGAAGACAATCAATATAAAATGATATTTCTAAGGTGAATAAGTAACATAAGGTAAACCCTTTTCTAAGATACATCACTCAGGTAGCAATGAATCCCATACATTTGTCTAATCTCAGTAATTTTCAAGCAAACGAACTTTGCAAGATTAGATCTTTTGCAGGGAAAAATAAATGAAGCAATATTGCTGATACAAAAGTGACAATGGATGACAGACTCAACTACAAAGCTAGATGAGACCACTATAGTATCACCTACACAATGAATTAAGCACTCCTTCCTTTTAATCTGATCAATCTTCAACTGTAACTACAGTTTTGTGCTTCAACTTACAAGTTAGAAACAACACCCATAGTTAGCCAACACCTGCTCCACCAATATGCCAACAAAGCCAGGACTTTCTGTGGAAAACTCTTACCGCCATGTTATTATATTTAAGAAAATATCTCATCTCCCCAAATACTCCTAACAACAGTTCACAAAAATTCCGATTCCCAGTGTTAGACAGTTTCAAATACAGAAAATCCTACATTTTTAGATGTCAAACCTCCCAATGCGTAACATCTGGGACGTTGAAACAATCTCCTCCTAATGAAGTCACTAATAACATACCAAATATTATAATCACCACGACACCATCCATTTAAACTCCTTCGAAATTCTTGACAGCGAGGAACCCATTCCTACCCTAAATCCAAATCCAAACGCGAAGCAAAATTTATAGCTGAAAAACGTTTTCGGCTAACAAATATAATTTCTATAAATTCAGTTCTCTCTTCTTATTTGCTCCACTTCAGGTGAAGGCTAACACCCACCCATCGCATCTCGGTCGCCATTTTGTGAAATCAACCCAATGTTTCACATAGTTTCACTTTTATTCTCACAATATCCCTAATCGCTGTGATAAAAGAGCCAAACATCGATTATCACAGAAATCAAGGTTAATTCCAAATCTACGATGCATGTTTCTCGGGCAACCAAACAGATCGTAACGATTCAGGTGAATTGAATGGAAACCTGTGGCTCGGAGAGTGGCCTGCACTGCATGAGCTGTGAGATCTGCTCGTCGAGATCGAGGGTGGAGTCCGACGGCAAGGAATTGACGCCCATGTCGCTGCTCTGCTGAGGGCAGAATGGGAACGCGGTGAGCAGTGGCGGGATTAGGGCAAACCCTAACCCTAGGCAGAGATTCTCCGGTCGCTGCTGAGTGAGGAGTGGACGGAGGAGCAAGCCCAAAACGGAGAGAGCGCGTGAACACCCGGAACCGAATGATAATGAATGCCTCTTATGAATATATTGTGTTTGTGTTGTGTATTGCGGTTGATTTGCACGCTTCCCACTGATCTTTCTCTTTTTTTTCCCCGCTCTTGTTTTTGGCTTTTTCGAATTAGCATGCGGTAACGACGAGGGAAAGGCCTCATCCCTTCCAATGGGACCAGGCCACGTAATAATAATTGTTCGTGTGAAAATTTATCAATTTATATTTAATTTCGCTTTAAAAAAATTAAGAAACTTAATTTAATGACCAATCCCACTTTATAATTTTTTTTTAGAAAAAATGTTATAGTTGATAATCCAAAAAAAAAAACTCATTGATTAAACTTTTATGATATAATTTATGCAAGTGAAAAAAATTAGAATGTGTAAAAAGATATTACGTGAATGCAAATGTTTGATTAAAATATTAGGTATAATAATAAATGAATTATACTTTTAAAGAGATAGTTAAAGTTTAAATTTTAAAAATGATATTTATTGAGAGAGTCTTCGAATAATGATTGTACCTTAAGAAAAATAAATATTTACATTTGCAAGCATTTACAAATATTTTTTATATTTTTTGAAATACTATTTGTACCAACTAGAAATTGTTGTAACTTATTGTAAACTAGCGTTCACAAAGCACATAATGTGGTGAATATGTGTGAATATTACTATTTGACTTTACTTTTGATTAAAGTGTAATTCTTATTCAATTGTTTTTAAAAGTTATCATTTGTTAATCAAGAAGAAGGGATTTGAGCATGGCATTTTATCTTTGATGAAAATTAAGTTATTACTTAAGTTATTATTCAAGTGGCTATTTAAAATAAAATTTTGTATATTATCATTCAATCACATATTATTAAAAAATATTTAATATTTTAAGTATTTATTATTTTAAAAAAAATTATTCTGATAATAAATCAAAATTAAACTCTTAACATATTATTAAAAGAGTTTGATTTATATATAATCATTATTACAATAAAATTATTTTAATGATGTGTCTTACACTAACATTGGTGATTGGACCAAACTTAAATCTTACTATTTACTAATGTAAATTGCCAGAGAATGCTTGAGCGCACCACTGCTCAAGCTTCTCATTGGTGGAAATTGCTTGCAATCAAAGGATGCAAGGAACCTAATGGGGATCCCAATGCATCCCTTTACTTTAATGTTGTGTGTGAGAAGCTCAAGAAGTAGTATGTTCAAGTTTCTTACAACAATTTTCTTTTACTAACTCAACTGATTTACCTAGAAATGAAGCAGATATGCTATTTTTCTCTATTACTTGAGTTTGAATCTCAGGTCCACATTTAAGAAAGATTAATTTTCTTAAATACAATAAACTGATATAAAAAAATGAGCTTTTAGTTAAAAATGGACTTAATTTCTATTCACGTAAAAACTACTGCACAACCCAAAAAATCTTATTATTTACTAGGTGCACGACTCTATTAAAACATTTCCAAAAAAAAGTTACATATATTAAAGGGGCGAAGAAAAAACCTAAGAAGCAATGCCGAAGCATTGTGAGATATTTATGTATGCTATGTGGTCATTTAATATTATTGTCTCGAGCGAGACAACAGTAACCGACGTAACTAAGGGTGGCATACAGAATTGTTTTACTTACAACGGGTACACTCGCGAACACCGAACACGACCCATAATATTGTTTGTGCTTGCTTGGTTCCTTTTCCTCTTATTCCCTGCTTCCTCGTTCCACCTCCTCCGGCTTCAAGCGAAACACAAGCTTTTACCAGAGCAGAGCAAGGGCGCACTTGCCATGGCAGCAAAAAGTTCGCCACAGGGAGACACGGCATCACATTCTAAAGACTCCCAGGAGAACAAGTTAGAGTATTTTTCTTTTGGATGACGACAAGAAAAAGAAAAGCGGCCGAAAAATTTGGCTTTATTTGCGTCTCTCTTTGTTGCACAAGAGGCAAGCTTCGCCATGGATGTTGTTCAGAAAGTCATGGTAATCATTTTTTTTATGTATAGAATTATTTGTAGTTAATGTTTTCGTAGTTCATCTCCTTCTTTGAATTTCAAGGGGTTTTCAATCATGACATACTTGGAGGCAAATATATGCATGTCAAGGTGAAAAAATGGGTAACCAAAATCTTCATTATAAAAATAATCTCCACAACATCGAAGCAATTCCATGCTGACCCTTCAAGTTCAAATTAGATTTTTGTAAGCATATCAGAGTCAATTTACTTGCTTGTATCTCTACTCCATTAGACGTCAGCGTCTGAATATATATGAACCTAGGAGTTACTTCACTGTGTATGGTGCATACTTATTATTGATTTATTTTAGAGTCATACGTATTTGGAGCTGATTTTGTGTTATCTTCTTTGCAGCGCTCTTTTTTTTTTTTTTGGTGTGGTGGAAAAGAAAGACAACAGAACAGAAACATGCAGTGGTCCTGTTTGCTTACAACAAATTAATTATACCATGAAGGAAAACTTCCCACTTTGCATAAAAAAAATAGGGGATGGAACTGGGAATTGAATTTCCTAAAAAGAAAAGACTGATGAAATTATTGTACATTGACTTTTTCTATTTGACAACAATTCTTTCAAATCAGTTATACTTATGAAGTGCTAGTTGTAGTAAAGAAATAAGCAACTTACAATAGATATCCAGCACATTATATACTTTGACAACAGATTCAGATAATCAATCATGGTGATCGTCAGTTTCTTGTTTTCTAAGAGGGGGAAAAAACCTTTCAGGATCCATCATGATGTTATGAAAATGCATTTCATATGATGGCCTGTTTTGCTCCTCTATCCATATGCTATTTTCAGAGGTCTTTAAGTGTCATAGGGCTTATCGAGAGATGGAACTTCTGATGTTCTTACACTGCGTATATGCTGGTCCTTGCTGCATATGTGAAAAGCATTGAAGACCATGGTTACAATATTCATTTTGGTCTGCCTTCTTTCGGGGGATTCTTACCGAAAAATAGCCTGATCCGCTCAGACAACAAAATGGCTCACGCAACCTACCTTCTTTGGTTGATATTAAAATAGCTCATGATTCCTCTATCTATGTGAATATGTCATATGAGTATGATCTGACTTCATTTGTCTTCATGCTCCCCTGCATCTCAAATTTTGAAGGGCTTTGAGGACAATAAATATTCAAGAAGAAAATGAGAAGCTCCATATGTGGAAGGGCTTCTTTAATCTGGAAAATAAATATGGAAATCTTAGAAAGTAATATAGAGACAGAAATTTCATTTTTTTTTTTGGGTGAAAAGAAATTTCAATTTTTTGATTATCACTGATGTGGTTATGTGGAGTATCCTTAATCAAGTTTCTTTGTAGGCTGTTATGAAAGTATACCAAAGAGCTCTGCAGTACAATGATCCCCAGAAAGTCCATCTAGCACCCTTGGGAATGTATGAGAGGACGGAGAGGCATAATTGAGCTGATGAGCTTCTGAATAAAATGACAAAGAAGTTCAAGCATTAATGCAAATGCAACTATACAAGGTATTATGTGACTGTCTAAATCTAAAATCCTGTTATTATGGTCTTCAGAAAAAATATATGTGGAACTTATGTTAGACTGGATTTTAGGTTTGTTTGAGGTTTGTACAAAGACTTTTGAAGCAAAATCAGGATGGAATTCAGCCAGTTGTCAATCGCGCTTTGTTAAGCCTTCCACATCACAAGCGTCTTAAATTAATCTCTCAGACAGCAATTCTTGAAATCAAGTTTCAGGTTCCTGATACGGGACAATCCTTGTTTGAAGGAATTCTACAGGAATACCAAAAGATAACAGATTTGTGGAGCATTTATCTAGATCAAGTATATCCTTTTCGCCACCTCATATTCTGTTCGTATTAGTATTATTTTGAACCTAACTGTCTTGTGTACTTGGTAGAAAATTCAACTTAAAGATGCAGATGTAATTTGTGCACTGTTTGAAAAGGCAATTAGTCTGAGCCTCCCACCTAAAAGGATGGTGTATACATATCTATATTCCAAATTTTGCTGATGCTGCTTATTATTTTTCCTGCAGCCTTACTTGGGAACTTTGTTCTCTTGATTTGCATTTCTTATTTAAAACGTATCTTCATTATTAGAAGTCCCAAGGTGATGAAGAACGGATTGAATCTGTGAAAGGAAAGGCAACGGAAGACGTTGAGAGTACTCTGAACTGATAGTTGATACATATTCATAGCTGCTCTTACTGAAGTTTTCAGCTTGCGGACATCTGAAGTCTTCAAGCTGGAGATCCACAGACATCAACGGATTATGTGTTGTTAAGGCATGATAACCAAATTTCTCTACTTGATGAATTTGGGTTTTGTCAGCTGGTGTAGTAGCATATCAGCTATTGTAGATTGCTTTCCTGTTTGAATATGTACCCTTTTTATTAAATTCCTCACTAATTGTTTTTTTTTTCCCTAAGCAAGCAGTTATTTAGATCTGGTTTTGTTTAGTTAATTACTTGAATTTGTGGAGATCATTGTGATTTATGACGTTCTTTAGATTAACTATCACAATGTAGCAGCAAATCAACTTTTAATCATGCATGTTTTGTGCGCTTAAAATTACACGTTATCTATAGGTATTTAAGCCGGAATGTAATTTGCAAGGGGAGTAATTATTTGAGTGCTACTGCTACGTATCAAACTATTGCAGTCATAACTCTGCATAAATTCTCATGGATGTGTAGTTGTGCACAGTAGTGTGCACAGCCAGGTAGGTGTAAAATTTTCCCATGCTGGACCTACTGGACCTACGAATTGGCATCCATTAGAAATATTACTTTTCTACAAGATCACTTCTTTAAATCGAGGCTATAGTGTGAAGTTTCACTCACTTTTCACCTGTACCCCATCTTCTACAATAATCATGCTTTGACTGCAATTTTTTATTTGTATTATCTCATACTTCTTAATAGTCACTTCACAGACAAAGAACCCTTAAGAACTTTCAACAACAAAGGGTAAGCTGTCAGCTGAGGAAAATGACCTTCGGTTTTCAGAATCTTGACTTTGGAAGGAGTACCCAGCTTTCTCTTCATGTAAAAAGCAACAGATTTTGGAACAATATGGTCTTTTCTGTACTGAATTATTGCGCGAGGCACAAGAACTCGTGGCAGAACCCATCTGAGGTCACTTAAAAATACCGTTTTAGCAACACTCAGTGCAACATTTGGTTTCTTTCTTCGCAGACTGTGCTCAAAGTAAGCAATGACAGCGATGTCGTTTACGCTAGCAAACCGAGCAAAGTTGTGTGCCCAACCTGAGAAATTTTGGCTTATTGCTTTGAAGATTGTGTCTAGATCTGATCTCTGGAAGCCCCTCCTTCATATCCTTTGGCATTGAGGTACCTACAGACAAAGAGCAGTATAGTAGTGTACCTAAGAAGGGATTAATTTCCACAGCATGACAACTAGAAGGAATAGTAAGAAAAGAAATCCAAGAAAAATTGTAAGGACTAGCTGTGACAGGCAAACATGCATGGAGACCAAACAATGAAGATATGTCTATGCTAATCAACAGAAAGAATCCCATCACCTTGGAGAACCACTCAGTAAGATTAGATGTTCAAAGAGTTCTGGTTTCCTTGTTGCAGCTAAGCATCCAATCATGGCTGACATACAGTGACCCAAGTATACAGTCTTGTTCAAGTTGAGTTGATCAAGAAGGCACACCAAGTCCTCAGCATATCCATTGAAAGTTGCATACTTCCTTGGATCGTAAACGTCAGAACTGACATTTGGTGAGAAAGCCAAGTCGAAAACCACCACCTTGAAGTAGCATGCAAGGAAGGGAACAAGATAATGCCACACTGCCTAGTCTGTGCCAAATCCCTGTGCCAGAACCAAGGTTTGAGTGTCATTTCCGTAGACATTGGCATTCAGGGCTTCAACTATGCTTCCTCCGTAATCACACGCTGTTCCCATGTTTGTTGACCAAATTAACCAATGTAACTGGAAAGGAAGAAACAAAAAAATCGCTTTTTGATTCAAGGGGCTCATAACTTCTATGACGACTAGAACTGGAGGGTATCGGGGTATATATAATACAACATGCTCATGCGAAAAAAGGAATAGGTGTATATGAAAGATCTTATTCTACTTTTTTTTTTCTTTGGGTGCTGAGATGTTGTGCTACTTCTCCATCACTTTATGTTGTGCTACTTCTCCATCACTTTATGCACACCACTTACCCACATATATATATATATATATATATATGACAACATGTGAGTTTAAATTGAACTTAAATTAAACTTACTTAAATTTTAATTAGATTCATTTACTAAGTTTTAATTTATAGTTTTACCCAAGAAATGTTAGTATAGTAAAAGTGAGTTACATCCCCAAATATGAGGACTGCGGTTTGATTTCTGAAAGTCCCATCTCATGAGGAAGACCTGATTTATACCTAATATAAATTTTATAAATTTTAATTGTACGACTCTCATTTTTTGCACATAAAATTAAATGATTTACTTTTTATTTAATATTTATTTTATTAAATATTACGAGGATTCTTAAGAGAAAATTTTAAAAAAATATAATAAAATTCTTTTTTAAATGAGTAGTACATGTTAGTGTATTTTTCATAAAATGAGTCATATTTCACTTTTTTTTTCTTTTTCATTAGAAATATAGAATAAAGCTAATTCTACAACAATTAAGGCAACAACTGGCCACAATTATATATTTATGTGTCTTTATCCGAGTGCAATAGCTAGTTTTTATTCAAGCATTTTTCTAGAAAACAAACATGCTGATACCTATGCAGTTATAGTACAAATAATAACCAAATCGAAGAAAAACAAAGAAGAAAAGTAAATTGACGGGATTGGGTAGATCCCTTGCAAGTTCCAAGTGGCAACTGCCTGAGCAAGATTTGGGTGCCTTGAAAGGGCTACCCTGAGCCATGACCATGACGTACTTCACGTAATATTGAAGATTGCCCTCTACTCTCCAATACTAATACTAATTAATAATTATGGTGTCTTGCAAGTTTTGGTCTATAATATGGCACAAGGCAGTCGCCAGAGGCGGAGCTTCATAGGGGCTGGGGGTGGCAATTGCCCCAAACTTTTGGATTCCTAAGCTCAAAAGCTAATATGTCCTACGAGCATAGAAATGTAGAACTAATTTTTTCATGGTTTTTTAGTGGGTTGTTGTTGTCATAGAAGAAAACAAGAAGAATATCTATCTCCTACTAGTAGCAATGTTGTAGGATTATGAGTTATAGGATTATAAATTGTTGTTTAAGTATAAAGAAGCAAGCTCTTGCCCCCCATAATTATAAGCGAAGTTTTGCTACTGACTGTTGCAACCAGAAATTATTATTTGTTATTGAAGTGTTAAGTAAGATTTTACTTTATTTATTTATATTTTAACATTTTAATATTTAATGATTAAAAAATATATTTTTTAATTAAAAAAATACATTCATCAAAATAAAATAATTAATTTTACCTTTAAAATTATATTTGTTTAATAATTTAATATTAATATATCAAACTATAAATAGACGAAATATAATGTTACGTGGGCACTTCGTAAACTGCAAAAATTTATTGGTGACAACAGCTTCATTGCAGCCCCAATAAAACTAGCATGAACGCAGCAACAAACTTGCCGGGCCGAATTTATTATGTTTGTTCTTGCAAGCTTTTTATATTTATTGTGTCAGTTAGCAGGAACATGCTGCACTTTTCCGCAAAAACCATCCCAATTTAATGCTTTTCGTCTGAAAAAGGATTCTCGTATTTACACATAATTTTTTTTTTAAATTTGAATCTTTTAAAATACAAAATTCACTTTAAAGAATCAAATAAAAAATATTGATTATTGATAAAAAAAATTAAAAAAAATAAATTTTAACAACCTCATAATTTATTATATATATGTATGCATTTTATCATAATCTTAACTGTTATTCTCATTAACAATTAATATTACTATCTTTACTTTTAAAATGGATAACTCACTTTAGTAGGGTTAAAATTTTTTTTAATATAAAGTTTATATCATTTCAATTCTTATACTTGCACTTCATTTTGTCTATTTTTTTATATTGAAAATTTGTACAAAGATAGTCTTTTGCAATATCTACATATTGGTAAGTTTTTTTTATTGGAAAATAATTAATCTTTATATGAGATTAGAGTAATGCAAGGATGATATAGAGAAAAATAGCATGAACCACCTTTGCCTGAGATTCGGCTTCAAGGATTCAAAGCATTGTATTTTTATTTTTATTTTGGCTAAAAGATGACAAAAAGAGGACAAGAAATATTCGAATTTAGAAGCTTCCGAATTTAATTGCGGCACTAATGTACTTTGAAGAGCAAACCAAAAACTGAGCTAAATATGACAGACACATCACTGACCTATCAAAACAATAACAAAAGAAAATCACTGAGGATATCGGATCCATGAGAAACTTACTCTGATAATGTTCTAAAGAACAGAGAATTCTAGAGTTGCATGAGTAAAAGAGTAATGCAAATTATACAACCTTACAATCACAGTTAGACACAGCTGCTAATTGTGTTCCCATTTGTGTTAAAAGAAATGTTAAATCTGATTGCGCTGTTATGAACAATAGTGAATTCCAGTGTTGTATGAGTTACGGGTTAATGTAATCATTAAACTTTACAATCACAACTCGACACAACTGCAAATTGTGTACCTGTTTGTCTTTAGCCAAAAAGAGAAGAAGTTACATCTAATTGTGCTGTTCTGAACAATAGTGAATTCCAGAATCGTATGAATGACAGTGTAATACAACTTTACAGTCACAATTGGACACAACTACACTTAGTGCACGTTTAGTGTAATAGAAAAAAAGAATAAGAGATACAAATTTTCAAAATTAAAGCCAAAAAATTCTCTTATTCCCATTCCATTTCTTTCTTCTTCCTCTTATCAAATGAGACCTTAGTGTTACAAGATACATCTATATTTAAGTAGCATAACTAATCTGGGGAAACTCGTGCAATTACATATACAGTTAGGAGAATTGTAGATCCAACTATAGTGAACAGCATTATTTTAAGTAGCAGTACTCTTAGAAGTCCAAAAATGCAAACAGCCGAAACAGAGGTCAGAAGAATGATTTCATCATCTTAAGTGGGAATAATGGATATACACGAATAAGGTCCAAGAGGCTAAAAAATCACACAGGAAAGATTTTTTTTTTATTGAATATACAATAGTATTGCTGTTTAAAAATTTAAAAAAAAAACAACTAATGAAAAAGAAAAAAAAATGCTCCTCCCACTGATTTCACTGTTGTACAATTTATTGCGCCAAAGCCCTTTTCCTACCGTATAATTTCTGAATGCTACGATAAACACAAATACAAGAGACTATCTGTATCAGAAGAGGACTGCAACCTCGACCAAATTTTTATGCTAACTGTGCAGCTGTTGTCCATGTCTTACTAACAGCATCAGATTGGGGATTCCATGACCATGAACCTTCCCACGTGATTGTTAGCTTTGCACAATTAGTGGTGGCATCTAGCAACCCTAGGTCAATAATTTGTGCTCACATGCTGTGTAACTGGTCCATGTACCATGTCAGACAACACATTGCAGGGGGCAATCTCTGACGATTATACTAGAAATGGATATCCCGCTTTCCATGTACCATTGACAGGGGACAATAAAGGTGTATTTAGTTCAGTGCATAATGAACTCGTTCAAGAAGTTGAACCACCTGATTGACAGGAACATGTGGAGGAAGGAGTGGCTTCAAACTTGGTTTCGCCGTATCCGGTGGCTCGGAAGACAAAATGATCTTTTGCTGCACACTTGTCAGCTCCAAAAATTGAGTTAACATGTCACCATCAAGTATCTTTGGTATTCCAACCTGATAAAATAGATGTAAGCCCAATAAACGACTAAAGGAACAAGAGAAAAAAAATCATGGATGTGAATGGCAAAATCTATTCAACGTGATGGTTGTGTTTGTCTCAAGACCATATGATCAATCCGTGCGCATTTATGTACAAAGAATATAAATTAAAAGGTAGAGGAAGAAGGAACGAGAAGAAAATGAATCATCATAAAATAATAAACAATCCCTCCCTCCTCCCCCAAGAAAAAATGTTTTCAGTACTGTTCAAAAGAGTTGAAAAAAAAATTATTGAAATCATATCCCACTAACAATATGATGAAGATGCAAGAAAGTCGGATATCATACGTTGGTAAGCATATGAGAAATAGGAAGGTAAAAGGGAATGGCTTAAAAAATTAAGAAAAAAAGGAAGCAATTACTTCAACAAGATGAAGATTTTCAAAATTATTAGAAGTGTTTAGGCAGCAGGCAACATGGAAAGTGCCATGACTAAACAAAAACTAGAGCTAGAAAGATGCCATATGTGCAGGGGAAATGCTAGCTAACATTCAATATAACCTTGTAATGATAAAGTAATTAACTAGTGAAAAACTATTATGCACTAATTTTCAAAGCAAAATCTTTTTCTCCAATAATTAAAAGCATGGAATGCCAAATTTAGATTAAATCCAGTTTGTAGTTCTTACTGGATTTTCACGGCTACGAAACTCATTGTGATTGTTTCCTAGAACAGGTGCAGTCAAATGATGGACCACAAGTCTTGCTTGCACAGCTTCTAAGAGCTCGTATTCTTCCCTACACATAAGACAAATGATGTTTGTCAGATATTTCAAAAGCTCAAACCCACACCAAAAAGCCAATCTTGCACTAGAGCATCACCCTAGCCCAAATTCATCAATCCACTGAAAGTTAAAGATTGTATATGTCAATACACAGCGTCTAAATATTTCTATAGAATACTATTACAGAACATGGTTACAAGTGTGGTTAACTGAAAAAAGCCTGTTAACATATAGCTTCCCAAAACAAAGCGATATGCAGTTTATTATGGAAATGTCACACTTGACTGAACTAACACTAATGAGCATTCCATAATCCCCCATCAGTGTGAGAATATAAATAGTAACTGCTACTATATTAACAATACCCATGTATCCAGTTGAATTGAGTCCTCAATGGCCAATTCTAATCTCAGGAGATTGCAGGAGCAAATGAAGATTTGCATGGAACTTATAATGTTTATACTCTCACTGTTTCATGTAATTTTCAAGACTAAATGTGTGTCTGGATTAGTTTATTTTGTGATCAAAAGAGCTTATAATCAAAATCTTACTGAGAGAGCTTTTGAAAAAAAAATGTTTTTTTCCTAAAAAATAAGCTTTCCCAAACATGGGAATCACCATAATGCAAGAAATGTAGAAAACAAGCTCCTAAAATGGAGTAGCTGGTCAACCATCTCATCAGCAGGCCAATGAAATATCTAATTAATGCATGATGGCAAATCCACCCCATGTAGATGGACTGCACTCCACACAGGTATTGTTACGATTCCCTTTAAGTAAAGTGTCCTGAAATCTACAAAGAATAACTGAATTAAAGAAATAAGAAACAATCATGGCACAATACAAACAATTAGCAAGCTTCCCAGAAATATAGCTTCAGAATTGGGCATAATCTTCAACAATTTGAAGAGTACCATTTTGGCTTACTCGGCATTGTCTTAACATTGCAACTTACAAGAAAAGCTAGTCTGTCCCCAAATGCAATCTATGATTCAAATAACAAATGTTACAAAACTCCTGTTCAATTTATGGACAATACTGATTGCCTTAATCTACCAAAGAGGAAAACCCATCCTGACATGATCACGAAAATGATGTCATTTTTATTTGGGACAAAATTTTACCCGAAATCAATCAGATTATTTTTTAGGCCAGATAAACTGATCCGTTACATATCTTCAAACTCCCAATTGGTCAGGCCTGGACTACCACTTCTATCTGAATCAGCAGCCATACATTAGATAAAAATTCCAAAAGCAATGGCCTGACTGCCCCCAACAATTATTGACTTTGATATCTTTTGAGAGAGTTGCTGCCAAACTTAATCGGTACCTTGATAAAGGGATGAAGATCATTATGCTTCCTAATAGAGTACTAGCAATAATAGTATCTTGTCGTGAGTCAACATTTGTCTTGGGGCCATTGCCACCTTGCAAAACATCATCAGCTGGAAGTCTGTATGAATATGAGCCCTGTAATAGAAAGCATAAATTACATATGAATTATGCACAGAACATAAGGAAAAAAAGAGGGGGAAGGAATGGCTATAAATAAGCAGTGTGAAAACTTATCAATGCCCTAAGGGTGAAGAAACTAACCCAACATACAGATTCCCCAACAATACATACAAACATGCCCAAAGCTCGTTAGGCTGATGATGGGAGGGTATCATTTGTGATGGCATAACACTTGTGTGTTTGGAAAACCGATTGTAATTCTTGACACCAGTAACAAAACATACATCAATCACAAGGCATGAGGTGCTGCACCAAGACTCACTTGGCCTGTCGTTACAAAAGCTCAAGGACATTGCAACATTTTTCAAAAAGTTTGGCATTTCCTCTAGAAGTCCATTATTATGTATTTATGCAGAAGAAAAGTGTGCCTTAAATGCTTGTTTGCAATAATTTCGCGATTCCAGTCCAAGTATCTGTCTCTATAGCATCATTTCCATTATTATAGCACTAAATCATAAAGGCAGGGAATATTCACCTTCATTGTATACATCACATGCGGAGAAAAAATTGCAAAACCATTGTATGTCTATTTCATACTTTTAAGAGAGCCATTTATGAGAGACATGCTACAACACAACTCACAATTGCATGGTGCAAAACTATTATTAACATTTTAATGAATAATAATGGAAGTAGTATCTCATATAGTATATCAAAAGTATCTCTTGCAGAGCAATCCACATCACTAAGGTGATTGATTTCAGCACACAGCATTTGCAGCCTCTGCTTTCAAATCAAATTTCTATAAATGCTGATGATTACTAATGCAAATAAATAACTGTTCTTCCAGACATTTAAAGGATGTACCTTGCAGATGCTCATGGCTACCTCAGCCATAAAATAAGCACAGCTTATTGTTAAATTGCGTTCTGGACTTGCATTGTCTGAGACAGGTGAGCAATAACAAAATGTTAGAATCTTGAATTCAGGGGGGAATAAAAATTCAATAAGCAAATAGCTTTAAGCATGCCAATAGTGTGAAAATAGGCTTCTAAAAAAAATCTCAAACACCACTGCAATCTGAAACATGGGTCACCATATCGCATCCCTATAAACACCCTCAACTATGATACAAACTGCACAATCCACTCACACTTTAAAAGGTGGGTTGCCTTTAAAGATGTGCAAACAAGGTAGTAACCATGTACAAACTACAAGGTCTTCCTCAATATTTGCCAATGAAATTGTATTTATTCCAAACTTTCTTACAGGCGTATGTTTAACAAAAATTGATTTGATTTTCTTCTATAGAGCTCAAATCTAACACAACCATAAGCACGCCCATGAATAATTTGGTTTGTAGAAAAACAATTAGTTCATATTTTGAAAACCCTGCTCGCTGAGCAAATAAAATTCCAAAGAGAGGCACTAACCCCTAGGTTAGAAAGTGGCTATAATCAAGCTGATTACACAAAAGGCTAAGTCCAGGCTTACCTTCCAAATTATCTGAACATAAAACAGCAATGCTTCCTTTACGATCTGAAACAACTGTCGTATCAGCATCCATAAGAATGCAATCGGCAACTAACCTCAGTGATGGGTCACAGTAAAGTTGCTCCAATTTTCTTGCTTCCTAGAAAAGAAGATACAAGTTAAACAAGTTCAACATTGCCTTCTCTTGACAAAGAAACGTCATAAGCAATTAAAAAAAAATCATGACAAGGGGACCAAGATCCTGCTACTGTCAAGTATAAACATCATAAGATAACTTTTAATACAAACGGAAATAAAGAGATGGGAAGGAGGTACCAAAAATGATAAATTTTTAAAGATAAAGCAACAGAGAGGATAAGGACGAAAAGTTAGCCTCCATAAATAAAACAGGAAACAAACAAAACATTAATACAGAATTGCTCCCCAATCTCTCTGCATGTCTACCAAGGAGAATCCATGAAAAGCAATACTCAAAAATGAATTCTTGTTTTCCTTTGATGTTTAGTTAAAGAAACATAATTACAACAGAGACTGCCATCACCACTCACCTCATGGTAAGAATAGAAAAGGATACCATCACGACAATCACCAACTGCAATTCTAGTAAAATGTGCAGTCAAAGATGTTATCATGAAACGCGTCCTTCCCACAGCAAACCTTCTCACTCTTTGGTGATTGTCATTTGGGAAACCACAAACATAGAACTGAATAACAAGACAATATCTTAATCAAAAGACCATGTAAAATGAACAAAAATACAGAACCTTCTGAAGTGGAAAGAGAGAAAATTTGAAAAAGGGTGTGACAATGAGGAAGTGACAGAATAAATGGTGAAATGGCAAGAGTTTCACAACTTACAGCATTGCCAGCAGATGCCAAGAAGTAACGATCAAGATAAGGACAGATTGCAAGTACCATTCCCTGCCATGTGGTTGCATAAGCCAAACGAAACTGCCATACTTCATTTTCATCAAGTTTGATGCCATCAGAGCTATTATCATCAGGGCTGCTGCCAAGGCTACTGCTTGATAGCTGTTCAGGAGCATATCCAACAATTTCATGGAATGGTGAAGTTCTTTGAGATGATGAACCTGCCTTTGAACAGAATGTCATCGAACCACTATCTGAATTTTGCACATGATCAAGGCAGAGAATGAGAAGACGACCCTTGGTACTGCCAGAGAAGCGTCCAATTAGTATATGGTAATCAATGTAAAGTGCACAAATTTCCAGAAATAATAACTATTGGACAACAGTATTCACATAATAACTTGTTTTGCCATCAAACTTGTAACATAGGTTCATCAAAGTCAGATCCTAAACACAGTTTGGCAGCATATACAGATGTAAAACAAATATATTGCTATCATATGACTTACAATTAAAAGATTTTATATAATTTTGAAAAAACTTCCCCCCTGGCAGTTCACATTATTATTTTCGGTAAATATATATTTGAAATTTCTCTTAAGGAGGTGGCAAAGTGAGTTTTGTTGGCAGTATTCTAAAATTATCATACCTAACCATAGAAAAGGATACAGGAGAACCACATTGGACAGAAAATCAGCTCAAAAGTAGAATTCTAGCTGCATGAGTAAAGGGCAGATTGGTGATATTCAAAAGAGAGTTTATCTTAGAGACCACACAGCTTCCCACATGCATTTATTAATTATTGCTAAAATGCTGTTAATTAGGGTACTCTAATTTTGAATGCAATGCATTTTATTACTTGTTTCAACCAATGATAGCTGTGATGCAACACACAAGCCAGACATGTCATATACCACTTTGTAAAAATTTTCAATGCACTTCAGTTTAGATCTGTCAGGAAGGGAGAATGTCCATCAGGAGAATAAACTGCCCCCTGTAGACAAATGTACCATACAAGACTTTCATGATGAAAAAAGGTTTTAAGGCACTATATTGGTTGGTGAAAACCATGTGCTAGAGATGGTGATTACTACATAAAGCTTACTTTTGAAAATTTTACTTCACATAAAGTTATGCCAAGTATCTTTAGCATACAGATATTGCATTATTGCACACTTGTGAGACTCAGAGCTGTCATTGAAGCATGAGTCAAACTCTTCTTTTGGTGAGTTGAGGTGTGTACACTCCTTAAAAAGGAGCTTGCAAGAAGCTCACCAGCAGCTTAGCTCATTTAACTAGTGCAAGCCACAAAAGCAGTCAGGTAAAGATGAGTCACCAGAAATTTGATAGTAAAAGGGAAATAAACTACTGTCAATTAGCTAGTGATAAAACTAGAAAGGGGGGGAGGGGGAGAATAGGAGAGCTAAATATCATACCTCCCAGCTTCACCACTGGGCATTATGGCTGGACCAGAAGTAAGACTAGTCCCAACCACAAGCACCTGTTCATTTCCAACCCTTACTAATTCCATGGATTTTCCTGTTTCTCCAAGTTCAAGTCTATAAGATGACAGTACTGACCCACTAAGGGGGTCCACACAACAAATGTCAGACAAACATGTACCACAATTCAGTTCAGTCCTCATCACAAGCAACATCCGGCTTTCATTGTGATACAGGACCTTCCGCGGAGTTCCCTCTAAATGAAACTTCTGCACATTAAGTCTCTTGCTGTGCACCATCTCCACCTAAAGCATCACATGATGAAGACAGTATAAATCAAGACAGCAACACAGACACGAAGAACCACATACAACATCAAATCAGGAATGATAACAGTACTTGATCTTAGCAGGAAAAAAATTAAAACGGGGGAGAGAAATCAGTCAGATCACCACTCATAATGCACTAACTACATATAAATGAAACAGCGCTTATATTCCTCCTCACTCCTAAAAAAAGGGAACAAGAACAAGCAAACACCAATAATAAACAGATGGAACCAGCTCCACCTTCAGCATTATATAATCCTTCATTTTCACCAAATACTGTGGTACTACTGTGATATGAGAAATCTCATATTCTAAACTACATATATAAAAAATATCTTTTTTTAATAAAATAAGAATTCCATTAAGACGAAGAGAAGAAAATTAGAAGGAATTTGGAGGATAAGGGATTCTCCATAACAAAAAAAGGAAAAATAAAACAACAAAGAAAAGAGAAAACATCAATGGAACAAAAGTTGCCCAATCCCTCTACATATCTGTTAGGAAAAACCCCTTAAAAAGACCATATGCTTTACACCAAATAGAAGCCAATTGCCTAATATTTTCTCAAATCAGCTGCTAAGCCAAAGAAATCTCCTTAAAAATACAAGATTTACACTCCAACCAAATAGTCGCATAGATTGCACATTGCCATAAAAATTCAGCCTCTTATATCAAAACCACTAAAGCTAGTCACCAAAAACTGGTCCAAGGATCTAGGGCACACCCAACATTCACCGCCAAATAATGTGTTCCATAAAGAAACAGCAACAGAACAAAGTAAGAACAGATGAGGAACCGATCTAAACAAGCACCACATAGAAGGGGAATGAGCCTTACGTGGCCTGCAAACCTGCAACATGTCATCAGTACTAATTCTATTAAGCACCACAGTCCAAATAAAAGACTTAACCTTAGAGGGAGCTTTGAACTTCCCCAAAGGGGTTTATCAAGAAAGGAAGCAGCTCTATTCAACGAATGACTTAGAAATTGGAAAAAGAATTTGCACAAAAACACCCCAGAAAGGTCGAGAGACCAAATCCTTTTATCTGAATTTGAAGACAAATGAACAGAGTTAATGAGAAAGAGACTCCAATTTAGAAAATCTCGATCATTTAGTTTATGAAAAAAGTGGAAATTCCTAGAAAAAAAATGAAATCTTGCACTCTATAGAAATTGCGGATAGAAGAGTAATGTAAGGACGAAAGGTGATAGAGACATGTGGAAAATATCTCTAAACGAGAAGTCTCCTACCTAATGGTCCTCCCAAAAGTTGACATGAGAACCATTACTCACCTTCAAGGAAAGCAAAGACCTAAAGGTATCATATCCCTTTGAAATAAACTTCCATGGACTAATCATAGAGAACTATAAAATGATTAGTGCATATGATACCAAAAAAGTGCTTAAAAGCCAAAAATTAAGACCACCCAAACAAGTAAGAGCCTATATTGAACTAAGACCCAATAAGACCAAAACCACATAAAATTCAAGCATAAATACAGAAACTTCTAAAATAGCCATAAAACTAAGATAAACAGACCTAGCAAATTTCTACTTTTCTAGCATTTACTATGTAAGAAACCCTACAACAAAATCAGACCATATTTATTTGCTCTTTAATCCAATGTCTCCTAAATCATCTTACATCCAGCATCACATGATTTAAACTAATTCACAGTAATCATAATCCATATAATATATCTTTAGGACCATTCTAGGCTTTAAATCTGCAATCTAAAAGCATCTTGCAATGCGCTATAAAAGAAATAACAACCTAAGAAATAGAGGAATAAAGACCCTGCAACAAGTGATAGTGTCGTATGGTTTTCTTACCAGATGTAAACTGTTTTCTGCAACAAATAATATTCCTTTTGGACACTCAACGGAGCAAACAGGAGTCACATGTGTGGATGGCTGAAATGAGATAGACGTATAAGAAAGGCTGTGTCTTGCACTATGCAACAACCAAGGCCTATCACTCAGAGCAATTATATCAGCATCAAGCGTGTCACCCAAAGGCACCAAGAAAACAGGAGTAATGCCAATGCGACGAATGGCAATCAATTGAAGCGTGGAAGGGAGGTCCTTTCTCTTGTCAAAAGCATTATTCACAGAATTTACCAAATTTATAGAAGATAAAGCAGTATCCACCACATTTAGTGGTGATGAAGGAGATGGTTCTGCCGGCCACTCAAAGCGAAGGAGCATTCCATTCCTCAATCCAGCAAGAACATAATACTTATCAACAAATACAAGCTGTACATCTTGAGGTACACAACCACTTATAGCAGTCCCCATTGTATTCGTTAATGAAATTGTCCCACAAGCAATAACTGTAACTCCTCCATCAGGTGCAAAAGACCAAATTTCCACAGAAGGCCTATGTGTGCCAATAACAAAGGTTTTATTGATGTCCACTCCACTAAGAAAGGAAGAGATGCAGCTGTTATTTGCTGAAATGGATGAATTTGATTGTTTTTGCACAATTTTTTGTCTAGGGATAGAAATGCATGATAATTCGTTCTGCAATCCCAAATGTTGCGTTTCATAAATTTCATAGTGATAAGCTGATAGCAATTTAACCCCAAGGATGAATAAAAAGCATGGGTTAGAGGTTGACACAACTATAAAATTATGCCCAATTGCCCCCAAACTGATATTCACGTTGTTTGGGGACCAAGATGTGCAAATGGGAGAGGACAGAGGTATACCTTCAGAATGAGCAGCCTTAGTAGGCAAACAAAGCCTAACAGTAGATTGGTGGATCTGAACAAGCAAACCATCGCTCACAAGGCCACATGCCAAAGTACAGACATTAGGTTGGAAACCAACTGAATCAGTCACATCAGTAAAACTTAAGCCAACTGACAATATTCTGGTCTCCTCAACAAATGATAGAACTAGAAAAGAATGATAAGAATCAGTAACTTTCATCCGAACTGTCCAAGTACCAGTTACCCCTTGATATATAGGAGCAGTCCTAAGCAGCTTTTCTACACTGATACCACTTCGAATAATCCTTAATGACCCCTCAGGTGCCACACCACAGCAGGCAAACATTTGATCATGCTTCTCATCATGATAATCCACAACTGCCATGTCCAAGATTGGTGCAATGTTTTGAATAGGGTTTGTATAGCATAGCCTTCCATCTTCCAATTTCAGGACCACACCATCCCCCATTTCTACAAGGGCAGCTAGATATCCACCTTCAACCCACAAAAGTGCCTTACAGGGTAGACCTTTATAGAGACACTCAGATAGATTAACTTTAAGGCAATCAGAATCAAAAAGAATTTCAATCATGAAAAACTCTCCAGTATCAACACAGAAGATCATCCTAGGATCTTTATTATTATCGGGTTCCCAACTCCATGAACATACATACTTGTAACCTGAATTAGCACTGCCATTGTCACCGTCTATGCACATAGGATCATAATCGCTCAGCTCCAACAAAGCACAGGCAGCAACATTAAAGCGTTCATCATCAACATCATGTAATCTACATGAATCTTCAACAAAAGTCTGCTCTTCCACCACATTGGGTAAAAAATTTAAGCTAGTCCGATAGACACAACATGGGTTGTGAGCGTCTCTAAAATCCATTAAGAGAGCATCACCAGCCCTGAATAAAAATGCAAGTCCGCGAGAGTTAGGAACTTCAACAATGTTATGTGCTAGAGGCCCAGGTTCAACATACTGAGATATAACATAGATTGCACGTGCTTTAATATTCCATTCCAATAATAGCAATTCATTTAGAAGTGCTCCCCTCCTGTAGGGCAAAAATATGTAGTGTTTTCAGTAAGTACACATCAGCACAAACAAAGGCAACAGAAATAGCGGCAAACTTCCATCATAGGCCATTCAGACTTGGAATATACTCTTGACAATGGCCAACATACATAATCACCATACCTATTAAGAAGAACTGCTAGTACAGGATTATGCTCCTTACTTGATTGCCTGGAATCTTGAGAAATAAAGCACATGCTCCAAATAGTACCACGTATACTGGTTCTCTGGATGCTTCTGGAAGTATTTGCAGTCCCTTCACTTTCAGAAGGATATATTATTCTCTGACGTTGAGCAAAAAAGATTATATAAGTAGATTTCTTCAGACAAAAAGAAGAAATGTATCAATAATAGACAGAGTTGAAAAATACAAAAAAAAAGAATAATATATCCTGCTACAAGTATAGCACATCATGAAAAGAAAAAGAAAATGAAAGGTTAATAAATCTCTCCAATCTCTTTGAAGATCCATCAAACCTCAGTAGCATAACTCCATAAAGGAAGAAAAACAATCTTGTCCTATATGCATGTCTACCCTTATAGCCTATACCACCAGAAAAACAGTCCTACCATATATGCATACTCCTTTTTGCCAACACACACACACCCACATGCAGCTTTTCTAAAATGCAGGATGGTATAGTAGTTTTAGACCTCATCAATGATATCACTGCCAGTCATTGACAAAGAAAACAGAGCCAGCCGATCTTCATATGCACTGGCGGCAATAAAACAACCACTGCATGAAGAAAATCATGAGAGTTAGTAATATTGACAAAAGTTTATCATGCTTTTTCTCTTCTTCTAATTTAACAAAATCCAGAAATGCACTCTATTGTGTAATTAGGATTTAGGAACACAACTTAGCCAAAGAATTAGGTCTCCATTCTATTAGCAACACAACTCACTCACAAGTAGTTAAAAGCATCAGTGACTTCTTTATTGTAACCATATGATGCCGTGTGTTTAAAAAATAGTTAAAAGCTTTTACCGGAAGTGAAAATCTCAGTTACCATGATGATGTGGCACTTTCTTGTTTAGTGATAGTTTTAAACTAATAGTGGGTGTAATGTAAACTCTTAATTGTAATACTCACAGTAGGTCATACTGTTATGAAGTAGCTTGTATTTAATTTTGGATTGACCAACATATGACCCAATCCAAAAATCCAGTGGTGTGACTGAAAAAGAATTTTCAAGGAAATGCTTGAAATGGAGGGATCGAGCACAGTCCACCACTAATTTCAGTAGGTGGGTGCAGGTGGCAGAGTCCCTCGTGGTGCAGATCTCTCTCTCTCTCTCACTCTCTCTCTCTCTCTCTCTCTCTCTCTCTCTCTCTCTCTCTCTATATATATATATATATATATATGTTGTAGAATCAGTAGTTAGATAGTAGAGAGTTGTAAATCTCAATCATAGTGAGCATTTGGGTAAATTGCAGGATATTAGGGTTTTGAGTATTCATCAGTTACTCCTTGAATTCTTCAATGATCATAGTGATTAGTGAATTTTTCTCTCTGCTTTTCCTGTGGACATATGCTTATAGTTCTCTATAGGTTGAACCACATTAAATTTTGTGTCTATTTCTCTTCTCCCTATTATCTGTTTGCGCACCTGGTTACATCACATACAGCAAGTGAGCCTGAGATACCCACATAACTCCCTCTTAGGCTCAGTTTGTACCTTCATCACATTGCCATAGAAGAATTTTTTTTTATAGAAAAAGAAAATAAATATTATAAGAGAGAAAGTACACGTTGCCTTAGAATAATACCCACTACCTAGGGGCATTAAACATATAATGAGAAAATATTGTACTCCCATACTTGGGAACTGAACACATGACTAAGAGATAACAATAAGGATAATGTAGATGCTTTCCAAGGATTTCTTTTGACCAGAGAAGACATGACCTGGAATCAACTGCTAGCATTCTTCCAGGAAGATTCCTTGTGTTTCCAGGATTAGATAGCTGAAGATGTGTTACAGAGAAAAACCTACAATGATGCATAAAGAAAAAAGAAAGAAAGCTTAGTAGGGAATAATATAAGGACAATTCCAATTTAACGACAGCTAAAAAAGTATTTCCACTTTGATTCATACAAATTAATTATTTTGCTGTAAAATGTGGTTAGTGACTTGTAATAAATTATGGTTATTCTGTCATAAAATTGGGTTAATGAACCAACCAGGAAATACTCCTCAATAATGCCAATACATGAAAAAAGAGATGAGGCAAGGTAAACCTGTGCATTTCATTGCAAAATGTGAGTAACGACAGCTTCCCAGAATCAGATATAGCAACCAAAAGGTCTTTACCCCACATCTACAGAACAAAAGGAAAAGACTCAATAAGATTCAACCTTGGCTTTAGGGGAAAAAAAATTCACTCACTACAATTAATTTAATTCAACATAAGCAGCCATTTCTTGAGAAAATAAGCAGATTTTCTAAGAGACCATGGTTAGCCGGATTTGCTACAGGTTAACACACCTGTGGATCCCGTGCGTAAAATTTCTCATTCCAGGGTAATATGGCAAGATCTTTAATCGTGCCAAAAACAGCCTGATCACAGACAGATTGTACATTCCCGTCCTCACCAATAACCACCAACTCTATAGATGTCTCCTGAAAGCACAAATCAATAGCAGCAGCATGTTATACAAATCAAATAACTGTAAGAATAACAGAAGCATACTTCAGTTGGATTAAGCTAGTTATGCCAAGGGAAAGGGTCAATAGACAAAATCAGGTTTTGCTTGAGGAGATGAATTCGTGCATGTAGCTAGATAAACAAGGGACAGGTTCCAAGCTTAATTTGCAGGTTCCCTCCAAGGAGCCGAACCTAACCCCCACAAAATGAAACTCTAAGTTGGAAGGTTGGTTTCAATTGGAAAAAGCAGCGGCCACAGGAAATTCAATAAATCGATTCCAACGAAGGAAGCAGACGAAGAAGAATAAGAAGGAGGGATAAGGGAGGAGAACCTTGCCGAAAACGACGTCGCAGGAGGAGGGTGAACGGATGTGACCATAGAGGACCTGAAGAACGACGCTTCCTCTGAGAACGCACTTGGAGAGGTAGTAGGGCGTGGTGGAGGAAGACGAAGAGGGGCGGGACTTGGCAGACGAGCACTCTTCCTCGGAGACCGCCATTGACGATCACTGGACCCTCGGAGAGTTTAGGTTTTGTGTCCGAAAGGATTGTTCGGCGAGAAAACTAGAAAATTGAACAGCGGCGGTGGATGGTTATAGCTGGTTGTGAATGCGGTGGCATTGGAACACTACATGCTCATTCCTCATTCTGCATACTGCATAGTGTCGTGCTCGCAAGCAAGAATGGTGAGGGCTTTCCGTTTTCTCCCCGTCCAAGCGAAACGGGAGCACTATTATTGATACACAGTCTCGGCCTTTCTTTTTCTTTTTGTTCTTTTTACTGTTTTTTTTTTTTTTGTCTTCATTTTTTTTCACTGTTTAACACCTATTTCAGTTTGTTTAATTTTCATATATAAATCTTTTTAAACAAAAACAATAAATTAATCTAAATTCGTATTTTAATTTATCAATAAACATTGAGTATGGTAATAAATAAGAGAGAAGGATAAATACTTATTAGATAAGCTTTTTAATTAAAAACTAATTACAAGCGTATTTAAAAGATTAATTTTAAAAAAATACTTGTGAAAATATTCTATTAAAAAAATACTTATTTTTTCTTTAGCCTTGAATGAAGAAAATGTTATTTCATCATTGTTGCAATGATTCAAGAACACAAATAAATGCATTGGATATTTTAAAGTGTGATCTTGATAGGATTATAAATTTATTAATTACGAGAAACGGACATGAAGGTATAGTAGTAGTTTGAAAAAAATTTATGTATCATTATTTTTATTTTTATAATCTGTAAGACGTTAATGCAAAAGATCACGTTGCAAGTCAAATTAGTTAAATTAAAACTGATACTTTCAAATAAAATGAACTTAACTTGTCACGTATTGAGTAAGTTTTTCAGGGCAACATTTATTTTCAAGATGACCCAATGATATTTAAAGACCAAATGAGCTAATAAGCTTGACTAAGCAATCTAAGTTTGACAGTTCTAAACAAAATAAAAATATTTTATTTTTATATTCTAACTTAAACTTCACATTTTATTATAATTTTATATTTTATATTTTATATATATATATTTATGTGTATGTATGTATGACAAATTAATGATGAATCATATTACTTCTACATTTTTTTACATACTCCTCTTACGCTATTATGTAAGCAATACAAATTTGAGGCTTACTGTCTCTTTTAGTTTTGAACTTTACACATAACTTTGTATATCCTTGCAATAACACCTTTCAATACATAAGAAAATATTCATGCTTTAATTTAGTGTAAAATTTTTATTTCTTATGTTCGGTTCACTATAATAAAGATAGAAAGAGTGATAACAAAAAGTATATATATATATATGTTAGGTAATAGTAATTATAAAAAAAATTAATTATCATTTCAAAAGTTTAATTGCTATTGTATTTTAAAAAAAAATCATTTACTGCCATCATCATATTTGTTCATTCTCGTATTTCATATCTTATTGTTGTTTTTGTGGTGTGAATTAAGAGTATTTTTATAGTATTTGATTCATTTAAACCATCTCATAAAACTAATTTTTTTAGATTATAAGTGATAATAGTATGACTCTCTTCATAAAATGTGACTTTTCAGTAATTGAATTGTAATTTTCATATCTCAGGACATAACTTACTTTCACTATGCTAATATCTCATAGATTGGTATCTTATCATTCTTACAATCACAATTGCTGCCAATTAAAAAATTAAATTATTTTTATTTTTATTTTATTTTGTGCCTTAATCACATTTTATTTTTTCTATTTACTTTTATTTATTATGTAAGAGAATTTTTTTATTTAAAAATAATTTTTATTTAAAAATATTTGTTAATCTTTTTAACTTTATCTTTATTTTTTAATAAAGAGAAATTTGATGTAACAAGTGAAATTAAAAAAATATTAATAAAATAAAATAAATAATTTAATTATATTAAATTATATTTTTCATAATTAAATTAATTAATAATTTTTTTAATTCTTATATAATTATTTTAAACGATAGATAAAATGATCCAAGAAGGTATAAAATTTAGAATGAAATGGAATTCAAGCACACCATTTAAGAATGACTGGTGGTTTAGTTCATTCGTATTCTATTTATATTATTTGCCAAAATAGAATAGTCAAAGTAACATTGGACGGTTAGAAACAGTTGGGTACAAGGAGCCTCCGCCACTCCGCTTCGCCGCCTAAAATTAGCGATACTTCCTTCGCTTCAGCATCAACCCTTCATTTCTAGACCCGCATATATCAGTACACTCTCTTCTCCGAACCTTTTCTTTTCATTATTTTCCCCTCTTTCTGCATATTCTTCATCATTCTCTCCTTTGTTTTTGTGATTTTCCTCCAAAATTCTCAAGGTTGAAGGTGCAAGCAATGATCGTTTAGAGCTATCATTTTAGATGGAAAAACCCATTTCGGTAAGTTTTGTTTTACTGTAATTTTTTTTTTTTACTTTACATTATAATTTTGAGAGATTGCATTTTCTCAAAAATTGAAGGATGAAACTCATTCTTAGATTTTTCAATTTCAATTTTAAAAGGTTGCTTTCTATTGGATTTAATGAGGTTTTCAGTCTGATAATGTCCATGGGTTGTTAATGTAACCATAGATTAGGGGGTTTGATTTACTCAATTCAATTGGTTTGCATTGCGAGAAATTTCTGTCCGATAGTGAACTGGGTATGTCAGTAAGTTCCAATATTTGGAACGCTGTATGTTTGTTTTCCTTCTGCTTGTAGAGTGAAGGAGGAGGAGTGGTGGAATGGAACATTAGAGTTCCACCGGTTTTTTGAGAAATTATGTGTTGGGTTTCTTGGACTATTTGGAAATGAATCAGGAGGGGGAAAATACAGGTTGTGAAAATTTGTTGGTAGCCGAAAAACTACGGTTTGAGGTACAAATGTAATTTCATCTTTGACCTTGAATATGATCCATAATCCTCTCTTTTGGGTTTTATAAATGATGATGATATCTGGAATCTTGAAATAAAATATCTCGTCAATATTGTGCAGTAGATGCTGAAATCTTTCTTATCTTATAGGAGAGATAGAAGTCACTCACTGGAGAGTACAGAACAATGAATATAAGAAACTTAAAACTGATTTCAAGGATATCAAAGAGTATATAATGATGTTTTCTATCTGAAACTTCTATCTAGATGTTATCAAGCATGGACCTGCCTACAATAGAAGTGGACCTTGGGCCAGAGAAGATTGAAGATGAGAAAGAGGGAGGTCCCTTGTTCTATTGTGATCTTTGTGATACAGAAGTGGTTCACAAGTTGGCTCAAATGTTCCTTCCAGGACTAGCCACTGCTTGTGTTGACAACGCATCAGGAGATCTCTTCAAAACTCCTGGTGCAGTGGCTGTTGATTTGAGAAAGGAAATGATAGATTATCTTACCCAGAGAAGTGAATCTTTTGTTGCTGAGTCTGTTATCTTAGAAGGTGGTCCAGATAAAGAAGTATCGGATCATCCTTTTGATATCATTTCTAATTTTGTTGATGACTTTGCCAGTTTAAAGGGGAATTTGTTTAGTAGGGTTTCTGGATGGCTGCTAAGCGAAAAGAGAGAAGACAAAATAGAAGATTTCGTTCAAGAGATGGAAATGAATGGTTTTTGGTCGCTGGATAGAAGAGAAACAATTGCAGAAACTTTGCTTAAAGAATGTTGACTTCGAGAACTCATTTCACTGCAGCATGAATTTTAATTCTGCAGAAGAGCTTGCGAATCATGTTCACAATTGCAGCTTTAGACCTGTGATCTGCCAAAATGAGGGATGCAATACCAGATTTTGTGCGGGTCATTTAGAGAAGCATGATTCAACTTGTCCTTTCAAGATAATTCCATGTGAACAGAAGTGTTCAGATAGCATTATGAGACGTGAAATGGACAGGCACTGCATAACTGTTTGTCCAATGAAGCTTGTAAATTGTCCTTTTTATGCAGTGGGTTGTCGGTCTGCTATTGCACAATGTATGATTGAAAAACATCGTTCAGATGATCTTCATTCTCACTTGTGGCACTTGCTTAAAGGCATCTACAAGGAAGCATCTGGGGAAGATCTTAAACGACGAGTGGAGCAAATTGTACAGGTTAGTAATAAAGACATAGGGTGTTTTTGATATAACTAAAAGTTTCATCACTGAAATTCAGTACTAATTTTTTGTTATTTAAAATTTTAAACACAAAAATTTGTGTTTGAAAAAATTATAAACACTGAATTCATAACATTAGAAAATATTTTCATTTTAATTATTGAGGGTATACTAAAGGATAATTTGGTGTCATTTGTATAAGTGAATTAGAGTATATGGAAGGAAACCATTGTCATTTGATAAAATAAATGGAGTGTATCAAAGGAAAGAGTCATCGTACAAATGGAAAATGCTTTTAAGCAAATAAGATGGCATTACCAAGAGTTTGAGGGAATGAATTTGGTTTTATCCTGGAGTTGATAGGCTTAGTTTGTGGCTCTAGATCATCCATTGATGAAGACTTGAAACTGTCAACTTATTGTTCATTAGTTACCATTTATTGTGCTCTATTATTTGGGAAGCGAGATACCGCAATTTCTTTGCTATAATCAATATTCAAACTTTATGTTTCTTGTGGTAGGCATCATCAAGCAGCAGGTTAGCAGGGGCTCGGGACGTGAGATCTTTAAATTTCATTGTCAAGGATGTTGAAGCTAAGCTAGGGCCTTTGGAAGTGAGTGCCGTGGAGAAAAATAGTGCAGATACTATTGCCAAGAATGAAGATAGGGAAGATAGTGACACCAAAACGAAGGGCAGTGAACAGAGCACAGAGACTTCAAACATGATAAATTCATCAGATAAAGCTGAAGTGAGTGCCATTGTGAATAAGGATATTGCAGAGACTACTGCCAAGAATGAAGATAGTGAACATGATTACCTTGAAAACAAGGGCAGTGAAGAGAGGGCAGAGACTTCAAATATGGCAAATTTAACTGGTAAAGATGAAATTAGCATTGTGAACAAGGACAGTGCACAGATTTACAATGAGAACAAAGATGCTGCAGCTAGTAATTTAAAAATCAAGGGCAACGAAGAGAGCACACAGACAAACATGAAAAATTTATCAAATAAAGGAGAAATCAGTGCCACAAATGAGGACAGTGCAGAGAATAGCATTAAAAACAAGGATATTGAAGACAATAAATTCGAAGATAAGGATAAAGAACAGAGCATACAGAATTCAAAAATGGAAACTAAGGATAGTGCGGAGAGTAATGTCAAGAACAAAGAGATTGAGGATGATAACATGAAAGAGAGCATACAAACTTCAAAAGTGTAAACTTTATCAGATAAAGTTGAAGTCAGTGCATGAAACAGGATATGGTTCGGAGAATAATGTCACTGAAGAGAGTAGATATACCTTAATCCCAGCAAGTTCATCAGATAAAACTGAAGACTGAATTTAGACTGCCAATCATGCGTTCCTGCTGGATCGGAGAAGGTTTTCCATTTTGCAAGTTACCGATGACAATAGCCGATTTTCTTATTTGTTAAGCTCATCATTCATCGATATCTCTTCTGTCCCTTTCCCCCCTTTTCTGGTTACTTACCTTTTTTTTGCGGTTTTTCTTCAACTTCTACAGATGGTCTTGTGTGACACTGGATCTTTTCATCATTGAGCTATTTTCCTTCCAGCATCATTGTTTTCCTATTGATTAATTAATCATGATGTGTTTTCTGCGTACAAGCATCTGCTAGGAGTGTTGAACTGTTTAATAGGGGGAAAAAAAACTTGTATTCATATTGCATAGATAATGGTCTAAGATATTTTGGTCCAAGTGCCAATATTTGCACATCAACTTTTTTACACCACTCCCATCCTTGCATAAGAATTGGTCCATTTCTTGCAACGGGTGACCCAGGTGTGTGGGTCATGCACAATAACCTCTCTTCTAGAAAGATTTTTGGTGTAAAAAAATGATGCAAGAGGAACTAATTCACAAATATCATTTCTATATGGGTACTCTGATGATTACTTCATAGTGTAAGATATTTGCCGAAAATACATTCTCGAAACATGTTTGTGTCAATGGTTTCTCTAGAAGAATATTTTTTTTTTTTGGATTAGTATTGTTTTCGGTGTTTAACTTAGCGCATGTTTAGAAACAGCAGCAAACATGTGTTTGCACTGTCAAAACCAATTTGGCATAGAAATAATTTTGGACACCAGCTTGCGATATTTGCAACTGAGGACTAAATTAATTGTGTGCCTCAAATGCTTTGAATGGATGTTGAGGCAGAATTAATTCTGCATAATTTGTTAACAAATTTATCTTCTCTTTATAACCCCTAATTTTAAAAAATATAGTAATTTTACCCTCAGAAGTAATGTTACATTGTTACTTAATACTATCTAAAGAAAGTTTGATTACACTTTTGGTCCTCCTCGTCTCGTTTACGTTCAATTTTGGTTGTCCTTGTTTCAATTGTAACAATATTTTTTCTGTAGTTTCTAAATTGATACAATAAATCCTATTATCAGTCTAATAAATGTTGCACTTTTTACTAGCCTGTTTATTTTGAATTGTTGATATGTTTTTAAAATCTAGTTAATAGAAATTTTATGCACTGTGCTTAGTACTTGTGAAATCATATTATTAATATTACAATTATTAATATTACAATCTTGGCATCCTTTTTAACTTGGTTTTTGGCGGAAAAAAAATTTAGCCATTAGATTGTTCCCTTAAATTCTCTTAAATTTTATCAAATAATGCTGACCATTAAATTGAATGGAAAAAAGTTGTTGAAGGCTCAATTTTTTTTTTTTATAAAACATGTATCTTCTTTCTTTTTTTTTTCTTCTTGAATAAATAATTTCTTTTCTTTTTAATCATGATCTTAACTTCTTTTTTAGCTTGATTTTGACATAAAAAAAATTATACTATTAGATTTTTTTCTTAATTATATCAAATAGTGCTGAACATTAGATTAAATGTAAAAATATTTTCTAATATCACTTTTTATCTTGAAAAGTGTTCTTTTTCTTCTTTTTTTTCTTGACTATATCATATTTTCATTTAAAAATTTAAACTTCTCTTTTTATTTATTTATTAAATAAGATTGGTAATTATTTGTATTTGTATCTATTATAATCAAAAGCTAAATTTGCTTATGTATTTTAAAAAGTCATTTAAATTTTTAAAATTTTTATTGTTATTTTTAAATTATATTTATTAGTTACTTATACTTAAATATTAGTTTATTGAATTTTTAACTAAAATCATAATTGATATCACTTATTTGAGAAATATACCTTTTGATACTTAATTTTTGTTAACATGACTACTGTTATTTCTTGATTATTTAAAGATGAACAAGTTCTTATTTTTATGTGATAATTTTATTTTAAATTATTGATAATATTATATTTGACAAATTACTACTATATTAATTATATAAAGATATCATTTAATTATGACTAAAATATTTTTCAGTCATTATAAAATATAAAAAAATGATATAATTAAAGTGCCTATAATAAAGAGAATGAACAAAATACTACTTGCCTATATAATTAACTAAAAATATAAGCAACAAATTCATTGTAATATATAAAAAGCTGAACAAAATACTCCTTGCTCAATTTATTCTTCATATCCCCAACTTATGAGTAACTTTCCAAGTTACATTCATCGAATTTCAACACTTTTTCCAATTATATCTACTGTAGCAAATGATTATATGGTTTGCTGTAGCAAATGATTTTTCTTTGTTCAACACTACCAAAACTAACCCGTTAGAATACAATGCCTACGGAAAGGATGACCAAAGTTCAAGACTTGAAAGAGACACTCGTTGAAAAGACACTTGTTAAGAAGGTCTATTAGTGGGGATAGTATTCAAGAAGTTAGTCCCATAACAATGCCTATAAAAATACCTAATCAAAGACCAAAAAAGAATACAATTCTAACTTTCTAAGCAGGGACTAGGGAGATGCTAAACTGTAGATAAGACCAGACCAATGCTAAATAGCCCGATACCAAGCAGGAACTTACAGATACAATTCATCAAACAGAATAAACCCAGGCAAAACAGAAAACGAAAAAATGAAAGCAAGCTCCCATATTAAAAAAAAAAAAAAAACTCATAAATTTCTCATTGCGACTTTAGATCAAATACATAAGAAACTAAAAACCAAAATTATCATAAAGCTGTTCTAGAGCATTAGTTAAATTATCCAAACTGAGGCACAGCAGACAATTTCAATTTAAATGCTAAAAGCTTATACCATACGTCTTCTCCAATAAATTTCTTTAAGCACGAACTCCCTTAAGGCTAACCATGCGTGTAGACACATCCACCTGGGGTCCTCTTGATGCCGAACCACCATGAGTAGTCCTCCCTGAACCTCCATATGCAGCATCTTGATACCGTGTACTCTGATAGCCGGCACCTGTTCCTCGTCCCGCTCGGTCCCTTGAATAGCCACTCCCAGCTCCTTGGCCTAATGCCAATGGCCTTCCACCACCAGTACCATATCCTGCACGTCCACTGCCTTGTCTTGGCTGAGAAAGGGACAAGTCTTGCCACCTAGCACCTAAGGAAGCTGTTCCACCGGCACCAGTAACAGCAGCAGCAGCATAGTCTTGGCTATCTCTCCGCCTTAGAGGCAGATCCAATCCACCACCACCTATCCTTGCCTCTGTTGCTCTTTCATTACTCTCTGCAAGGATAGATAATTTCTCTGTCAACTGGAATGCCAATGCCTGTAACCTAGAGTGCTCAACATCCTGGAAAACAATGCACCCAGTTGGCTGGTCCCAGCTTGCATGAAGCTCCTCGTTGATCATCATCCTACTAACAATGCTATGAGTGTGAGGAACAGAGAGATCAAAAATTTTTGTGAGCTGATCCAGGCTCAAAGAATCATAAGATGAAGAGAAGGTAAAGAGGTAGGTCCTCAGTGCCTCCTCCTTGATTTTGTCTTTCAGCATTTCGAGCACAGAGTCATGATTTCTCACAAATTTCCATACATCAAGAGACTTGATAATATCAAAAGCCATGTGGAAGTCTCCCTTGCTAAGGACCCTTGTGGCAGCCATAACATGATCTCTGACATTTTCGGGTGGACCAGTGAATGTTTGTTTCTCGCTGACCTCAAGCAAGCGACGGAAAGTCTTACTAATGACCTTGCGCTTTGCATCATGGACATTGGCTGCCATATTGGGAACTTCCAGCAGCATAGCACATATAAGATGCACTGACTCCAGGAGCTCAAGATTTATGTGCATATGATACGGCATCTGACGTCTCCTTTCCAACCTTTCCTGGAAGAGGATTAAAAAGAGTTAACTGTGAAAATTCTCCAATGTAATCCTGACAATTCTAAAACAAATGCAAAATTTACTCCCGATGGAAATATGTATTAAAAAAATAAAGTTTAATTTTGATCATTTGTCAGTATAAAAAAGCTTTACACTATCTTACGATCATGTAATACAATATTATTAAAAGAGTTTGACCACCATAACAATTACCTAAAAAATAATTTTTTTTAATAATATGATAACATATGATTAGATGAGAGTGTAAATAAATTTAACACTGATAGTGGATCATAATTAAATCCAAAAACATAAGAGTGCAAATATTTCATTTCGTCATACAAACTACAGAAGAAAACACTATCACAGTAACTGCTATAAGTTTATGAAGAGTTGAAAAGACTATATGAAAGTCTGAAAACATTGTTTTCCAAGTTTCAGGTACTAAATGGAACACATTGATGATGGCAGTTAAAAATAATTAAATAGTTCTACTTTTAGCATAAAACACTGATATATAACACACACACGCACACACACAACACACACACACACACACACACAAAACACTTGCAACAAATATTCTTTTTGCAAGTGATGCAACCATCTTTCTAATTGGTGACAACTTGAATCCAATAGAAGCAATCTCAAATATTAGAAATGGCCTAGCTGTTAGGTTCCTTGTTAAGGAGTATATCTCTCCCTCAATTCCCTTCAGCATGCAGGTAAAAAATGTGCATTACATAATCCAAAAGCCAAACTTAGTTCAGAAGCCATAGATCCACAAGCCACAAAAGAGACTAAAGAAAAAGAGCAAGCCATGTTTTAATACTTTCACAGCCACATTCAAACTTATCACTAATATACAAGCACAAAACTTCTCACATTGAGGAATTGCATGTCCCAAACCTAGTGTCTTATAACTTGAAACATTTTAAAATACATTGTGACGATTTACTATGCCTCAACTGCATTTAATCTGCTACATGGATTTATTTATGTAATACTGAAATACCTAATAACTTTGGATTATTAAAAAAGAAAGAAAAGCTAGCATGTATAATTAGCAACTTGGTAAGTGCAGAACTTAAAAGAAACCCCAATATGTTCCCGCCCCTGAGCTGCTGAGCATCATCAAGCTAAAGGAGTCATATCACAGGTAAATGCTAGACCAGTTACCATTTTTCTCAACAAAGTATTATCACAGCTTCACATTAGTTCAGTTCCTTTCAGTTCTTTTGCTTCAGATTCTTGAAATGACGTCATTTTCTATTCGGGAAAGAAAACTACCTCTTCTGTGTTGATTATAGACAAACTTCCTGTAAACCTCCTTACTACAGACAAGCACCTTGCCCGGCACGTAGTGCCTGGCAACAAGGGACTAGAGTGACAGACTAATAGTGACTGGGGAACTTGGTGCCTTGAGATGCTTTGCATTTTAGATATCATATATCAAATGCATACACACACAATTACACATCTTTCAGCTAACTCCATCAGTCTCAATAAATGCATTAAACTCGTAACTAAGACCAGTACTTTAAAACATCCACCATGTGATGAAACAATTATTTGAAAAAAAAAAAAAGGCAGGGAAATCAGTACCTGTTCTGGAGTCTTCTCATGATAACGACTTTGTGACACACCTTGTGCAAGTAGCTCCTTCACCCTTCCACCAGAATAAAGTTCAGAGAGACAACCATGTGCTTCAGAAATCAGTCCAGCCCGAAAAGCACATAGACCCAACTGCGCCATAGCCCTGTTAAAAAGTATCTGTGTTGAAATGTCCATATGCTGAACACTATCTTGCAAATGGCTCATAAGCAGCAGATCACGGGCTATTGAGAACTCATCAAGAAGAGCATGGTGATATATATCACAAAGCATTGCACGTGCTTTCGTGCGCTCATCTCCATATTTGTATATCAGGGATACCAATACATCCATTAGGGTCCTGCTATTCTCAGGAAAGGTGGGTTTTCGGGGCACAAGCTCAGGAGTAACAACAAATGCAGTAGGAATTCTCGTTTCCTCAAACCCTTTAGACTCCTCACTTGCCACCCCTCCATTATCTTCATCTTCTGTCAGCTCGGCCAATTTTCCCATGGCATCATAAACCTCTTGTGGTTTGTAGTAAACGAGTTCAACCCTCCTCAAGGCCACCTTCGAAGAAGCTTTGAAATCTCCAACCCTTTCAAGATATTCCTGGACATTCTGAGCAAGAACTAGAAACATGGGCTCATCCCTGAGTCTCTCAACATACTCACGGGTATGAGGATCTATGCACTGCAGGCTCTTGAAAAATTCAGTATCTACTCTTTCTAAGAATGCAACTAAGTTACCCCAAACACGAATTGGTCCATTATGGTCCGGTCCTTTCTGAGTTTCATTCTCATCTGGCTCCACTGAATCATCAACCACTATATTCGGGTGCTGCACTAGAATATCAAGAATGACCAGCATGTTTTGTACACATTTTTTCCACACATTTATAGGCATATGCCCACTTAAACCTGGATTAACATCAAACTGAGCAGAAACCACGCTAAAAAGAATTTCCAGCTTCTGTGCAGGTGTTTTAGCAACTTTTGTTAAGAAGGTAAGCTGCTCAACCTGTTCAAACCTTCCAGTTCCCTTCCTGCCCCTGGCTGCCACAACCTCTTTGAACTTCTTGTTAACAGTGTCCCAAGTGATCTCACTAGGGTCTTTCAAAAATTGCCTATCCAAAAGTCTGTCTTTCTTGCTAAGCTTTTGGTCCCAAGGTGTTTCACTGAGATCAGGCTTTTCATCTTCATAACGAGAACCTTCCGAATCTGATTTTGTTTCCGTCTTTCTAAGCTGTTCCGGTTCAATAATTTCATCATCACTTTCATACTCATCCTCTGTCTCCTCTTCATCTTTGTCCTCCTCACTCTCAGGATTCTCCCTACATTTATTAATCAAATCTTCATATTGCTTATTATTCTTCTTCAATTTCTGCTTCATTGAGTTCAAGGCTTTAGCATTGCTACTACTCATCCTCTTTTTGGCATCCTTATTTGCTAAAGCCTGAGCCAAGAAATCTTCCAACAACACAAGTGCCTTAATATAAAGATTGGGGACCTTCTCAGACTCAGTAACACGCATGACTTTCTCAAGTTGTTTGTTGATCTTGTCAAAGCTCTCTTGCAAGCTCACCCAGTCATTAATCTTCATGGCATTCTTCATCTGGTCGACAGTAGAAGACATCTCCTCAAAACGTTTGTCTTTTGCTGACCTGACAACTCGCTTTTGACCATCAGAGTCATCACTGTCACTTGCATTGTCCTGCAAGTATCTGCTTGTAATGCCTTGACTAGCAGATTCACCCGCCGTTGTCTCAATCTCCTCATCATAGTCACTCTCCTCCTCCTCGGAATCACTACCACCCTGCCATGGAAAAAAATATTAATATAAGACAAACATTTTCTTCAATCCCATGGAAAAAGAATCCACATTAATGAGGCACAGACCTGGGTCCAGAATCTGGAAGCCATCCTTTGCCAAAAGTTCTGAGTAGCAGGTCAATAAGGTCAAGAATCTGCAATGAAGATAACAATATGATCCAGTAAGTCCGAGCACACGAAGAAACCAAAACAATGTTTACAATTTTTTCAAAAAAACAAAAACAAAAACTTACCCGTACATATCAACCATAATTATAACACGAACAAATTCAAATTATAATGGTATCATGGTTCCATGAGATAGAAGCCCGGTTCAGTAGATGACAAAGGTCATAAATAAGATAAAATAAACAACAAATTTATGTTATTGCTTGAACAACAATTTTGTTATACCTAAAAAACACTTATTTGCCCTATATTACAGTAAAAGCACTCTTATACATTTCTGATCGGACTACAGAAATGATGCGCCAATCAATGGGGGAAAAAAACAGAAAATTTTAAGATAAATTCACACAACGAATTGGTAAAAAAAATTTTAAAAAACCAAAGAGATACAAACTTCGTACGGAAACCTGCGTTGATTTTGAGATATAGAAAGGAAACCCTAGACCGTGTTTGTTGCGGGGGAAAAAAACAAAGATGTTGAGAAATTCAAATCGCGGTACCTGTATGTCGCAGAAGGAGAAAAGCAGTGGAGGTATCTGGCGGATTTCGGAGAAGAGAGAGAGAGCAACTGCTCGCGTTGGTTGGCACTGGAAGTGAGTGCGGCGCACGAGAAGATGCAGAGAACGGAAGCACGAGCGAGAGAGGCTCGGGAACCAAAACTAATGAGAAGGGGAGTTAGGGTAGGGCACTCACCTCAGCCATTAATATCGGTCTGGGCTTACCTTACAAGAGAGTGAGGCCCGCTTATTACTCTAATAAAGCCCATAACATCTGGAAAATGAGCCACAATGATCCTTGTATACCTCGGGCTTCGCCAGACTCGCCGTAATGGCACTATTTTGTTAACCCAAAAAAGAAAAGACTTGCGTTTTTTGTTATTATTATTAGTATTATTATTATTATCATTTATATTCTTTTTTTTTAAATTTCCCTTTATAGTTTTTTAAATATTTAATATTTTATTTTATTATAATTAAAAGTATATAAATATTAAATTAAATGAAATACAAACGTCTACTACTTACGCTCACATTTAATTTTAAGAAATTTTTTAAATTCTGTATATATTATAGTTAAAATTCAATTTATATTTAGTTCTAAGGTTTAAAAACATCATATATTTTTTTATAGTTTAAGTCTGAATAGGGAGTGCCTTTTTCTCTTTTTGTTACAAAGCATGTTTAAGTTTAAGACTATGGAAAGGAGAAAGGTAGATTAAAGGGTAAGTAAAGCAGTATGGGTGAAATTTGATGTCGGATCAAACAATTCCTATCCCTAAAGGGTTAACAGCTTTGTATCACTCAAGTTAAAATTTTTGGAGAAGTGTATTTTTTTTCTCTTAAGAATTAGCATTTGCCAGTTAAGATAAGAAAGATTTAACCTTACTTCTTTACTTTTGACGGAAAAAAAAGTTACTTATATGAGCAATTGCTCGAGTGACGACAAATGTCTCTTTTTGATATAAAGGTAAGAGGTTTTTGAAATTCAAGATAGTAAAAATAAATAAATAGTAAACTCTATTGCAATACCAGCAAACATCTTTGGTCAAGAGTTTGGTAACTCTACCTAGAACCTACTTAACACCTTTCTTTGGTCAACGAAGATTAAAAATGAGCGAGAAAGGCTACAAGAAATGCGTAACGGCGTAAGAGAAAGGAACCCAGAGACAATAAATAACCACTGGCTCAACCTTGGGAAACAAGGCAAAGTGAAAATGAAAGCAGACAACTTTGTTGGATAGCCTCCTTTCAAAACACATCAGTGAACTTTGTTGAGGAGAAATTTTTCCATAAGCAATACCTACTTTAGACACTTTATTTTAAAAAGTAGACACTTTATTTTAAAAAGTAGTGTGTATTTATATTATGACCGACTAAGTTTTACATACATTAACTATTGAATGAAATATATGAAGTAGATAATACCTATCTAATTGAGAGGTAACTCATCTCTCTAAAGTAAGTAACCATACGAGCATGCATCTTAATTTGATTTGTTCCATTCAAATTTGGCTCCCCCAATATTCTGTGTCACTTGTCTAATCTCCTGTACAGATGCTTCTACCTTTCAATTAAAGCTAGTATGATTTTACAATATTCATCAGGTGAGGAAAAATGAAAGAATGAAGAGAAGTGAAATCGGACAAGACACAATTTGAGAAGATGACAATTACCACCATCTGCCATGACTAGCACACTTAAACAGCTCACTTAACTCCATCCCGTGCAGACTCATGTAACACACGACTCACACACTGCTCCATAAAAATGGATGAAGTGATCAGAAAGAACTCGGTGTGATCGTGAAACCCAACTCACACACACGTTAAAAAAAATGTAGTTGGTGATGAAAAATTGGTCCTGTGTCTTGGTAAAAGATTGTGATATTTAGGGTGAGTGTGGATGGGAATTTGCTCCATTTAATCTAACTTTTAAAGATTTAAACAAGTTTTTATTTTTATTTTTTTTTATTTTAATATTTACATTATTTTTTAAACATAATTTTATTTTTAAAAGCTTGTTTAGTCTGAAACTTTAAAATCAAATTTGTAAACTTTAATTTAAATATACAGTTATACTTAAAGCAAACGCTACCACCCATATATGCTGTTTGGGTTCTCGAGTAAGGTAGGAGGTTTCTGCAAGTTGTACTTAAAGCAGGTCAAAGAAGTAAAGGACTAATAGGAAACATACGGAATGCCTGCAAGAGAGCCTTGCCCTATTACATCAGCAAAAAGCACAGGCAATTGCCTGCTCATGTATAATTATGTTATGAATTCCATGTAGTGTACAATTGGAGATTTAGTTAGGCAACAAATAAGGATTTATTAGTTTTGAGTTTTGACTAAAAATGCAGGATCATAAACTTAATTAAATCTTAAAAAGAATAAAGCATAATATAGATAAATTTGTGGAAGTGAACCTCTAGACCGTCCAGCAAACCAACTTCTTTGATATGCCCAAATAATGTGGGTTTCTGATCGTCTTCCATCGATTAAAAGGTAACAAATAAAAAATTAATTATTTTTTAAGGACCAATGAACAAATATTTTCTATTTGTTTACATGAATACATTTCTACAGGTAATACATTTGGAATTAAAACTAAGAGAGGAAATTCAAACTTTATGAATGGGATGGTAAAAATTTCCACAGCCACGGAAATCCACGGAGATTGATTATTACAGACAATAATGTGAATTGATTATTGAAAAATATAATTCTACTTAATATGTTATTTTTGATATATTATTTTAATTTTATAAATATTTTTAATTATTAAACAAATTTATAGTATATAATGTCAATTTATGTTCTATAATTTATATTTAAAAATATAATATTAAATTATTAAATACTCGTAAATATCCATAGATATTCACATTTTCATAAAAATTATAAATGAATAACTACATGCGGTACAAGACACTCCCCCCACTCAATGTGACCCGTTGACATTCTTATATGAAACTCTCCTCGCTTCCGTAAGGCCCATTGACATTCCTGTATGAAACTACTCTAAATCACACACGCTTAAGCTTGCACCATGAGCTTGAAGTTAGAAAGTATATTATTAGGGTGTTGTATACTCCCCTGATTTCTGAAACTATCTTTTTTCTTTTGGTATTTTACCCCATTTTTTTTTTAAACTTGGAAATAAAGTCCTAGCATGGGAATATCACCCATTTTTCTCCCTTCACCTAGTGTGCTTTGAAGTTTGTCAGATCTTTCAGTTTCTGTCAAAGAAAGATACATCCAATCATTTCATCAATCCAGATGACGAAGCACATTGGATCATTGGCTCATAACAATTAAAAGTATCAGTTTAACTATAGCCTTTCAGAGAAAGATTAACAAACACAAAGCCAACAGACCTAGACTGATACCCAGCAATTCCAAAATTCTGATGATTAACGTAATTGAATGGCTTTCACCTCGCCGCGGCTCTTGCACTCATTGATGAGTGGTAAGTAGTGCTTCTCTGCTTCCTGTAAGATGTATATACATCATCATACTGACTCACCTCATTGGGATTGGCTGTGGCCCCAAGTCCCAACCTTCCCGACCCACTTGATCCTGGTTTCCGATCTACACTTCCATCAGCATAGGTCCCCGTCTCTGGATCAACCTGCAAGTTTGGGGGTGGAGGTATGCAGGCACCTCCCTTTCGAACTGGAGGCTCCCTCTCATATTCTCTCTCGTACTCATCATCTTCGTCTCTTGAATCAGAATTCATAGGGCCCTCGGAAGGATTGACCTCTCCAATTTCTTTAAAAAATTTTGACACTGTTTGAAGAATTTCTGATGGTGGTACAGTTGACGGTGGTATGACGGTTGGGATGTCCAAAGGGCTCAAAGGAGAATATGGGACCCCACTACCAATCTGCATCTTTCTAACCATTCCAGGAATGAGGCCGGGTGGGAACAAAGGATATGGTGGCAATTTTTCACTGGTGCTGGATGATGGAGGAGGCAATAAATGCACCCCAGGTGGTTGATTAGCTGGTTGAACAGAAGATGGTATAACCCCCGGAAAGGCACTGGGAGGAGCAGAATTTGGAAGAAATTGCTGAGCTGCCAGAGATGCTGGCATGGACTGCCCTGGAGCTGCATGTTTTTCCAGACGATCTTGTTCCAAGACACTGGAACCAGAACCCAGCCTATCAGATTGCCACTGCTGGACAACATGGTTGGAAGTCTGCAGCATTCCTGCAATTGGGAGGGGACAAGAAATTATTTATAATTTCTTAAATCAAATAATCTAAACCTCAAGCTAACAATCTCTTGTAAGCAAGATAAAAATCTCAGTAATATTAAGGGCACTAAACTAGGTTTTCTAAAAAATCTTTGCTTGGATAAACGGCATATTCATATGCCATCACTAGTGGCCAGTGTGTGTGTGATAATGTAATAACAACTTACTGCCTCATCAGTTATTACGATTCTTAATGACAAATTTACAGAAAAATCACTAAAATGGCTTGCAATGTTTAACAGATAAAATTACAACTCAGGAAACAACATTAGTTACTCAAGTTAAGCCCTTCTCCCTCCTGAAAGAAAGAAAAAAGCACTCAAGGAGACAAATTTTCTTAAAGCAAGAGGGACATTTTGTGATTCTTTTTTCCCAATGGCCGGGGGGTATTTCCAAACCAATTATTCTTCCATATCTTGAAAATTATCCAGCTATCACAGGAGAAATAATTCACCGACTTCTGCATGCCATGGCAAATTCTGGTTTAAGAAGAGAAGCTTACCTGCACCCGAATCTGCGGAAGCAGAGGATAAATCCTTTGAAGCCCCAGGAAAACAATTTGTTTGTGGCCCGCCAATCATCTCACCCTTCAGTAAAGATATAGTCTCTTGATCGTAGACCTCTTTTGAAGCCCAGAACTCCACCATTTGCTGCAATCTTTTTCTATATTCCTCATTGCTTTGTGGATTATGATAAATTCTTGCAAGCATGGAGCCTAAAACAGGCTTAAACGCAAGGGCCTCATTGTCAAGGTCGTGATTGCTTGTCCTCCTATTCAAGCTGTAAATTAGCAATGCAAAGGTCAAGGACTATGAAATCATCCATGTTAGCATCAACGTCAAAAAGATTATCAATAGTAAAAACCAGGATGGAAATAAGCAAGAGAAGGGGAAGATTTTGTCAGTCCAAAACCATGCAACAAAGTGCTGTATGAAATGAAAAAATACATTCTATTTCTATAAAAGGAAGAAAGGAACAAGTGTAGGGCCAGAAACAAATTGGCCTCATCTATAGGGTGAAGAGAGGCTAGACATGAATCACAAGCCTTTGAACTAGAGAGTAGAAACAATTAACTAACCTCCCAAATGTAATCCACCCCACACCTTGTCTGTTCTATAGGGCTTTGATGGGATTCAGGCTATGTTCCAAGAGAATCAGCATGGATTGGCTAAATATGATTATGGTAATATCACCATCTAATTAAGATTTATTTCATACAAGCTGCTTGGCTAGAAATCAGCGGGAGAATTGTCTAGCAGGGAGGGAAGTTAGCTTAACAATTACAGAGTGGATTCTGAGCTTGATATATAGACAATGTCACACTTTCTTTCTACTCTGTTTATAGACATGGAATTCTTATTCCTTCTGGAAAAAGAGCACGCAGAGTTCATAATAGGAAAGCCAGAATACAAGACCAACTTCTTTCTGTGATTGTTATAACTGTTAAGTTCAGATTTAGTTTAGCAACAATGTGAAATAGTAGCATAAGAAATTAACCTATACCAAAATAACCAGGCTTATTTTGACACTCCAATAGAGAGACGCAAAATACACTGAAAATATGATTCATGCTTTCTGCTATTTAGAAGTACAATTCTTTACAAAAAAAAAAAAGTCTATCATCAGCTAATCAATCAAGTTATGTTTCTGCAATGGCAAAAAAACAATTTGCTGTACAGTGAAATGATAATGCATGCTACCTGTCAAAAAGAATGTCATTGGCGAGGTATATTAAATGTAACTGCCTCTCAATGTCATCCAATGCAAAGACCCTATCTCTAAGAGCCTCTGCAAGAGCTGGTGCAAATGGAGATCTCTGCATGAACCAAAGTTTGGCACCTTTAATGGATTCTTTTGTACCATTCAGATTGTTAAGAACATTACTGAGCTCCATTGCAACATCAGATGGAAGTGGCCCAGAGAGCCCTTTGAAAGACTTGGATGACTGATCATAATCTGGTCGACCATGAAGCCCAAAAGACTGAGGATGCTGATGGTGGTGTTGATCATAGAACTGTTGGAAAGGAGGTGGGTTCATTTGAGGTGGACCTAGCATTGAAGGTGAAGAACCAATTCCAGCAGCATTCATTGGAGGTGCATTTAGAGGAGATGGACTCATCATTGGATTTGGAGGAGGATGGATCATGGGCATGGAAGATGATGGAAAAGGTGGGTTGAAAGGACCACCTGGGGGGTGTGTTGTTGATAACCAAAGCTTATAACGGTAGTAACCATGGCCCTCCCCACCAAAGAGGAAACTATAAGAAGGATTATCTCTTTGTTTTTCACAAATCATGGCTTCAAAGTCAGGGCCATTTTTCACAGCATACTCAACAAGTTTGTCAATTCGCTTGTGGAGCTCGGGATCAGAAGGGGGAGCAACTGGGGGTGGAGCGGAATCATAAAATGGTGATGGAACAAGGGGAGGAGGAAAATGAGACGGGAAAGCGGGTGGTGCTTGGTGCTGCTGCTGAAGAAGAAGATGAGGAGGTGGGGGAGGGGTATGAGGGTGTATCTGTTGAAGTTGCTGCTGCTGCAGGGCATGATGATAAGGGAACTGTTGCATAGAGGGGTGTGCAGGACCTGGGGATAGAAAAGGAGGACCATGCACTGATGAAGGGAACTGCTGATGCTGGGGATGAAATCCAAACTGCTGCTGTTGTTGCATATTAGCCACTTGTCGCTGTTGCTGAGCGTATGCCATAGCAGAAGCAGCTGCATAATCATGACCCTGACGTTCCATAAGTCTTTCTAACAATTTGACTAGAGTACACCTCAACAGCCCTTTAGGAGTAGCTTAATGTACCTACAACAAAGGGAAATAAAATTTCTTCATTTGTGTTATCATACACTGGTAACCATTCCATGATATTATCCCAACCTGACATAACATTCATATTCATAACAACACTTAATAATACTGCAAGACTAGAAACTCTTTTAAAATTAAAACATTTGAACCATTTTACAACAACAATTTGACCTGATTGATTTTTTGTTTTTAATTTATGAAGACTAAATTCAGTTAATTTTACAGTAATCCTGATACACAAACTGCTGCATAGTCATGAGTCACGACCCCTCACCCTCGCCAAGTCCAGTGGCCTGTCTAATTAAACAAGTGCAGTAAAAGTCTGCGGCACTTCCGAATGATTCTACACAAGGTAAAATCAAATTCGCTTAACTAATATTTTCCACTATCCAAATAAAAAATCCAACCTACTATGACAACCCATCAGCTATGAACGAGTAGTGGATATTTATTGCACTGCTCCTTAACTGAAAAAATAAAAATTAGCTCAGTTGCGGTTTCTTCCTATGACGATTTCTGGTATTGCGGCAAAGCAAAGAAACCGAAAACAAGCAGCACTAACAGAAACTCCAAGTATGGAAACGCAGTTAATTTACCGAACACAGACCTAAAAGCTTGAAAACCTAATCGAGAACTTCAAATTGCCGATCTTGTTACTATCTTGCGTCGCTTAACCTAACCAAGAAGATGGATTACAGCGTTTAACCATTTTCCTGCGCTCGCGGAATTAGAAAACCCTAAGAAAGAAACGGCAAATACATACCTGCAACTTGCTCCTCCTCCCTCCTGCGAATCGAGCTGAAAACAATGCAGATTGCGCCAAAGGGCATGACCGTAGGGCGGAGCAGCTGCAGAACCGCACCGTCGAATCGATCGAGCCAAACTGGATTACCCCCCATGGGCTCGTTTCCCACTTTTATTTAGAAGAAGAAGAAGAACGTAAGCCCGTTACTTTTTGGGCCCCAATAGAAGCCCATTACGATAGTGGGCTTACACAACTGGGAATTTGTTAAATAACTTCACAACTGGAGACAGCGAGTAGGTGACTGTATCGGTGACGGCGGTGGCTGACTAACTTGACGGCAGTGCTCAGTAGAAACAACTAAGAAGAAACGCGTTGAAAAACTTTTGGACATTAATACAAAACAAAATTTGAATTCAATTTCAATCTTCAGATTCGATCCATAGATTCAATGTGCTGTTCGAGAATGGGGAGAAAATAAAACAATGAATAATTCTGGCACTCTGTTGCTTTACAGCTGCAGTGGGCGGTTGAATTATTAGTTTTTTTTAATATTACTTTTTTTATTTATTTTTCAAATTATTTATATTTTAAATCATTTAATAGAATACTCCTGTTTTCTATCAGAAGTCGTCTTCAGACTTATTTTTAAAAAATTATTTATTTTTAGTTTATTCATTAATTTCTTTCAATTCAAAAGATATTTTTACAAAATTGACTTCTCGCTTCCAAAAAAAAAATTAATCTTAAAAGTAATCTTTAAAGAAGGCGAGCTCTGAACAAAAATTTAAAATCTTGATTTTTCAAAGTTAAAGACTCCTTTTTTTCTGAATTGCACCGAATGGTAAATAAACTCAAGAAATTATTATTTTGATTTTTTTTTTGAAAAAAGAAAGTAGTATTGTTAATATTACGGCTTTCTGGATCTCACCAAACTTTAAAAAAAAAAAATTAGAGACAAATCTGACATTAACCGACTTAGACAGTAGACAGGTGTTGAAGCCGCGCATGCAGTGGCCGAAAGTCCGTACCAAACGCCGTACGCTGCAAAATTAAGTTGCTACTCAATGCATTGTCGGAGATCTGGGTCGGTAAAAGGGGTGTACTTTTATGCTTTGTTATGACAGAAGAAAAGAAAAAGAATAAATACAATATTATTAACGATAATATTATTTGTAAATAAATATTAAACTATTTTATTATTTTTATATAATTATATTATTATTTGATTAATTATTTAAATTTTTTTAAATTAAAAGTGATTCTTAAGTAATTTTTTTAATTGAAGATTTTATAATTTTAATTTTAATATTATAAATAAGATTTTATACGGGTTATAATTTATTTTTATTGTGATTAATTATTTTTGAGTAAATTTTTTTATTTTAATAATAAAGTAAAATTAAACTTTTCTTATAAATTTTTTGTTATAGCTTACAACACATGATGATCATGGGAGTAGCTCCCATTTTCTTAAACTTATGTAAAAAGACAAAAAATAAATTCCGTACTTATTCTCATGTAGCGTAGCACTACACTCTGCTATTCGTAAATTTAAAAATTATGAATGTAGTGCAAATATAATTAATAAATGACCAACAAAAGGGTAACAATTTGACCATCGTCTCTATTGATTTTTTCACAAACTTCTTTTCTTTCTTAAATTTACACAAATTTTCTTTCTTAATAAATTTATATATATTGTATTTTTAAAATATAAAAAATATATATATAAATTTTTAAGAAAATATGTATATATTTTTAAAAAATATTTAAAAGAATACGTATAAATTTTAAAAATAAAAAATTTATAAAAAAAAACAAATTAATAAAAGAAAAGTAAGAATAGTTTACTGAAAAAAAAAAAAAAGAAAAATAGCTGACCTTCCATCTGTCACTTCACTCCAACCAAAGTCCCATCGCCTTTTGAGTTTAGACTTTAGAGTTTTTCCATGTCGTTACTTTACGGTTCACCTCCCCAACTACTATTTATAAAAAGATGTTGCAGGAATAGCAAAGGAGCCAACGGATTGCAGGCAGCAATAGCATTCAGCTTTGCACAAGAGGAACCAATATAACTAGCCACCCTGTAACCTTCTGAGCCTCCGAAAAAAAGCACCCAACCCCCTTTCTCCCTCAATCCTTCTCCCTCCACATTATTCGGTCTCTCTCACATTGGAACCCACCTTATCCCCCATTTGTGCCACTTTCTTTCTGGGTTTCCTTCTTTGCTCCTCCTATTTGTTTTCTCTCTCTACAACTTTGTTTGTTGGCTCTGTCTCTCTGTCTCTGCCCAACATCGCTTGGAGCCTATCTTCTTCTCTGGTACACTGTCACAGATTAAGGTAGGGTCCTTCATTTGATTTCTCTCCCAGACAAATGCAATGTGGGCAACATTATTATTGTTGTTAGTGTAGAGATTATTTTTCAGAAATGCAAAAAATGATGTAAACTGGGAGAATGATTTCTGATGCTTATGTTTGAGATATGCAATGTTGGTAAAATGGTTTATGGGTTTGGTAATCCAGTCACTCTTCATGTGGGTAGCAATGACATTGTCTGTTAACCCTCATTGTTTCTGAAGTGTCTGTTAACCCTCGTGCTTTTTTTCCGCAGCATTAATTGACATTGGTATTTACAAATGTGGGTTCTGAGATTTTAAATTATCGTATCTTGTACATGGACTGCAGTGTTACTTTACCAAATATCTGAAGATTTGGTCGTTTATTCTCTTCCTATGCTTGGATTCTGTATAATCTATTTGTCTGCAGGAGCTGACAAAGCCTTTTCTTCATTTTGTGAAATTAACTATAACTCCATGGGATTTGGTCGTTTATTCTCTTCCTATGCTTGGATTCTGTATAATCTATTTGTCTGCAGGAGTTGACAAGGCCTTTTCTTCATTTTGTGAAATTAACTATAACTCCATGGGATTTTGCTAAAACTTGATTTCATTCAATGCTTGAATTAGTAGAATTTTATATATGTTTTGGTTTTTGCTGTCTGAGACATCAAAATCCATATTTTTGAGACAGCAAATCTGACTAGTGCTCCTCTACATGAGTTAATGAGGCCAGTAATTTTGTCAAACCGTGTCTTCTGCCCTTCCTTCTTTGAGGATTTCTGAAAGCAAATAAATTTGTGCAGCAGTTTCCTTCCTCTTCTATAAACGATCAAGAATGTTATGAGTCTATTGAGATCTTCATAAGCCCTTGTAGGTGAAGCTTTGAAACTGGTCCTAATGCCTCCACCATATAACGCTAGGCATAGCTCCTAAGCCTCACGTGTTTCTCGAACTTTTTTTTTTGTTTAACTTTTTGTCCATTTCACTAGCTACCTGAACCCCATAAGTCTTGATTGAGATCTTGATTATTTGAAGAAATATTTGTCACATTTGATTAAATGTGGGGGTGGGGACCTTTTGTTGCCCATTTTCTGATTTTGATAGTCCCTTGGGAGCTATTCTCTTGAGATCTATAAACTTAGGGCATGAAGATATAAAGAAATCAATCATACTGTGCAGGGCAGATGATATTTGAAGGATCACTTATTAATGGGCGGGAATTGGAGGCCATGCTCTCCATTAAATCTCCTACAGCAGACATGGAGAATGACTTCTTTGGTAAACCATTAAGCTCAAAGAATATAGACACTTATGACCATTTGTCAAGATCATATAGTAACTTGTCCGAGAAGAACTTCCATTCACCACTGCCAGAGCCACAGAGTCAAAGAGACCAAGCTGCACTGAAGTTGCAGAAAGTTTACAAAAGTTTCCGAACAAGGAGGCAACTAGCAGATTGTGCTGTTCTTGCAGAGCAGAGATGGTTAGTTTTAAAATTGTAAACAAAAAATTGGAATTTATGTAAAAATTTATTCATTTTGTTTGCTTAGTCCTCTACATTTAAAAAAACTAATCATCTTTGGTATGGAAGTAATTGTTACACTTCAGATTTAAGAGCATTTACTTTGAATGATCTGATAAAATGCAATTAACTGGCAAATTCTAAGTAAAGGTGAAAAAGAAGGGAAGGAAAAAAAAAAGGTTTTATATCTCTCATACCTGTATGATCTTTATCAAACATCTAAGTGTTCATATTCTTGTGTATTACATTAAATTTTAATTCATATCAAACTCTTATAGGTGGAAGGTTTTGGATTTTGCTGAACTAAAGCGGAGTTCTATATCATTTTTTGACATCGAGAAACAGGAGACTGCCCTTTCACGTTGGTCAAGGGCGAGAAAGAGAGCTGCTAAGGTAAGTTCTATCTTTTAAGACTTGTACTGTAACATGTTATTGTTGTGGTTTAAACTTCGAAAAATGGTAATTTTTTATTTTTAAACTGATAGGTAGGAAAGGGTCTATCTAAGGATGAGAAGGCTCGTAAACTTGCGTTGCAGCACTGGCTAGAGGCAGTAAGTCTTATAGCTAAAGTGATGCAATTTAAATTAAACTGCTAGTTTCTCTAATTGGTTGTCAATTTGAACAGATTGACCCTCGACATCGCTATGGCCATAATCTTCAATTTTATTATGTCAAATGGCTCCACTGTGACAGTTATCAGCCTTTCTTCTATTGGTAAGACTAAAGCATAAATAAGGAATTCTGTATCTGTTTGACAACTAGCTTTCCCTCAAACTAATGGATATTTATCAATGTTCCTAAGTGTAGGCTTGATATTGGGGAAGGCAAGGAAGTCAATCATGAGAGATGTCCAAGATTAAAGCTTCAGCAGCAGTGCATCAAGTATCTGGGTCCAGTGAGTTTTTATGTTCCCTTTAATATCCCCTTAACTTTTTCATCCAAAAATATGGAACTCATCTTATTCCACCCAGACAGAGGTGGGAAAGGGATTGTTGGTCAAATACTAATTTATGAGAAGGCCAGAATTTGTTTTTTTGGAAAAAAATCCCAGCATAGATAGCTTAACTGTCAAGAAACATGTCGAAGAATTTTAAAAAATTTGTTTCTTTTGCAGGTGGAAAGAAAGGCTTATGAAGCAGTAATTGAGAATGGACGGCTCTTCTACAAGCAGAGTGCGAAACCTATTGAAACAACAGAAGATGCTAAGTGGATTTTTGTACTTAGCACGTCCAAGACTTTGTATGTTGGGCAGAAGAACAAGGGCATGTTTCAACATTCAAGCTTCTTGGCAGGTGGAGCCTCATTGTCTGCCGGTAGATTAGTGGTGGAAGATGGTGTTCTTAAGGTATGAAAAGGAAATAAACCCAAGATTTCCATAATAGATTAATACATTGTATTCCTTTGCTTTCCATTTATTTGGGTCACTGACAGTGGTCTTTTCAACTTAAAAGGCAGTTTGGCCTCACAGTGGGCATTATCTCCCAACAGAAGAAAATTTCCAGGCATTCATTTCATTCCTAAAGGAGCATAATGTGAATCTTACAGATGTAAAGGTAAAAGGCGCAAAACACCGCTTCAGTATAAGATATCATCTGTCAATCTAATGCAGAGTTTCATTCACAGATTACATGGAAGGAGACAATTAAACAGTATAAAACTATGGTCTCATACAGTATTATTATCCCGTGCTAGTTTACTTAGGACATAAAGTTAAAGATCATCATGTGCAGAATATTGGCTTCAGCTGTCAGCAGAATTTTTTTTCCTGTTCTTTCTGGAATGCTAATCCTCATTTTGATTATGTCCAGCAAAACCCAGGGGAAGATGAAGAAGATATAGCCAAAATGAACGCAGATCCTCTCTTCCGAGACAATCCTTCAGAGCCAAAGTTACCTCAAAACATTGAAACCGAAAGTTCCAGCACGTTAGCCCAAGAGCTACCTGACTTGAGAAACGAGGATTCTAATGCTGAGTCAAATTCTCATCCACCCTTTTCAAGATTGTCCAGAGGACTAGGATCAAAGATAGCCAGACTTGAAATACCAAAAAGAGGCAATGTGTCTGACATTTTTGGAGAGCAAACACATAAGCCAAGTTGCCATTTTCCTTCTCCAGGATCAGTATCAGAATCTGGTTATGAGACAGCAGAAGAATCATTCATTGATGAGGAGGATTTTATGGTTCCCAAATCGAACTTGTTTGTTGAAGATCAAGAGGAAGAAGATGAAAATCGTATTCCAAAAGAAAAAATAATAAAGAGGATAGATTCACACAAAGGAATGAAGTCATATCAGTTGGCCTATCACTTGACTTCCAGATGGACAACAGGTGCTGGTCCAAGGATCGGATGCATGAGAGACTACCCTCCAGAGCTTCAGCTTCAAATTCTGGAGCATCAAAATTTGTCTCCAAGAACAAGAACAACTGCTCCATCTCCTCGGATCCCACCACAGTCTCGCTTCAGTCCAAATATTACTAATCCAATCCCTTGAGCTGATGTTCAAACCATTCACAAACGGGTAGCGTTTGGAGTAGCTAGTTTATGAACTAACAATACTCAAGGAATTTGTTACTTCTGGTGGGGACCTTGGGGTAGAGAAAACGAAATAGGCAGTCCTTTGCAATACTTCTGCTGCCATGTGTTTGCCAATATAGTTTTTGTAGGTTTTGTGGTGCATGAGAAACGGAAGAATTTGCATGTTCTACTTCCAAATGAGAAGAAAGAATCTGAGAAAATTCTTCTTACATCCAATCTAAACTGAAATAATAGCAACTTGTAAGCCATTAATGATATGTAGGATACTTATGTAGCAACTCTTTGTGGGGTTTGCTGTCCACTTTGGTGCCATCCTTGAAAGTATGCAGTCTATTCAAGATGAAATACCAACATCATGACGTTTCGTGAGCTTTTCTGACCTGTAAAATATACCAAATATGCACTCATTGGATTGAGATAGATGCAATGTATATAATAGATGCTTGATTTTGTGGAGTGGAATTATGGGTGATGGAGCGTATGTAAAAATACCATATGCAGTAGTTTGACACTGTGTACTAGTGAAAATAGAACATTTGATGAAAAAGGAAGTTACAGTGATTGGTAGCTTAGCAGGCATATTCCAAATTCCACGGCTATGGATTGTTATTAATTATATTATATAGAAGTTTTCTCACACTTGCACTTTTTGTCCCCAATATGATGGCAGTTTTTGTGACAGGAACGAGGGTTCCAAAAACAAACACCCTTCAATCCACATTATTTAATTTTTTTTAAGTGCTAGTCAAAATAGTACTTGCGTCAAATAAGGGGAAAGCTTTTGGAGGCAAAGTAATACCCAAGTTTAGACAATTTATAAAATGAGATCCTGCTTTTGATCGTTGTTTCAATCTCTGATGGTTCTAAAATAGTTGTGGTTTGGGCGATCTGTATGCTATTACAAGAGTGAATTCAAGTAACATGTTTGGGAAATTATTAGTTAGGTAAAAAAATTGTTTTTTTTTTCAAAGACTCTTTTAATAATATTTTAATTATAAATTATTTTAAAAATAAAATAAATTAATTCAAATATATATATATTCTTGCTTTTAGCATAGGTTGAATAACTAATTTATTTATTCAGTCAAAGATCACTACATCCTGAATGGGTGATAAGCACAGTCGATAATTTCAAAAGATATTAATTCAAGAACAATTTCTTTTTAATTTTTTTAAAGCATTATTACAGTAGTGCACAACTGTTATTGTACAATATTACATAAATTTCTTAATTCTATTACATGCTTGAATTAATTTATTTTAAATTCAAAACAACTTATAATCAAAATTTTACTAAGAAAACTTTAAAAAAAATGTTTTTTTTTTTTTGGGGAGCAAACATGTTACTAATCAGATATTTATATTTGTTGGGGAGCAAACAGACTTGCAAATGCATAGTACTCTTAAAATTATCCATTGGGTCGCTTAAAAAAAAGGAATTATCTATTGTGCATATCCAGGCCGAGATATGGACATCTTCAAGAAATTTGGGTTCAATAGCATTGTGAAATGAATAATGCTACTTACATATCTTCTGTTTTTCTACTTCCATGCTTGTTAGTAACATATACTATTCTGTGCAAATAACTGTTAACAAAAATTAACATCATAGTTGAAAATAATCAACAAAGAATAGCTCGTGTTAATATAGCATTCATAGAGGTATTAAAAAATGTGCATGAAAAACATTGTCCATTGGCAAATATTACCATGAAATTCGCCCTTAGCATACAAATCTAATCTCATGGTATTACATCTAATTAGTAATTAAAGGAATTGCTGTTATACATTATATACAACAATACTCATTAAAACAAAAATTACTCGTTGATACAATAAAGAAGATCTCTCTACCTATGCATGTGTGCATCTCTTCCAAGAAAAATGAAGCGTGGTTGGCTAGATGAAAGGGAATATGGCATACTCAGCATAGAACAGATTCCATATAAATCGATAGAACCCTGAAATTGCTTCCTGCAGCATGCAGTCAGACATTTTAAAAGCAGCTTAACAAATTGGGGGAAAATGCAAGAGACTTAGAGATAAGAGAAGAAGAGTTCCCACTTACACCAGCAAAGATGGTGACTAGAAAGCTTTATACAAAAGTTATGTAAAAACAAAGTTTGAGTTCATCCTATTGATTAAATCAGTGATGTGGGTGTCTAAATATTTCTATTAAAATGAGCACTCTATTTTGCTACCTACAGTAATTAAGTATTGATTGACAGAATTTTGGCCTCCACCCAAAAAAAGTTGAACTACCAGAACTAGCAAAACAAGTACTTTTACAAAACAATGCACATAATATAATCCTGATCTAAAATGTAATAAAACTAACTTGCGCAACATTTGTATTAACTAGCCAACAAGTTGATATGGAACTAGAAAATTGACTACTGTGACATGAGGTTTATGTACTGAGTAGCTGAACTAATCAAAATCACCTGAAGTTGTTATGTTACAAAAGATAAAAATCAAGGTCCAACTTCTGAGTTTATTAACTGCTGTGTTAGTTTATTCTTGTAGATACTGAAATAAATATAACGAAAACAGTGAACATTACTATATCATTTTCATGCAGGAGGAGGTAATACATTACCTTGGTATAATTTGCTTGCTCTAATACCCGACCCTGAAATATAAGAATAAATGTTATAGCCATTTTACAATTTCATAACTTTTTGAGTGCATTTTATTTATAAAGAAGAGACAGATAGAGAGAAAGATGAGCATCTTCCTCATAACATTTGGGTCCCAATAAGCATGGATAGTGAGTAGGATAGACCAAAAGGCAGTGCACTGTAATCAGCATACTTTGCTCCATAATCTCAACAATACTATATGGGGAAATACTACATTTTATGGTGCCAGCGATATTTCCATCCAACATTACAAAGTTGAAAACAGGTAAAGCTACAATAAAGATAAAATAATTAATAAAAAATATTCTGTTCAGAGTAATTGAATGAAAAGGAGTAGGGGAAGCAAATGCAAGAGGATCAAATAAAAAAAAACACATGAAACATGTATGAATATCCACCTAAAATAGAATGGAATCCGTAATAGTTACTAATCCAATATACAACCTGGAAAATCAAGCTTGATGCAAAAATCATATGAGCTGGTATCAGTAACCAACGCCTGAAAGCCTGTAAACATGTGCCAGAACTTACATAAGGTTTTGTTTCATGTAAGACAATACAAAGAATTTCATGCAAGTATTGGCAGATCATGGAAGTTTATATTCACCAGTGGCATATAAATTGCTGCCAATATGGAAACAATATAGTTCATCAGCAAGATTCCGGAACCAAGGAAAGCAATGTTCCTAACTCCTAGTTTTGTAGCAAAGGTTGATATCTGATACCTGACATTAGTTATTACATGTAAGTCCATATTAGAGACAGAATAATAGCACATAAGCAGATTATGCTTTATGCATGCATATGTACATAAATGCTGATATAATGAAATAGAAGTCAAATTCTGTATCAGCAACTCAGATATACAAGATTAATGAACCTGCAGCACTTATGCAACTGGATCTCAAAACTTACTTGCGATCCCCCTCAACATCTGGAAGATCTTTTGTAATAGCAATTACCAATGCAAACAAAGTTACAAAGGTAGTGATGAAAACCACAGGTGAGCTGCAGGTAAAGATACAAAAACAAACATACGATAAGTTTTCAAAATATAAGTTGGGCACACAAAAGGTGTTGGATGAGAAGTTAGCATCATTATAAGCTTCATTCAGTTATACTAGGGAAGCACAATTTTACTTGAAAAGCAGAATTGAGTGACTCAACCATTTAAAGGTGGAATTAGTCACAGTTGATGCCCTTTTTCTAGGCAAGTCTACCTTAAATAGTTTCTTCTTCCAATTTATTATCTTCTTGAACATCATACATTCATAGTTAGTGTGGTCTTTAGGGAGCCTCTGTTTGAACATCAGGGACCTACGAGCCCAGTTGTTCACCTTATCCAATTACAAATATGAAGCAACAAATGATAAACTCTAACCCACCTCCACTCAAACGCAAGTCCAAGGGCAGCTCTAGTGGCATAGTACACACCAAAGTTAAGTAGAAAGCCCCGTACCTGCATAAGCCTCTTCTGTCAATGTTCAACCATATGAACAGATACTTCAAATTCAAATAAATAATTGAGTTCATCCGAAAGAAACTCAAAAGTAATCCCTGTAGTAGCTACATTATGTTCCAATAGAAATTGACAAACTACTCTTTAGTACTGCCAAGATTGAGAGAAAAGAAGGATAACCGTACCGTGGCAATAATAAGAAATGCTGCAACAGGAAAACGTTTCATTCTGAATGGAGGAACAGAGTATATGGTACCAAGAAAAAGGCCAAGTGTGTAAAGAGAAAAAATAAAGGGCCCAAAGTTCAATCCAACGATCAACAGGCCAGCAGCAGCAAAAAATAGAACCAAGAACCATGCAGATTGGACTGAAAGATCTCCTGCAGCTATAGGTAAATAAGGTTTGTTTACCCTGAAAGTGAATATAAAGTTAAATGGTGCTATATGGATTTGTTTAGGTTGAAATTTAAATAACAGGAATGATTCCAGATCAAGGGAAAAAGAAAGTCAAAATGAATCAGTTGTACTTGTACAGTAAACCCAACACAGAAATAATATCATGAAACTTAGCAAGAAATGTGCAGAGAGAGAGAGAGGAGAGAGAGGGAGACGGAGACGGAGATGAAGAGTCTGCATCATACTTGTCAATGCTAATGTCATAGATTTGATTGATGCCAACTATATAACCATTCCCACATATCAGGGCAAAAAGACCAGAGAATGCTTTGAACAAAAGAGACCACTTTATGAGATTTGAGTTTTCAATTAATGCTCTTGCCACCAAAGCACTGTAAATGGAAAGTGTAAACATGAACTTCAGTATAGTACACTTGGCGTGCAATAAAAAATGCATTGCTAGCAAGTTGTAAAGTTACTCACACAGAACCAAGTGCTGTCCCACGTATAGTATGTGGCCTTAAAAATCTCCAACATGCATCTTTGAAATCTGAAATTCTGTCTGCAATTGGGCGATCAGATCCAGCGGCTCCAACTTGGGTGCAGGCCTGGAACCATTCATTTCACAAGTTATAAAACAGTCTCAAAACTCACATATCAAAACCAAAATCGGTAAAAAAAAAATTTTAAACCATAATAAAATCGGTATTAACAAAATTGAAGTAACTAAGGGCATGTTTAACGACTGCAATTAGTGCTAAATGTGAAATTTTCTACACTCAATTATTCAAGTGCATTAGATGCAATTTCTTCTAAAATGATCATAAAAGTCGCTGAAGATATTTAGTAACTTGTCTCTAATTGACAATGTGACAATCACAATCCATTAACACTATCACTATCTCTTGTCATTTGTCAGTTCATCTTCATTAACTCTTTATTTGCCACCTCACTGTGCCATTCTACTGACTGCCACCACTCTACTGCTACCAGTACCAACTGGACCACTTCACTACCATTATCAGCATGTTATTACTGTCACATGTGATCATTGATATTGTCATTGTAAACAGTCTACCATCTCCACCCTGCCAACACACTACCCAAATCATGGGTAAACACTCATATTTTCATCACCACATTATACTGGTATTTATCTTTCCCCAATCCAACATTTTTTACCATGGTCAATGTCAATGCTCATCACCTTTGCCATGCCAATGCTATCATTCAGTTTGCATTGCTACATTCCTATATTAGTGAAATTGCCACTATATTGATCCTATTACTCACTCAACCACTAGCTTTCCACCATCAAACCACCACATTTCCACAGGTACCATTGTTATTACTGGTTGCTTCTGTTATATAAATAGATTTTCAATTTTATTCATTGCATAATCCAACCATCTCATATTTGATTTATTCAGATTTATTATAATAAATTGACACTGAGAAATGCTAAATATTCAGTGCCCGAGTTCAAACTTCGATGCTAAACTTCTGTGCTACCAATTATGAATTAACTTATAACTCTTGGCAAAGGAAAAAAATCAATCACAGCCACTGGTTTCTTTATAATCAAATCCATCAGGCGAGTGGACTGTCTAGTGTCTGCTAAGCTCAGCCCTTAGGCAAGCAAACTGATAGATTATCATGAACACCGGGGAATGGAACACGTTCAAACGAAATAGTGTTCATGATACTTTATATATGAAAAACGCCCCATTTTTCTGAAAGTTGCGGGCAGCAGTAATCTGAATAGCTTTCTCCGTAGTCCTTCTCCATTTGTCATGAATTGCTTAGCAAAATCCCAAAATTTCCCACTAAAACATAGATAAGCGAAACCGAATTCTAAAATGAAGAGGAAAAGAACACACACCCTGATGGAATTGGGTCTCTGGTGTCTCTTTGGAACAGGCTTTGAGCAGTTTTTGTGATCGTAGAGCCCAACCGAATGGAGGTGTCTGGAAAATCCTAAGAACAAAGTAGAAGGTTTGGGTGTGGCCTTAGTGGGTATGTTCAGGCAATACGAGGAATTCCAGTAGGGAACTATAGCAGGAACCCGAAGTGAAATTGGAGAGGTTGAGAGCTCCATGCGGAGCTGAGCACGGCGAAGCAGAACACTCACAGACAGACACGCGGTCAAGCTGTTCACCGTGGGGTCACCTTCTACCAGCGCTTCAAGTTCTAGCTTCTAAACTCTGGCCCTTCTTCACGTACGGGAGAGTAAAGGGCGAAAAAAAAAAAAAAACCAACAACAACAACAACTGAGTGGGGACTTTTGTGTTTTTTATTAAAAAATAATTATTTCAATGCATTTATGACTTTGATTAATTTTAAAGAAAAGTATTTTTAATAAAATTTTAATTATATATTATTTTAAATATAAAATAATTAATTTAATATATATTTAATTTTTAAAAAATATATTAATTATATATATATATATATATATATAATAAGATGAAACAAATTATTCATGAATGATTTATTTAAAAATTTAAATAATTATTATTTTTTGAGTATATTTTGTGAAAGACAATTTTATATTATGGGTGGAATTGGCAATTTAAGCTTTATTTTTTAATTGAGTTAAATCAGGTTAGCCTATTAAAACAATAAACTTATTAATATGAATGTTTATAATTAAATTGAACTAATTTAAATAAAAAAATAAAAAAAATCAATTAAATTTATTTTATTTTATGAAATTAGATATTTTGATTCAATCTTCAATTTTTATATTTAAAATAAAATCAAATCAAACTCATGTATATCTATATATAAAATTTATTTTAATTTTTCATTCTTTTGAATATAATTTTAAATTACTTTATTACTTGAATATATTTGATAATGTTTTTATAAAAAAAAATTAACTTAGTTTGTTATTAAATGAGTAATAAAAAAATATGAAGCTAGATATGTTTATATCTTTAAAAAATTATCTAAAATGATTGAGTCGTATTAAATTGATTATAATGAATTTGGTAATTAAATTAGAACCAAATTGATTGATTCTCACAATAATAACACTGGTTAAGTCAATTTAAATAATTTTTTTAAATCAAACCAATTCAAATTGTAAAATTTTTTAACTATTAACAATTAACTTGGCTCAAAATTATTATTAAATCAAACGAATTAATTCATTAGTCGAGACAAAATATATAAAAAAAGTGATTTATTTAAGTCATTTCTTTTTAGCTCAACAAAATGAAATGTATGATAATTTGAATCTAACTTGTGAAATTAATTGAGAAACCAAGATTAATCCATTATATAGCTTGGCCTATAATGTTGATGAGAATAATGTTGTGTAAACTGCAAACAAATTTAAGTTGTGCTATTGACATTCTTAATTGTATGTTTACATTATTCACTAATTATTTTTAATTATAATTTCTTAAATAGCCTTCAATTAAATAATTTATTTATTAAATTTAAACTTTAATTCATTATATTTTTATTTATTTATTCATATTTCATCGAAAATAATATCAAAAATTACAATAGAAAATAATTAGTATAAGACATGAATAAACACATTGAGAATGCATTACCGAAGAAATCAACATCTTTTGTAACTTCAGTCATTCACTTAAAATGTCCTTGCTTTACAAAAATTTAACTAAACACTTTACTTCTTAAAAAATAGTTAAATTTTATAAATTGAATTTACAAGAAAAAAAGAAATGTGATGCATGTCAATTTTTAAATTATAAATTTCATTTTTATAATTAATTTATCTCACTCTCATAACTTATCAGAAGAGTGATAATACATTTGTAATACAATTCGTACAAAATAACACTCGCACATAATCCTAATTCGTAACTTTAATTTAAGAAATAAATAAGGTTCTTCTAAAAGAAACAAAATTTAAAATAATTGACACTACATAGGGAGTAAATTTATATGTACCAAAAAAAAAGCAAAAAATTCTGGCGGGTAAAATCGTCATCTCAAGAATCACTCGTCGCTATAAATATTCTGAAGAAGTAGGGTTTGTTTTCCTCCTTCTCGTTTACGGGTGAAGAAGAGAAAGCAGCCGTTGCGACTATCCTAACCCTAGCCCCCACTGTCTCGCCCTCTTCGTCTTTGATCACATCAGGTTCCTATCTCCTCTGCTTTTGTGTTAATTTCGCATGCACCATTTATCTTTGTGGTTTCATCTTCGTCATTCATTATTTTTCATTTAAGTTTTCTTGCGCCACTGCAGCGTGTAATTGTAACGTTCGTAGCGTTTTTCTTTGTTTTCTGAGCATGCTTATTGACCGATCTATTGCTCCATTGTTTTAATCTTTCCTTAAATTGTTTTTTTTTTAGTCTGAATTGGGTGTCTGGTGAGGTGTGTTGACCTCTCCCACTGAGGTTATGGTGAAACTGTTTGTGCATCAAATTTATGGCGGTTGCGTTGATCCTGTTGAGGTCGTTCCTGATTTGGGTCGTATAGCTGTAGCTGAAATTGAATTTTGAAACATTATTTTTTTCGGGTCTTTTTTTTATTCACTGGTTATTAGTATCAGGTCTAGTAGAATCGGCTCACATAACCTTAAGAAAGATAGATTAAATCTTGCAATATGAAGCTTGGGTATGGGGGATGGGGAGAGTGTGACTTGTTTGGTAAAGTAGTGGAGGCTTGAGCTATGCTTGAACTAGTGGTTTCCTGTTAGTTGCTCCAACATTACCTCTATATAGCCATATAGACCCTTTGTATTTTGTCCACAGGAGCTCTGCATACCTTTTGCCATTTGGAATGTGTTCCTTAATGGTCTCTATTTGGAATGATGACTCTGTGAAGTTATGTGTGCTCTTCAACATTGGCTATTTGGTGGATCATATTTTGAATTGAACAACCACTTGGTCCAATTCCAACAAAAGAACTTGATCTTGTTTATATCATATGGAACATTTGTTACAACAAATTGTTCTAAATATCATGAATCATAATCTTGAAAGTCTGTTCTGAAGCTTCTTGTTAAGAAATCTGTCAGGTTTTATATCTGTACATAGCTGTTGAGCCATACTGGGTTTTTTTTTTTTTTTTTCAAGAACACTGATCTTTATTGATATTATGGTCTAAGTTTCCATATTCCTTGAAAGCACATAATGACTGATAATCATTTAAAGGATAATTTGCAACAAAGATAGTTGGTAAGTTGACTTGGTATTGATATTGATTTTTTACCAAATCAGTAATCACAGGGAACTGGATGTATTTCTAGTGTGAAAAGTTTTTATCCTTTACTGTTAGTTTGGATTTTTTCATCCGCATTTAAGATGTATTCTTCTGAAATTTGAAGTTGAAGAGCCATGATTTTAGTTCTTGGGTTTGTTGTTGTGGCACATATATTGTGCCACATTTTTTCCATCACAGTGATGCAATGTCTGCGACCTTACCCCAATCATTACTCTCTTTCATCTTGTAACTGTTGCTTGTTTTGGAGCAGGATGGAGTCTCAGGTGAAGCATGCTATTGTTGTCAAGGTTATGGGTCGTACTGGATCCAGAGGACAGGTGACTCAGGTTAGAGTAAAGTTTTTGGATGATCAGAACCGTCACATAATGAGGAACGTGAAAGGACCAGTGAGAGAAGGAGACATTCTCACTCTACTTGAGTCTGAAAGGGAAGCAAGAAGGTTGCGCTAGAGGGGTTTATTGGTTTGTCTCCAATATTTAGTCAAAATATTGTTTTGTTTTTGGGGGTAGTTAGTGGATGCCAGATGTTGTTGCGTCCTATATTGTTTGTCGTGGATCTTATATTCGTATTGTGACTTGAGTTTTGATGTTCCGAGTTTAAGCTTCAAGATTGAAATATGAGTTTGGATTAATCTGTGGTTTAACTTCTATATAGTGCTTCCCCTGCTCTATTATATCCTGTGTTGAGCAGTGGCTAGCGACAGGTGAAATTTATACCTTCTGTATAAACAAACTTTAACCTCTTTGTGCTTGTGGACTTGAGCTAAAAATGTTTTATCTTTTGTTTTTGTTGCGAGAGATTCTCATGTGCTCAGTGGCACTAATAAGATCATTAGACCAAGTCAAGTGTGCACAATGACGTCAAATCATCAGGACCAACTAGTTCCATTGAGTGAGAGATTTTTCTTACTGCACGATAACCTCATAACTCTTCCTTTATTGCACCATATATTGGCATTTGTTAATCGCTAAGAGTAATAATTCTCATGCAAAAATTAATGGTACATAAATTGCTGGTTGTTTAAAGGTGCAGTGTTTCTCCTTTCTAATTGTTTAATTGCATTATATTTTGCTATATAAGGAGACCACAACCTTGTACTTTGTAAAACTAACCACTTAAAATCTTTGGATTCAAAATCCACAGCAAGTTTTTCAATGGCACTCCACAACTACAAATCTGTTAAGTACGTTGAAATGGGCGATGATCATCACAAACTAGGATAAAGGCCTTGCGCCAGTAATTGTAGGAGAGTATGAAATTGTTGGTGGTGCGAGACTGGACTCCCTAGAAGGTTGAAGCCATGCATCTCATCAAGTCTATGGATAGTAGATACCCTCTTGCATCTTTTTTTAGTCCTCATTGGCGACATCCGACATATTTTACCCACTTTCATCTTGACGCAGTGTTCATTACTCAAGGGACTGGGATGCTTCTGTTCAACATGTCCTCCCGTAAGCCAACCACTGCGTTGATTACATGGCTAATCTGGGTGTTGCTGCGACCAATCTCTTGATGGTTTCTTTTTCTTCTCCTACTGTTTTTAGATTTTAATCTTTTCTTCTTGCTGTTTCCTCTGTGGCTTTTATGAAAGACTACTTTTATAAAAAGATGAAGAATATTTAAAATGATAGTAAGTGTGCCGAGTTATTATATTGCATGCGAACTAAATATTAAAAAGTTTATTAAATTGTATATGAATTTAAGTGTATTCTCCAATGTCTCAATTGGGTTATATGATGTTAGCTCTAGGTATGAGCTCTTCTCGAGTTGCTTTATTTCATCTGATTACTTATGCTTATTCAAAAGCATTGTTGTTTTGAGGATCCAGATCCATTATTCATTCAATGGAAGCTATTGTTAGATATTCTCCAGATAAAAGTCAAAATATGGTCCTTATGAGCGGTTTAAAAAGACATGCGCCAATTACAAAAACTGCTTTTTTAGTGGGTACACTTTCTCTTTGTATTATTCCACCCTTTGCCTGTTCTTGGTCCAAAGATGAAATTCTTAATGATAGTTGGTTGTATTCACCAATTTTTGCAATAATAGTTTGTTCCACAGCAAGATTAACTTATGACATTATTATAAAACTAATCTTTCATACATGATTGCCACTAGTTTTTAATCAAAAAGTTTTCTTAATAAGTGTTTTAACTCTTTTTTCTAAGAAACATAATTCGCTTATTATTACGTCTAATCCTTATTCATTGTGTGTAAAAGTTTTGACACAATAACAAATGTGAATTTTTATATAAGAAAAATGTTATTTATATTAGATTATTCTTTTAGAAACAAGGCAGGATTGACATTTGGTCATTTCAAAACGAAGAAAAGAAAGATTCACATTGTATAAATTGTAACTTCTAATTTTGTTGTAGAAGTAAAAGTTACTTCTTAATTATTTATTTTAATGTAAATAGAATTAAATGTTCTTTTATAATTCACAGTTTCATTAAAATTACATGCCTACATTTTTTCTTACAATCGCTAAAATTACACTTTGTTTGAAAAATTGAAATCGTTAATTTTCATAAAGCATTTTTTAATAGAATTTGAAATTACATATATCATTTAACTTTGTGATAAGTTTAGAATTTAATTTTATTGTCAATATAAATTTTTTTATATCATATTAAATTATATGTTTTTGCATTATTAAAAAAGATTAATTTTTTAACTATTTATTATAGTGAAACTTTTTTTAATTATATGACAACAAATAATGAGTTAAACTTAAACTCACAACTTTGATAAAACATTAGAAATTAATTATATTAATAATGTGCAAGTGTCTATAATAAAACTTACCGATCACATAATTGTAACCATGCTATATGGGCTAACCCGAATGGGCACGCAGATAATAGGTATTTGATATTATGATTACGTTGGGTTGGCCCAAACCTATTTTTCTTTTTGGATATTATTTAATTTATTTTAATATTTTAAGGCTTTTAATCACTATAAATACCGAAAACTAGGGTTTTCTCCATCTGTCACAGTTGTCCCGCGAGAGAGAACCTCGAAGCTTAGCCGGATTCTCTGCGCCTCTCTCCAAGAACAAGTTGGTTTTCTTCCTCCCTCTTACGCCTCCGCTTCCTTCTCCATCTGTTCCTCCGCTCTCGCTTTGGCTAACCCCCTTGTTGAATTTCGTTTACAGCCATGGCTGATGTGGTGGCGGTCACTCTGGAATCAGATCCGACCCAGCTCGATGTCAAGCTCTTCAACAGGTGGAGCTTCGACGACGTTCAGGTATTCAATCTCACATTTTTCTTCTAAAATGTTTTTTTTTTCTTTTTTGTTTTCCGCCTCTGCTACACATTGCTCTTCTCAATGCCATGCACACTTGTGCCATTACACTGTTATGAATCTGGTATTGTGCCCATATGCGATCGATGTATTCTGTTAGTCATTTGCGATCTTTAGGTATTGCTTTTAACTCGTCTTTTTGTGGGTGGAGCATAGATATAACGATTTTTAGTAATTATTATTTTTTTCTATTTATTTGTTTTACAGTAAGTGTTTGATTCGATCATCAAATATATATGACTCGGAAAAAGCTAGTGCTTTCTATGTCGCCAAATTCTAATATGAAAATTGGCTGTTTAACTAAGTTTACTTGTTTGAGTAGGTATAAAGCGGGAAGATGGAAAATGGTGGACCGAATAAAAATGATTTTCAACTAAAAACTTAACATCTATGTTATCATTATAAAAAATGATAAGATTGGACTATGAGATACATAGTTTTAAATAAAGATGGGTTTATTCTAGACTCCAGACCAGTGTGTCAATCCATCTTCTTTTTAATATTGAGCTCTTTCTTCATTCCGTTCCTCTTTGTATATAAATTTTAGTTAGCCATTATTATTATTAGTCAAAGGATATCCCATCTCTGAGAGTTTCTTACCACACTACTGTTTCTTAATTAATTTTGTGTTCCTTATTGTAAACTTACTTTTGTATTTTTCTTATCTCTCAACTGTTTTGTTATTTATTTTGAAAATTTATTCATCAGGTCAATGACATCTCTCTGGCTGATTGTATTGGAGTGGTGGCGACCAAGCATGCTACATATGTTCCTCACACTGCTGGTAGGTACTCCGTCAAGCGTTTCAGGAAAGCCCAGTGTCCTATAGTTGAGAGGCTCACCAACTCACTCATGATGCACGGTAGAAACAATGGGAAGAAGCTAATGGCTGTGAGGATTATCAAGCATGCCATGGAAATTATTCATTTGCTGACTGACCTAAATCCTATTCAAGTTATTGTTGATGCTGTCATCAACAGGTATGTCAACATGTTGGGAACAGATTTTCTTATGGTTTATATATAGATATCTTTGCCTTTTATTGTGTGGCCATATAATTGTTTATATGTAGATCCATAGATTGGGATGCTCAATTAACTGGGATCAATTTGTTAATGCAACAGGGTCAAAGAATACTTGTTCCCTCGTGTAACATTCATACATTAGCAATATTTTTAGTTTAAAAGTTAAGCAAGCTCGCAAAGCAGAAATTTAGACTTGAATTCTTAACATTTGCATGTTATATAAACTCAACATTGGAAATTTAGACCTACTTGTCTGTCAGAGTTGGGAGAATGAAATGATGATTATTTGTTTCCCTATTGGTTTGATTGCCTGGATGATGGCATTTTGGTATTAGCTCTATCTGATCATTCTCCTTGTTTGCTTTCATTATGCAATGCATTTTATTATTTTATTATATGGGTAATCAAATATATAAAATTTAGGAAAACAAATTATTTATAATGGGTAATTATAATGCACGTGAATTTTGATAATGGCTTGTTTTTCTCCTTTGGTTATTACTTAAAATATGTGTATTGATGTTTAAGATTTAGACCTTTTGCCTTTCAGAATTGGAGAATGAAATGATGATTAATTGCTTCCCTATTGGTTTGATTGTCTGGATGATGGCATATTGGTATTAGCTCTATCTGATCATTCTCCTAAATAACTTCCAGAGGATTTTACTTTTTTTTGGTGCCTTTTTTGTATAAGTAATTTGGAAAAAAAAAAAACAGGTTCTTCACCCTAGATGATAATGGAGTATGAATTATTTTGGTGGGGTACACTTACTACTAGTCCATAAGTGGTTGATGCTTAAAGATGTTAACTTTCCTTGTTCTCAGCTCATTATCATGTACATTTATACAAAGCAAAAAACAAAGTGAAGTATCAGATTTTTCTTCATCAAATTTTATGCTAGACATATTGTACAAAACATGAAAGATTATTGTATAGTGAAGCAAAAATTTGTATAGTGAGCAGCGTTACTCTAAACAGTGAACTTAGGCTATTTATATAGCAAGAAATTTGAAATGGGCATTAAGATGCTACTATAAAACTGTAGAAAGATTAATACTATTTGCAGTTCCTGATATGTATTATTATGAATAAAATATGACATTACCTTGAAGTTTCAATACTGCATCTGACTTATTTAATTCTATGTTTTTCTTCATTTATTCAGTGGTCCTCGTGAAGATGCAACTCGAATTGGCTCTGCTGGAGTTGTTAGAAGACAGGCTGTGGATATCTCACCCCTTCGCCGTGTTAATCAGGCCATCTATCTTTTAACAACAGGTGCACGGGAAGCAGCTTTCAGAAATATTAAGACAATTGCTGAATGCTTGGCTGATGAACTTATTAACGCAGCAAAAGGTTCATCCAACAGGTATGCTATTATAATTCTATTCCTGGAATATTTACCTTCCAATGTGTTGAACCTTCTCTGTTTCTCCTTGATCTTATACTTAATGGATTTTGGGATTTGCTGAAAAATATTTCTCCATTTCAGCTATGCTATCAAGAAAAAGGATGAGATAGAGAGAGTCGCCAAGGCCAATCGTTAAGCAGCTTCTGGAAGTAGTCGTAGTGACAAGAAATATATTTTTTGTTGTCTTTGTATTTCATTAAGCATTGTTATTTCAAAGATGGTGTAATACTATTGCTGGTTACTTTTTTCACTGTTCTGAACAATTTTGTTGCTTAGACGTAGATTTGTGTTTCAAGATCGTGAGGCTATTAGGGATTTTTGGCTCCACTTTCCTTTCCTACTCCCGAAATTCTAATGGCTGTTAGCATATACACTGAAGTGTAATGTGTAAGCTTGCCCAATGGAACAAGTTTTCATTTTCTTGATTCAGAGTTTTGGTGCCTTGATTGGGCATATTTTGTGCTCCTAATGAAGCATGCGTGTTGAGATGCTTGCGTTGATCCTCCAAGACTTGAGCTGTTTAAAACAAAAAGCTGAGTTTCCTATTCCTTTTAAACTTTAAAGCTGCACAAGGGGAGAGTCGCAAGCAATGGATGAATATAAAATGTTGATCATCAAGGCGCTGCTTCAGAAACATTAAGAGGGTGCATTTTGTTGGCCTATTTGTTTTTTTTATTTAGCTTAGGAGAGTCATCCTGCAATTAGGTCATGCACTTCTATTCAAGCTCTCGTAAGTCTGTTGTTGGCACAGAAAACGCCTAGTATTATTCTCTAGAGTCGAGACTCCTAGAAATGATCAAAATCTTTCAATAATTAAGGACTGAACTTTCCATGAAAGCTATTATACAAATTATTCGTACTTGTTATTTCGTACAAATTATTTTAAACGGTTAGATTGTGTCCGCAGTATTTGTACTACTTGTTATTATGCGTGGGTTGAGAAATATCTGTTATGCGGAGAACAAAAAGCATATTTGTATGAAAATTACAAAGAGAGAATCCGATGCAAAATTCTAACAAAACTTTGGGTTTTTGCTGATTGATCTCTTAATTTTGATAATTTAGAAAAATGTATCAGAGGCTACTCTTTCTGAGCACAAATCTTCTACTATAGAAGCATATCTCGATGATCGCAAGCCGCAAACCTTTTGTTTTTTGGTTTTTCTCAAAAGGGCAATTAACCCCCAAAAGAAAAGGAAGAAAATACGTATTGGAAAGTGAAAAACCGTGGCAGTGACCCGCAACCTTTTTCGATCACCGGTTCCCACGTTCGTCCATAGCTGCCCATCGGATCCAACGAACGAGGGACCCAGCCAACTTATATGGGTTGGTGACACTGGCACTGAGCTCTTTCCGGAAGACCGAAGAGACTGAAGAGAAGCCCGTGCTACATCTCTGCGAGTCAAATCTGGGTCTTAACTCAGAAGCCAGAACTCGGAAACTTCGTTGCAAACAAAGACACACGATTATGAGACCCAATATCGTTTCGGAGGTAAACTACGGATCCAAACCCCCCTGTACCTGTAATTTCTCCTTTTCTTCCTTCGATCCTTTGTTTTGCTTCTAATTATTCTTTTAAACAAACTTCATCTTCGTGTTGCAATTGCAATTGTGGCTAACCGGCTAAACCCTAATTCGGTTATGAGTGCCAACATGCCTTATTTAAAGCTCTACTTAACTGAGTTTAATTAATTACTGACGCTGAACGTCGTTGAGCTTAGAATCTTGATTTTTTTTCCTTCCATTTTTTTTTTGTTCTATTTCATTCCTCCCCGTGTTCTTCTGATTTCCGATTAATTCGCCTCAATGTCATAATTGATACAGGCGGGGGTGCCTACTAGGTTGCATCAGTGGTGGGAAAGCATTCCATTCCTCACTTCTGCAGTGGTGGTTGTCTGTGGAATAACTTACTTGGTTTGTCTTTTGGTTGGATATGATTCCTTCTACGAGATATGCTTCTTGCCGTCTGCTGTTATATCACGGTTCCAAGGTATATATATATTTTTTTTCCTTTTAACTTTTAAGTCATATTATGTTGTTACTTGTTTGGATAAGCTTAGCCTTAGGATCAGCTAATCAGTGCATATTAGGAGCAATAGGCTCTAGTAGTGGTTTTGAAGTTGTTTGGATAGGCTGATCCTCCTGCTATCCATAAATTAGAACACTTTTTAGTAGCATTCCTTATTTCCTTTTTAATGCTTTCCATCGATCATCTTTTATTATGCATGTACGATTTCCATCTGCAAAATTCAAATTTACAGATTTTCCCATTATTCTGTGACTCTTCATTTTTTTTTTTTGTTTCTGCTTTTTCTATGTGTTATTTCCCCTGAATAATTTTGAAGCCACAAACATTTTAGTGCAGAAAAGCAAACCCATTCATCATATTCCTGTTGGTTTATAAGACTTCTTGTGCTTATTTTCTGTATAGTGATGAACATATATTGCTATAAGATATGCAAAATTTAAATGAACTTCTTTTTTTTTTTTTTTTTTCTCTTCTTCATAGAAACAGGAGGGATTGGACAGTGGCGGAGCCAGGGCTAAAGTCACAATTTTTATGCATAAAAATAAATACAAAAAATTTACAAAATACTGTAATTCTTTTGTTAGATTAGAATTATAACATGCTCAAAAAATATTATAATTCTTTGTTAATTGTGAATTATATTTAATTTTTGTGATTGCATCCATTTTGTGATTTTCAGATTGCTCCGCTCAGAATTTCTTTTCTTGCAGTTTACAGGATTTATACCTCCATTCTTTTCCATGGGTCACTGCTTCATGTTCTCTTCAACATGATGGCCTTAGTTCCCTTGGGCTCTGAACTGGAGAGGGTCATGGGCTCAGTTCGCTTACTATATGTCATTATTTTGTTGGCTACAAGCAATGCTATATTTCATGTTCTCATAGCACTTCTGGTGGCACACAATCCTTTCCTTTCAGATGAATTCCTCATGAATGAGTGTGCAATAGGCTTCTCAGGAGTTCTATTTTCAATGATTGTTATAGAGACAAGCCTGAGTGGAGCTCAATCCAGGAGGTTAGTTATATAAACATTGCTGCTGTATAGGGGATTCGCTACTATTGGGAAAAGACAAATATAATATGTTAATAACAATTACCTTTTTTCTTTCTGACAATCTGGCAGAAACCACGTTTTGGATGCTGTTCCAGATGCTGAAATAGTTAATTTACTATTGTTAAAGAGTGTTTTAAGGAATGATGCTCTTTAGTATTTTTGTGAATGTTACCTCCAAAGTGGGAGAATTAAATGCTGATAGGCATATGTATCTCATTTATACTGTTTTATTAATACCCTTTGCCAACCAGTTCACACTAAATGGTTTTCTTCACTTGTTTATTGAAAAGAGAAGATACATACTGTGATAGATGTGCTATGTCACATATTGTGAATCTATCTGGTTCCATTAATTTACTAACTGTTTCTATACATTCTGCAGTGTGTTTGGGTTGTTTAATGTCCCTGCCAAGTGGTGAGTATAATTTTTCATCATATTTATTTGATCTTGATGATTCCCTCTTTTGATAATTGGACATATTATGTTTTAGGTATGCATTCTTTTTGTTGGTAGTGTTCCAGCTTCTCATGTCAAATGTCTCACTACTTGGACACCTTTGTGGCATTTTATCTGGGTTTGCATGTCAGATTTCACTTTTTTTGCCTCCTTTGTTTTATTTTCTGTTTTTGCCAATAATATTAGTAATTCACCTCAGATTTTATAATGCTATGCCTATTGTTTCAGATACATACGGCTTGTTTAATTTCCTCATACCTGGGACATCTTTTTATTCTTCCATTGAAGCCTCCTCTTGGCTTGTAAGTATCTTTCTGGACTTGGATTTGGTATTGTACCATGATGGGGAAATTGAAATTGCTAGTTTCATGATATTCAGATGAATGAGTAGGGGACTGTCAAATCAATCTCAGATTTGTCAAGCAGCAACCTATTGTAATTGTGCAATATGTTTAGGAGGACAAGTGTTACTAACACCTTAAAGGAAGCCATCAGCACCTTACACAAACATTTTGACATAATTAACTAATAGTTTTGTATATTTTGGATTTATGCTGATGGTTTTGGTAATAACTGATATATTTAGTTTTATGCTGTCATACCACTCTTCATAGAACAAGCGATTAAATTTGAATTTGCAGTGACAATATGGTGCTATGAATTGTAATTCCAAATGTATACATTGCACGTAATTGTACCTTTTGTAGTTTGGGTTTCTGTGATTTTGTGAACCAGCAAGATTAACTGTTTAGTATAGTTCTTTTAAGAGAATTGTGATTTAGGAACTTATAATAATTGGAGTAAATTAATATTTTGTCCCAAAAAAATTGGATTTACATCAATATAATCCTCCAAAATTTATTTACATCAATTGATCACATAATTCGTCAAATTTGACTCAATCAACTCCTTTTATGGACTAAATAAATTTAAACCTAATTTTTGGAGGACTATGTTTCCTTCTTAATTCAGTCAAATTTGGAAAATGTTGTAAAATTGTTTGGAGGACTAAATTAATGTAAACATAATCTTTTATGTACCAAAATATCAATTTACTCAAAATGTTTTAGCAACATAAACTACTCAAGCAGTTGATAATGTTCAAAGAGTGGTTAACTTCTTAACTCTATATTGAATTGATTAACCACTTTTAAATTGAAATGTTTTTACCTGAAGTTCCTAAATTGTAATGCTTCTTTTGTTTTGTTGGTTTAATTGCATTCACAAAAACAGATTGATGTACTTAACAAGTTATGCTTGACTGGAACATTAAAAAATATCTTCTGTAATCTGTATAATATCTTAGTGACTGCGTGCTTTTATATTAAAATGAAAAGAAAAATGGAAAAGCATCAACTGGACCTTCATTATATGTAAATACATGCTCATATATCATCATATTTGAACCTTAATTAGTGTATATATTTGTCCTCTTGACTTTCAGTCATCCTGTGTGAGACGTCCTAAATTTATTGTTTGCACTGGTGGAAATGCTTCGGGCTATATCCCTACACATTCAAGTCAAAATTCAACATCCAGGTAGGTACTGTGGTTTTCACACTAAACCTTACCAATGGCACTGGATGTCTACTAATCTACATTTTTTAATCTACACTTTCTTGGGCAGTGGAATACTTTCTGGAAATATTTGGACAAACCTATCATCATTGATACCTCAAAGAGGAGTGTCTGCTCAGGTATGCGAGTCATGTCGTCTTATGAGTGCTTTTGGTGGACTCTCAAATAATCTTGTACATGTTTGTCGATTTGACCTTGATTGCTTTGCTGTTTGCTCATTATGTGAACAAATGCAATGAAATTGCTGTGTATTACGTATTCATGACATGTGTATGTATAGCTCTTATATGATCTTTTGATCAAGTCAATTTCTTTAGAGTTAATTTTGTTAGTGTGACCTTGGTTGTCTTGCTCATTATGTGAAAAAATGCAATGAATAATTTATTCTTGTGCATATTACCTGTTCATTATAAGTGTAAAGAGTGATATTACACATAGATCTTTTGATGCAGTCATTTTCCATCCGGCTTTATAATTGCCTCCTCCTGCCACTCATTTGGTAACTTAATTGTGCCTTCTCTTTTTATGCTAATAGTTATTTGAAGGAGATTTTCTTGAGATTAAGCAGCTGGTGAGTTATAGGTTTGTTTGACCCAGGGTGAATTCTTTATTTGAATTGATCTTTTGTCTTCACCTCTAAAAATTTTGAAATCTTACAGATGTGTCTGTCAGATTCATCATTTTATCCATCATCCTGTAGGGCTGTTATGTCAGCCATTTGTATAAAAATATTATAATTTTCTGTGCTTTCTTATCTTCTGAAGTTCACTTCATTATTGGGAATGTGAAGCGTTATGTAACATGGGGTTGCAACAACTGTCTTTGAATTTATAGATGTGTATTGGCTGGCTTTGAATCTAGAGATACCCGGTGTTTAGCAACAACTGTCTTGATTGAGCAATTACTAACTTGGGGTTATGTCAAATTGAAGTGAGGACTTGAAAGCTCAAATTGTATCACTGTCTTTAATACAAGTCATTGTTCATTGCAAATTTCTATTATGCATTTATGTCCACATTCTCCTCAATAAGCTGGAGCCTTCAATTTCAAGACATTTGAATTGTATTATGTTGATACCTTGCAGTCAATGGAGGACAGCAGGTTCCCTGGGAGGGGAAGGACGCTTAGTTCTGGTCAAGGTCAAATGGCTTCTGCTCTTCATCTGGATTCAAATCTTCAAGCTAGACTCTTGGAGAATAATAGTCCCAATCATCCTTTAGACTTGTCAACTCTTAGTGCTACTCAACAGTTATCAGAAGGAAGGTATGAAAAATAGTTTTGAGCATAATTGATAGCTTACAATGTTGCTTGTTATAAGTAGATTTTCAGTATGCTGACCACAATCTTGTTTTCCTTTCAATTTAGGCATTCAGCTGGTAATGTAGCAACAGCAGCTGCAGGTGTTCCACAGCACCAGGTCTCTTTACATTACATTGATTGAAATTTTTGTTTTCTCCTGGTTTGTCTCAATTTTTAATATTCGTTAGTTTTCTTCCCTTTGAATGCAGGGCACAGTTGTTTCTGAAGAAGAGATAAAAAAGCTTGTATCAATGGGCTTTGATAGGGTAAAAATCAATTTTCATATCTTTAAGTATCATCTTGATTTGAAATTTTTTATATCTAACATTCGTGTTTGTCCTTGCATATTATGCTTGCACATCTTAGAATGGTCTTCTCATGTAAGAGATCAAGTGTTTAAAGTTATCGTTTGATCTCCTTAGACTGGTCATCTCTCTTGTAATTTTTCTCATTAATAAGATCATTTTGCGTTTTAACCTAATTATTGTAGCATTTTTTTAATAAAATCTGGTTGAATAAGTTGTGTTGTTATTCGGTAAGGGAGAGTTGTAATCAAATATGTCATCATCACATTATTTTATCAGAGATGTGGTGAGGTATCATTCCAATACTTGTGCATCAAATGTAGACTGAAACTTACAGCTCAGCTGTGTTTTTTATGCGTTGTCTTGGTCTCTTGGTCTGGTTTCAGACACAGGTGGAAGTGGCACTGGCAGCTGCTGATGGTGATCTTAATGTGGCAGTGGAAATACTCATGAGCCAGCAGGTCCAACTTGACTCTTCTTTTAGGATTCAAATCTTTTGTCCCCTTTCTGGACAGAAGATTTGGTTCCCTCTTTTATTATCTATAATTCTTCTTGTTTACCTGATTGTTTGTTTGTTTATTTAATTTTATTGAAAAACTCTTGGGCTATTGCATTTGCAGGGTTAACATTGCAAGAAAGCTTATGTTGGATTCCCAGAGAGACTTCCCTGACACCATTAATTGTATATCTCCTCTGAGAGTGTTCCATCACTGCCTTTGTGTTTAATATTGGACCCTTCCAGTTGATGGCAGCCATGCTAACACCAATTAGCAGAGTTTAACATATGTAAACAGCATAAGCGTTACTAATACCGAATGAATATAACAATGTTGGATATGATGTTTAACTGAAGAAATTCTTGAAAGGGAAAGGTTGTAGCCAAATTGTAATGAGTCTCTTTAGCTCGACTTTTTGTCTCACTGACAGTCTCTTTTCTGTATATATAGAGGTGATGGCACCTCCAATGCCAGTAAAGGGACAGTGAAACTTCGATTCAATTTCTAGACAGTTAGATGACGGTTGCAGTTGCAGAAAGACGCAGAAAGCATCTTGGGTTACAACATAGTGCATGATTGGTGATGATTAATTTTTAAGAAAATTGTTTTTTTCCAAAAGTTTTTAACAAGATTTTGATTATTAGTTGTTTTGAGCATGTAATTAGCTAAATTCAAGAACACACTTAAGAGTTACCGTTGGACTAGAGAGCATATGAGGATGCTGTACATTAACTCAAAGTTAAGATGCATGAGGATGAGGATTTAATTCAGGCTTTCTGGGATTACCAGGAAACGAGTTTCAGTACACTAGTCAGTGTCTCTGTTCTGCTGCTGGAAAACCCTTTTAACTAAGGAACTTATCATATGCAGTCGGTGCATGTAAAAAATGTTAAAATTAAGTTAAAAGCTGTAATTTTACAGAAAATAAATTTTAAAAACTTAATAAAAATGAGAAGTAACTAGAAATAAAGTACATGGGCGCTTGATAGTATAAATTTGCAATCTAGTTCGACTAATAAAGTAATTTCTTATTTTCTTGAAAAAATAACAAGACTAGAAATAGTGGTGGAAACTTTCAGTTTGTGTGATTGGTGCGTATGCATAATGCATTTGTCATTTGCCCCTCTCTTCCTTCGGAAAAGACAAACAAAAACCTGGAAATGGGAGACAGTAAATAGCGTTTGGCTGTCTCTGTCTCTCCATCTGGCAGCGTTGTTGACGTAACTTTCAAAGGTGAGTTATGCATTGCATTTCCAGAACATGGTGGCCATTTGTGAGAGAAGGGATTTGTTATGCTACTATATATATATATATATATGAAGAACAAAACTCTAAGCAAATATTTAAGTTGGCATTTTTTGACTTTTCCAAGTTGTGGCCAAGGTCTCAATTAGTTCAACTTTGCTTTCAATTTGAATAATCAAGTGAAACTTGATCCTTAGTGAGGTGTAAGGGTGTTTGTGATTTGGATTGGGTTAAGTTTGAGGTATTTTTATACTCAATCTACTCATTAAAGTAATGGGTTATGTTGAGTTAGATTTGAGAATTTTTTTTTTTTTAAATTTGAACCAACCCAATCCGCACATTAGTAGGTTGGGTTGAGTTAAACTCGTGTGTTTGATATATATTAAAAGAAATTTTACCTACTAAATTAAATGTCGAAATCAATATAAAATTAAAAATTCATTACACTTCATAATAAATAACTTAATAAGTCTCAATAAAATATGACATACAAAGTATCAAACAAACTAAAAATCAAATACAATAAGTTACAAGTCATAAACATAATATAGCAAGTCTTAATTTTAGACATAAAAAGAACTAACACAAGTCTCAAAAGTCAAATACAATAAGTCACATAAGGTCTAAAAAAGAAAAAAATAATAAACATTAGGTTTAGTATACTAAATATAAAAAAATAACATAATTTTTTATTTTTTTCAAAAAAAATAGGTTGGACTGAGTTGAGTGAGTTAAAATTTTTTTAACTCGCAATCCAACCCATCATTATAGAGTTAGGAAGTTTTAAACCCAACCTAATTTGTGAAGCCCACCAATTCGTTAATTATAAATTAAGTTAAGTTAAAACCTATAAGTTTGTGTGTCTACCCAACCTAATTAAAATCCATCGTGAGGTGAGTTCAATGGTTTGTCTCCTCCGAAGTGACTAGTGAGGTTTTAGATCAGTTTCTACTTTCTAGAGGATACATCACTAATTGAGTATTAATTACTTTATTTTGAAATAAAATCAAATTTTATTGAGATTGAAAAATGTAAAATTTTGTGAAGAGGGGATAGACCACTGTACATATGTTTATCTAACCTCTGATTCATAAAAAGCTAGTTTTAATAATTTTTTAAAATAAAAGGTCCAAATCAATTTAGCATCACTCAATTTATCGAAGATTCTAATTGGAGCACAACTGCAATAAGCCTAAAATTTTTACTAGTAGAGGGTAAATTAATTGTTGTTGTGTTCCAGTGAAAATATATAAAATAGCCACATCTAATTTCAGAATCGGATTTCAGGTGTAACAACAATTTCTTTCTGAAAGATTCATGAGATATTTTCATTAAAGGACAGTTTCAAATTAAGAAAATAATTATTTAGATGTTGGATCGCAACATGTTGATTTTTAAAAAAATTTATATGACAGTCAAATTTTAAATTTGCAAATCAAATGAATGGATTGATTTACGCGGGCAAAGTTAATCCGGAAGCTCCGTTTGGTGGGTCACTTGAATTTTTTTGGTTCTCATGAGGTATTTTTGTTTAAGATATTAAGATAGTTTTTTCTTAAAAAGTATTTTTGTAGTAAAATTTAAACTCCTGATATTAAAAAAAAACTGATTTTGTTATAATTTTAACTTACTTATCACTAATCTATGTTATTGTAATTTTAGAGTCATTTGAATTTAATTCAAATTATGCAAAATAACACTAGATATTCAAATTTTTTAGTTGAAAATTGGAAAAAAAAAACATGAGCATAAAAAATAAAATATTCTATGTGTGGTATCTATGTTTTTTCGAAGGAAGATTGCAAAATTCATTATTGTCTTTTGTGCCCCAATATTCATATAAAATACCACCTTGATTGGTTTAGCTAACTTGGATGGTAGCACCTGGATTATTTTTTTTTTAATTTTCCTCCTCTTCAAATTTTATTTTTGGAACATAGTCACTAGATTCTAGTAGGATGAATTTTTCTTGTTTGGAGCCAATGGAGGTACAAGTTACAAATTATAATTGTTAATCTTCATATAACGTCATCTCATAAAATATTATTACTTAATCTGTTTGTCGATTAATAATTTAAATAAAGATTAATCTTGCACTAAAAAAAATTTATTTTTTAATAACTACCTATACGGTTGTTACTAAATGATAAATGAATTAACGTTTTAATAAAGCTTTAATATCATTAGTCTCACACTAAAAAAAATCACCTTATGAGAAAACAAATTATTTTTTGCCAAACATGACTAATTTTATTTCAAATGGAGAAGTAACCATATTAACTATAAAGATTACGGTAACCGCAAGTAAACTGGCACTTTCTTTGAAATTTATTTTTTTCTTTTGTTTTGATTGTACTTGTACCTTATTGGTCCCAGTCTGACCCTGATGTGATATCAGTTTGAAATTTCCACTAATTTGCTATAATATCTTCTTCCCTGGACCAAACAAGGCTGGCTGACTTGACTTCATCGCCATCAGATCCGGTGCGTTCCACTTCTTCTATTCTATTCTTTTCTCTTCTCTTTCTGTGTTTCTTTCATTCCTGGTTCTTGCACTCGTGACCTGCTCAGAGTAACGCCTCTCTCTCCACCGCGCCAGCAACGTTGGTGGTGACCATCGGAGGAGCTTGGACATATATGATATATATGCCAACACCAGCCACGTATGTATGCATAAAACCTATGACAAATTTTGGTCACCATCTTTCTGCAGTGTCACTGTTTTCCACTCCATTTCATGTTCAATCGTTTTAGGACTTTCCATCTAGATCCAATACTCAAAATTCACTGGCTTTTTCCACTTCTAGCTTCCCCCAATACCATATTATATGTAAGTGTGTTATAAATTGTGTTCACTTTCGTATATATACTTATTGCGTGTTTTGATTAACTTAATGTGTAATTAAAAACAGTTTATAATTAAAATTTTATAAAAAAAATTTGAAAAAAATAAATTTTTTATATAAATTAATCAAAACCAAATATGTACTTTTAGTCTTTTTTGGGTTTGAAGCTTTAATTTTGATTCTATCTATCCATGTCTGGCAAGCATTCTTACTATTTTTTACACTTAATTACAGTTTTGATTTCTTTATTTGAGAAAAATGAATGATTTGGTATTTTTATTTTGATAATAAATTATTTAATATTTTTATTTTTACAGAATAAACAGTTTGAATCTTTATGTTGTGTCCTGTTAAAAACTTGACAAAAAATGCTAATGTTTTATTAAAAACTTAATTTTTTATTTCGAATATGTATTTTAAATGTTTTTGATATATACATGATGACTTGTTAAATATTTAAATTAATCATAATAATAAGATTAATTTTTTTATTAATATTATTTTTATTAAAATTAATTTGTATATTTGAAGAGTCATACATATGACACATACATTTAAAATGACATTAGAAACAAAAATTAATTTTTTAATATTATATCAACATTTTTCATTTGATTTTTAACGGCATGTTAGGAGTGACAAAACTATTAATTTTTTAAAAATGAAAGGACCAAATAATTTATTTTGCTAAGGTAAAGGGGGCTAAATTTACAATTAACCCTATTTTCTATCACTGAAGAATTCATTGTTTTGTTTTTACGTCTGTAATGGCAGCTCAGATGTAGCTACCAGAATGGAGAATCAGCAGGGAACGAGTATTAATTTTGAGAAATTCACGTGGACAATTGAAAATTTCTCAAGACAGAATACCAAGAAACTCCGCTCCAAGGCTTTCCAAATCCGCGGTTGTAAATGGTACTTGTAAATGAATTGAAATTCCTTCAAATTTTGTTTTGTTTACCTTTAGACAGCTATGTATATGCTTATTAAAAGTGAAAATGAGTCATGAAAAATGATAGCAACATATATTGGTCTAGATATCTGATATTTTTTATCTTCTTAATTTTGAACTTCCTATTTTTATCTAGCATTTTCCTGTAATTTACTGCCATGTGATAAGAGAAAGATAACAAAATAATTAGGACAAATGAATGGCCTTAATATTGTCATTTTTTTAATGAAAGTAAACAGTTTAATTAATTATGGTGTGCGTCTAAATCACGTCACAGGCGTATCCTTCTGTATCCATTGAAGAAGGATGTGAAGCATTTTTCATTATATTTGATGGTTGCTGATTCTTTACCACCCTATGGATGGAGCAGAAACACGTATTTCAAGTTGGTTCTAATTAATCAGGTTGATGCCAACAAGTCCATTATAAAAGGTACATATCAGTCCTAGTTGTTCTCTCTTTATTTATTTATTTATTTTTTTTGTCATGGTAATATGTGTGTGTGTGATTTTATCGAAAAGCAAGCTAAATTATAACCAAACCATGTCATATTCATAATCATATCTTTGTTGGATGCAAGTCTAATTCCTTGATATTTGTACATTTTCAGAGACTCAGCAGAAGTTCAATGGAGGATATCGTAGCTGGGGCTCATCATTCGTGGATCTCAGTGACTTCTACGACTTTAAACAAGGGTATCTTGTGAAGAACACGTGCATCATTGAGGCTCATGTTTGTGTCTCCGATGTTGCACTCAAGACTATCTTGAACAAAAGTATCACTCCAAGTCCAACCCATGACTCTAAATTAGGTGATGATCAAGATGAAGGGCCAGGAACAGATCAATCATGGGATGGGAGTGAGACACTTAGTTACACGACCTCTAGGTCTAGTCGAACGGAAGATGAAATTCAAGGTTCAGATTTGACCCTGAGAGAACTCATAGATTTGGAGAGTTTAGGGCCAGAAGAAGCAGCTTTTGTTCCATTGTTGGAGGAGGCCTGCACATGGCATCCTTCCCTGATATGTAGCCAGAGGAAAAGATCTTACTGGTTCAAGCTCTGGGCATTCACATCTTTGGGCCAGGTTCTGGATTTCCTTAAGACAAGGAAGGTGAAGGATATGAGTGAGGATGCCTGCAATCACCTTCAAGGTCTGTGGGAGGAACTTGTTAAGTCCTCTGGATTTGACTTGGCTTGGCTGGAGCCATATGTTCAATCTGCATTGGGTGTGAAAGCTCATTTGGAAAGAGCAGAGGCTGTGAAGAAACTGAAGGATAATGTGGTTGCCATGGAGATTAGGATGAAGAAGCTGAGGGGAGAATTGGCTGCTGCTGAAGTGGACTTCGAGGTGGCAAGCAGAGAACTGGCAGTGGCAGAGGCAGAGGCAGAGGCAAGAAAAGGTTTCCTAGAGATGGATATGAATGCTGAATTAGGTTATGCCATGTTTTAGACAAATTGCATGTACAGTTAACTACTTTTGGTGAAGGTTCTCTTAAGTTTCATTTGCTTACAGTTTTTTTCACACCATTTTGTTTACATTCAAACTTACACCTTTTTGTTTTAGATAAAAAGAAAAACTGTGTATTAGAACATGTATTTTTCTTATTTTATTATAAAAAATAATATAAAAATTATATAATAAAAATAGTGTACAAATAACATTTTTCTTGGGACAAAATGCTTTTGGGTGACTGCTGCGGCACTGCTGATATTGATAATATTTCTCTGCTGTATGATACTTTTCATTACGGGAAATGACTTTAGCAGATAATATTTTATTTACACACCATTTTTCTACATTAAAACCTTGCAAAATGATTGACTCTTATATAAAATCGATACACTCGTAGACCTCATATGTAACAATTCAACCAATCCATCTATACGAATTAGAATGATGTATAAATTTTGTAAAACAAAATTATGCAAATACCATGATCCTTTCATTATAGCTTATGTACAATATTTGAGTATATCTTTTCTCCTTGCTAATATAACTAGAGACATAATAAAAACTATTTTTTATAACCTCACAACAATTTCAATTTATCTTGTCTTATTGATTTTTAATAAAATCTCTTATATCCTTGTATTAAAAAAATGATATACTATATAAATATACAAAATAAAAATGCATACTCATTAATTAATAATTATTTCCGTATCAACTTTTAAAGTATGTAGCCAAAAATTCAGATAAAAACAAAGCAAAAATGAAGCCAAATACAAACTCCTTTAACTTTGCTTTGAATTTCAATATTCGAAAGGCATGTTCTTTCGTACGCTATTTATTTATTTAAGTATTACGTGAATTTTTTTATAAGATTTTAATTAAAAGGTTATAAATTTATTTTAATTATATTATATTAATTAATTTATATTTAAATTTATATAGAAATATAATTGCTAGAACTTGTAATGTTTACATCGTAAATTTTACTTTTACATATTTGTCCGAGGAGAATCATCCACAATGAAGCAAAACCCATATTCAAATAAATGTTGTCCTTTCTAAAAGACTCACGGATCTAAGATTCTAACTGAGGTATAATTTTTATCGTCTATTCATTTGATGGATAATTGAACATGGAAAAAACAAATATATAGTAAAGTAGCAGCTATGTGGTGGAAAGCAACCTGTTGTACTTTTTCTATTTTTAATTTATACATAGAATTGCCAACTAATTAAGATATGTTTTTTAAAGTCTAAATAATTATAACACGCAATCAATTTTTTAAAAAAAAATAGAAATTCAACCATTCAAGTTTGTTGTTTTGGAAGTATTTTAAAAGCATGAATCGACCAGAAAGCCCAAGATAACTTCCACATGCTATGCAGGCTTTTCTCTCAACTTCCGATGGTTGTGCCCTCCTGCTTCTGATGATGTCATATTGAAATTCCTTATGAGGTTCATTGCAGAGACCCTGTTGAGTTGACTTTAATCTCTTGCTGCTTCTAGCCCTCATCTCTTTCTTCCATTTCTTTTCTCCATGAACGTTTCTCTCATGCTCTATCTCAAGCTTTCTTTCTTTCATTTTTTTTTTCTTTTTGGTTTGTAGTTAGTGACAGCGCAGATGTAGCTTGATAGCTATTAGAATGGAGAGTCTGCAGGGAAAGGGGATTGCTTTTGAGAAATTCACATGGGTAATTGAAAGTTTCTCAAAGAAGAACGCCAAGAAGCTACGTTCCAAGGCTTTTGAAGTTGGCGGTTGTAGATGGTAAGTAATGGAACCTAGTGAATTTTCTATAGTTAAAACGCTTTTTCTACTTTATTTATATATGCAATGTGCTACTGTTACATTCCACAATAATTTGTTAAATGCTATTTGAGCGTAGGTAACTCAAATTAGAATTGTCATATCTCAGTCTTCAAGTTTAGTTTCCTTTGATCCCAGGCAGATACTTGTGCATCCAATAGGGAAGGGTGTGGACCATTTATCATTGTATTTGAGGGTTGCTGATTCTCTACCAGCATACGGATGGAGGAAATTTGCGTATTTCAGGTTGGCTCTAATTAATCAGATGGATAGCCAGAAGTCGGTGGTAAGAGGTATCTGTCATATATATTTCCTTAATTTATTGCAATAATTTATTAGAATAAATATATTATTTCTATATTTCAATCTTACACTTTTATCGTACACTTATATTTTATGATAAAAAATAAAAAATAAAAAAAAATTAAATTTTTTTTTTTATTATCGTTCAGAGTATATGTATTAGAGAAAGTGTAAGATTCAAATGTAAGAATAACATTTTTGTTATCATAATATATATGCCTTTTCAAGTTTTAACTGACTCAGGCTGTATGAAATTTACGTAATTCTAATTAATTCTTGATGTTTGTAATTTCCAGAGACTCAACAGAAGTTCAATGCAGGATATCGCAGCTGGGGTTCATTATTCGTACATCTCAGTGACTTCTATAATCCTAACCAAGGATACCTTGTGAAGAACATTTGCATAATCGAAGCCCATGTTTCTGTCTCCGATGTTGCATTTAAGGTTCAAGACAACATCTCCAAAATTCCAACTCCAAGTCCAACCCATGACTCTAAAGCTGGACAAACAGAAATGAAACACGCACAACTCGAAGATCAGGGAACAGAATCTTCGGATGAGACACTGAGTTCCACAACCCATGATGAGTCTAAATGTGATCAGGCTAGTCAAACAGATTCAGAACTTCAACCTCAGGAATATCAAGGAACAGCAACTTCAGATGAGACACCAAGTTCAAGGCAATTATACTGTGTGCCTACAGCTCCACTTTTATATCCTTCTATTTATGATGATGGACCTGAGGAAGTGCCCTTAATTCCTCTCAGTGAGGTCCTAGATATCAAGAGTTTAAAGCCAGAAGAAGCAGTTTTTGTTCCATTGTTGGAGGAGGTCTGTTCATGGCATCCTTCACTGATAGACAGCCAGAGGAAAAGAAGTCCAAAGTTCATCCACTGGGCATTCATGGCTTTGGGTCAAGTTCTATATTTCCTCAAGACTATGAAGGTGAAGAACATGAACGAGGATGCCTGCAGTCACCTTCGAGGTCTGTGGGAGGAACTTCAGTTCTTTGGATTTGACTTGGCTTGGCTGGAGCCACATATTCAGTCTGCATTGGGTATGAAAGCCTATCTGAAAACAGCAGAGCAAGTGAAAAATCTGAAAGACAATGTGGTTGCTTTGGAGATTGAAGTGAAGAGGCTGAGAACAAAATTAGCTGTTGCAGAAGTCGACCTTGAGGTAGCAAGGAGAGACTTGGCAGTTGTAGAAAAAAGTTTCGAAGAGAGAGACACGGATGCGGAACTGGGTTATGGCATATTTTAGGTGCATTTTATATTGTACCATATACTGTTTCTGGTATGCTACTTGTGCATAAGTTCAAGTGATAAGTAATTTATGAGGCTCTGTCGGTTCTGGCAAGGCGAGAAGATTGAAATTTTTAGGTAAAGATTATCTATTTTAACTATTTTAATTAATTTTTTTACATATTTGTATTTATGATTTTGAAAGAAAAATATATTTATAACATCACCCACATAAATATAAATATATTAAAAATTGATTTGATTATTTATTATGGTCGATAATAACTATCCAAGAATTTATCTTATAAAGGTTAATTTTTCTGTAAATCAAAAAGAAAAACTGCCAATGAATGTGATTATTATTGTTTTAGGTATCTGTATGTATGCATGTATGCAGCTGGATTTGGAAAATTTTTCCCTAATTGTGTCATTTGTGATAGCTTGTGTTTGATTTAAATATCTCACTTATGACTTATACAGCATCAAATGGAATATCATTAACGACTCAGATGGTCTTCACTCATAAATGGTTCAGCAATTGCTTGTTATCATTTTCTTTATTTTTCTAATTTAGCCCCAAAATTTATTCTCATAATCTCTTTATCTCTTTAATAATTTTTCTCTTGCGCCTTTCAAAAATACTACCGCGGAAGCCCAATGCTAAATTATAGCTATATCTTTTAAATGATACTATACCACACATTAATTGCAAAAATTATAGAACGCTGTTAAATTTATGTATTTCTTATAAGATGTACTAATTTATTTTGCCAAGTCTTATTATGGATTTATTTTTTATAGGTGAAAATTTATTTATAATCTTTCTTAATAAAAACTTAAAAATATTTTAATAATAATCTAAATATTATTAAACAAAAATAAAAATAATATTTATTTATTTATTATTATTATTATTGAATTAAATAAAAAACAGAAAATAATAAAACTAAAATCATTAGTTACAATTAATCATGACCGTTGATTTAGGATTTTAGTTAGTCAATACTAACATTCATCAAACCACCAGTCTTCATCGCACCCTAATTATTATCTAGGATACCACGATGAATGTTAGTGGCGTCACACAATGAAATTTAAAATAATGTACTAATAGATAATTGAGTAAAATAATGTTTAATATAAAATTAAAATTAATTGATAAGAAAGATTTCGGACTTGGATCTCGGGAATGAAAAAAATTTTCGTTAGAAGAGTTTTATCCTACATAAATGGTTTACTCAGTTTGAATCAGATTAATTGGAGCTTAGTAAATTTTTGAATAGTGATTAGACCAAAAAATTTACCGATAAAATATGGTAATGAATAAAAAATTAGACTCTAAATTTGAAGGGATTAATTGAAGTGGTAATACACAGTAACCTCTATTTACTGATTCGAGCTTCAACACAAAAATGGTGGGTGTAGTTGACAATTTCACATTTCCCGCCTTCCCCAAAAGAGACAAAAACCCTCTCTCTGTTAGTTTCCAAGTCAATTAGTTTGACTTTGTGCACAGTTTCTTCCTATCAGCGAAGCAACCGTTGTTGTTCTTCTCCCTAGCTTCCTCACAGAAACCCATTTCAGTTGACTTCTCTCCCTCGCAGGCCAGTGCTACTTCTCTCCCTCTCTCTCTCTCTCTCTCTCTCTCTCTCTCTCTCTTCCATTGCAGGTTCTTCTGCCTAGCGTCCTAAACATACGCATACGCACTGACAAAATTCTCTGCCAACACCAAGCAGAAACCTGTGACTGATTTCTGGGTCTATGTTTTCAGCTTGAACAATCATCTGGGACTTGCAATCTTGCTCCAAAATTTTCACTTATCAAAACCCATTTGCGTTTTGTATGTGAGTTTCTACTTTCTGGGTTCTGAATTCTATTATTTGAATTACAGGTTGTTCACTTTGCCTTTGTACTTTGAGAAGCTATATTAAGCATTCTTGTTTGTTTTTCTTTGAAAATGAGTTGTTTCAAGATTTTGTTAGTAGCAGCAGCGCAAGTGTGGGGATAGAAAGCTATCAGAATGGAGAACCAGCAGGTGATGGGTATTGCTTTTGAGAAATTCACATGGAAGATTGAGGCTTTCTCCAAAGTGAACGCCAAGAAACTGTCCTCTAAGGCTTTCAAAATCGGCGGTTATCGATGGTAATTGAGGGAAATTCTCAACCATTAATAATTATGTTCACCTACCTGAGTCTGAGTACATATTTATTCATGTGCCATTTTGCATTTGATAGGCGAATTGTTCTGTATCCTAAGGGGAGGGATGTGGACCATTTGTCCTTGTATATGAAGGTTGCCGATTCTCTACCACCATATGGATGGAGCAGATTTGCATATTTCAAGTTGGCTCTTATTAATCCGTTGGACAGCAAGAAGTCAATTGTAAAGGGTAACTCACTTAATTGTTCCTTTTGTTTATTTGGTACTCTGTTTTGGGTTTTCAATGCTGTTATTTTTTAACTTCTTGTCATCTGTTGTTTTTCTCCCCTTACAAATCCCCAAAGGCTAAAATATATTTAGGAAACTCATCAAACGATGAATCCAGTTATGGATACACATAGGATATGATAACAAGTTCTTTTTTTTTTTTTCTTTTTATGAATAAGATTAATATAAGTTCAAGATATTTATTTGGAGGATTGCTGCACAGACTTTGCTCACCAGATATTGGTTGGTCAATGTTCTTCAACTTCAACCTTTGTCTGGCCTTTATGCAAATCATATAAGGGGTGCAGTGTATTTATTTTTGAACTGTGATATAGCTAGAGCAATCTGATTCTTGCTGTAGGGATGCAGCCTGGATGATGTTATCCGTGAATCATATAAACAATTACTTTTCCATCCAAAAAAAAAAAAATACTTAAAAAAATTGTTTTGCTTGAGGAATACATTTATTATCTAGAGTAAAAGAAAACTGAGTTATGCTCTTTTTAGTGCTATTATGTTCAAGAACATTTTGGGTGCTGGAAATAAGCTTGTAAAAAATAATCAGTGTGCAATTCATGAATTGAATTGGAAGATTAAATCAAGAAGTACAAAATGTAACCAAATGAATCTTCCTGTGAATCCACATGGATCTAACAGAGGCAGCGCAAGAAGTTGTACATGAGGGATAGAGGGGATATGTTATGAAGTTAAACTTTGAATCCCTGCTCAAATAGCTCAGTCCTTGTGCTTCAAATTTGGACGCTGGATAAGCACACAAGGTTAGAGGGATAGGAAGTGATTTTAACGGCAAACCAAATGTCAACGAAGAAGAGAGCAGAGATAGACCAGACCAAGAGCAATAGGAAAGACCATTTGGCTTTTGGCATAGTTTTGGGCTAAACGATTCCTTTTTCCAGGCACCATGTCACATCCCTTAGACTGAAGCAAATGAAGAAAATAGTCCAGACATGATTTTTCTCCATGCATAGTTCAAGTTAATATATCTTTTTTACAACAATTTAAGATATAAGTCATCAGAATTATATTTGATTATATGGTAATTCTAATTCTTGGTGATTGGATTTTTGCAGAAACTCAGCAGAAGTTTAATGCTCGAAATAGTGGTTGGGGTTCTCCATCATTCATTCCTCTCAAAGAATTCCATGACCTTAGTCAAGGGTATCTTGTGAATGATACATGTATAATTGAAGTCCACGTTTCAGTCTCTAAGGTTGCATTTAACATTCTGGACAACTTGGCCAAAAGCATTGCATCAACCCATGAATCTAATGGTGACCAACCTAGGCTAACAGAAGGGGAACTCATACGCGAGGAAGATCAAGGAATGACACCTTCAGATGTGACACTAAGTCCCACAAATACCCATCAGTCTATAGATGATCTGGCTAGTGAAACAAAAATGCAACTATTACAGCAGGAAGATCAAGGAATGGGACCGTCAGAAATGACGCCAAGTCCTAAACAAGTGCACTTTGTTCCTAGTGCTCATCCTATGTATCCTTCATTTAATGAATCTGAAGAAGTGCTCTTAACCACTCTTAGCGAACTCATAGATTTCAAGAGTTTAGAGCCAGAAGAAGCAGCTTTTATTCCATTGTGGGAGGAGGTCTGTTCATGGCATCCTTCACTATTAGAAAACCAGAGAAAAAGAAGTCCAAGGTTCATCTTGTGGGCATTCATAGCATTGGGTCGAGTTCTACATTTCCTTAAGACAAAGAAGATTAGGGATATGAGTGAGGATGCTTGTATGCATCTTCAAGTTTTATGGGAGGAACTTGAATCCTTTGGATTTGACTTGACTTGGCTGGAGCCCCACGTTCAACAGCATTGGGTGCAAAAGCTAATTTGGAAAGAGCTCAGCGCGTGAAAAATCAAAGGGTTAATGTAACTACTTTAGAGATTGAAATGAGGAAGCTGAGGGCGAAACTGGCTGTTGCAGAAGTGGACCTTGAGGTTGCAAGGAGAGACTTGGCAGATGTAGAAAAGGGTTTTGAAGAGAGGGATATGGATGGAGAACTGGGTTATGGGATACCTTAGCAGCCTTGAAGAATAACCTGGGCTTGTTCTGGCTGTTGCTGTAAAGATACAATATATGTACACTATACACCAATATGTCTAAATATGTAAGCAATTCATGTATTTTACTCTCAAATAATAGCTTCTGTATGATCCAGATATTTATGAATTCATTGAATTGTAATACGTTGCAATAATGAAAATAAAAATGAAGGAAAATCTTATTATTGTAATAAATGTCAAGTCCATAAAGTGTAACTAGTAATTAATAAATGTTTCACAATTAATCAAAGCATCAATATACAGAGAAAAAAGAGAGTATCAAAATGATATTCCTTTTAAAATAGTTATTTTCCTAATAATTAGAGTTTTTAGTTTTAAACTAAACAGCCAATTCTTTACAACAATAAATTTTATGAGCTTTTACTTTTAATTTCTCCTAAAATCTATAAATACAATATTAGTTAAAATAAATAAGTAGTTCCTATAATTTCACCTGATTTAAATTTTGAATCTTATATTTTTTTCCTTTAAATATCGATTCTCATAATTTTATTCATTTAGATTTTGGTTATTGAGAGATCAATACTTTAATAATTAAAAATTATAAAAACTAATTCTTTATAGAAAATAAGAACCAATATTTTAATGAATAAAAAGTATAAAAACTAAAATATAAATGAGTAAAAAATATAAGGATAAATATCTTAACGTTAAAAACCAAAATTCAAATGAGTAAAACTATGAAGACCGATATCTAAAAAAATAAATTATAAGAATCAAATCTAAATTGGATAAAATTATAGGAACTGGTTGTTTATTTTAATCTACAATATTTTTATTTTGTTTTTTGACATATTGTGAAGTGTTATAAATAAAAGATAATGCCACAACTTTGTGGTTTAAAAGTAAATAACAACTAGCTGATAGCTTGCTTAGAAGGAAATGATGTTTGCATACCAAAGTGTGGGGGTAGACAACCTGCTCCGTATAATTAAAACTCAAATTGGCTACTGTAGCTTAGTATCTCACCATATAAATGAAACATTAAAACCAAAAACTACCAAAGGAAACAAGGAATGGTATGTTACTTAGGCCAAAAAATACATTTTCACATAAAATTTAAGATAAATCATTTCAGTCATCAGAATCATCCAAATCGAAATACATATGCAGTTATTCACACATACACACAAAGCTAATCCGTTGCATATGGTCACAACCTACAGGCTACAGTAAATTCTCCAGTAAGTGACACAAGTCTATGGCATCCCATATCCTAGTTCAGCATCCAAATCTTTCTCTTCGAAGCCTTCTTCTGCTTTCAACAAGTCCCTTCTTGCTATATCAAGATCTACTTCGGCAGCAGCCAGCTTTGCCTTCAGCCTCTTCATTTCCAGCTCTAGAGCTACCACATTCTCCTTCAGCTTTTGCACCTGCATTGCTCTCTCCATGTAACTTTTCATGCCCAAGGCGGATTGAACATGGGGCTCCAGCCAAGTCAAATCAAATCTAAATGTCTCAAGTTCCTCCCACAAAGTTTGAAGGTCCTTACAGGCATCGTCATTCATATCTTTCACCTTTTTAGTCTTGAGGAAATGAAGAACTCTGCCCAAAGCTGTGAATGCCCATTCAGTGAACCTACGACTTCTCTTCTGCTGGCATTCAATAAGTGACGGATGCTGTGAACATACTTCCTCCAATAGCGGAACAAAAGGTTTTTCTATTTGCCCTAAACCCTGGAAATCCATCAGCTCGCCGATTGAGGCTGAGGACATTTCCTTAGGTAAAGGATTGTCAGTATGTTCAATAGGCTCAGTACAAACTTGCGCAGAAACTGGTGAAAGAGGTGTCAAATTTTTCCCTTGATCTTCTGGCTGTGGGACTTCCACTTTCATATGTCCACCTTGACCTCCAGATGTTAGGGAAGCAACTAAGCTAGCAGCTTGATCCACTTGATTCTCATGTCCTGACTTACGAACAGAAACCTCTGCACCAATGATGCAAGTATCCTTAACAAGAAAACCCTTGCAACCATAAAGTTCAGCTAAAGACATGAACGATGTGAAACCCCAGTCATTCTCTCTTGCATTGAATTGATGTTTAGCCTCTGGCAAAATCATATATCAAGAGTCAATTGTGTCTGATGAAAAATGAAATTATATGATTATCAAATGGATGCAGAATTACAAGTACACACACAGTCACTATGGCAGTGTTGCAGATGATCTCGAACTCAAAGGACAATTGGAGAAAGGAAGTTTTGGTGTCCTGAGTATAGAAATGGAGAGCTAACCAGCTAGTTTAAGGACCACAGAAATACTCTTCCCCATCCCTGCTATTATTAGCAGCTTTAATCAATCAATTAGAATTCAGTAATGTTTTTATCGTATTCTTATACCTCTAAACCAAATGGTTTTGAAATGTCGATCTCTGCCTAACCTTCTAAAATAATATGCATATATAATCAGTAGATATGTAACCCATGTGCTCAAAGCTCTTATAATACATAATCAATGACCAAAGATTCAAAAAGGGTAAAAAAGTTTGAAGTTCAATTTCCCTTTTACGTATAGAAGAAATAAATAGTTTTAAAAGGAAAGTTTCTACCTGATTTTCCATAACTTGAATGCATTTAGTTAATAAATTTAGAATCTGATATTGGCAAAAAAATTAAAATATGTTTTGGACGGAGAAGGGAGGGAAAGGGAAGTTTTATGGTGACCTTCCTCCTATTTGGGAGTTTTTATAAAAGGAGGAGAATAAAATGAAAATTTTCATATGATCTTCCAAAGCCCTAACTTATAAGTCATCTACCAAAATGAGTTTAGAAAAACACAAATAGCAAAGGATCAGAAGATAGTAAGGGAGGCCATCAGTTGTTAACTTCTATAATATGATTCATCTACCAAAAATGTAAAACTCAATCAAAGCGACGCGCAGACGCCTCTATATGAAATTGCTAAGAAACACAAATTCCATACATGAAACCAATAAAATTGCCAAAGTCCATCACAGAAAAATGAGAAAAGAAATCTACTGACTTTGCAATGAGAAGAAAAAAAGAAAGTGAAAAGGGGAAAAAAAATGAAAGATACCTTTTGTTACTGTCATATTGCTATTGACCTGATTAAATAGAGCCAACCTGAAATTCGCATCTCTGCTCCATCCCACAGGCAAATTTGCAGTATCCCCAGCATCCAAATAAATTGACAAGTAGTCCACATTGTTCCCATTTGGATACATAAGAATCCGCCTAAAAGTAAGAACAGAGCAGATCCAAACACACAAGCGTAAATCGTGTCAAAGAGCACATAACATACGGATCTGGTAAATTCTTAGTGGTGAGAATTCATTCAAATACCATGGATAGCCACCGATGACGAAAGTCTCAGAGTACAGCTTCTTGGAGTCCAACTTAGAGAAGTTCTTAATCGTCCATGTGAATTTCTCAAACGTTTCGTACCCTTTTTGTTGATTCTCCATTTCTACAAACCGCCAACTCCTTCACGAACACCAGGGGAAAAAAAGCCAAATTGATTTTCATATACCAAAAAATAAAAATTGATTATTACCCATGACAAAGAACAAATTTGGGTCAAAGAATTCACAAAGCACTTGAAAACCAAATTGAAAAAAAAAAAAAAAAGACCAAGTTAAAATCAACAAAATTTACTCAACGAAGTGCTGTCAAGATCAGAACACATACATGAGCCCCGATCGTCCAAAACATAGATTAATACGATAATAACGACACAGTAGACTAGTAGAGCCCCAAACACACATAATTATAGCTTCAAATTGGAGAACACCGAACCAAGATTGAAACATCATACGATCGATATCACAACCCAGCACAGCAACAATAAAGACCAAAAAAAGAAAGAAGATAAATTCCAGTGAAGGAATCAGCAGCAGCAAGAATTGCCAGTAAAAGCGACGTACCTTCATATGAATGAGCAAAGCAAGAGAGAGAGTGAGAGGTAGAATGCATTGTATAGGAGTGGAGGGGACCAAAAAGGTGGAGTGGATAGAATAATAAAAGTGAAGGGGACCAAAACATGGAAGGGGTGTTTGGAAAACTCAAAAAAACTAGATAATTTAGGTATAACGACTCCAATTTTAAATTTTTTTAACAAAAATTAGTTTTTACTTAATCTATTTTCAATCTGAAATTAATTCACAATAAAACTAATATTGTGTTTTATTTTTATTGGTAGCTTTTATTTTTTTTTCTAAATTTTTGTTTTCTTTTTTACCTTATGTCGTTCTTTTTTAAATATTTAAACTAAAAGTTTATTTATCATGTTTTTTTCCCTTTTATATTGAAATTTTAAATTTGCATATGATTTAATTTTGATATTAAAACTGATTTAAGATAAACTTTAATTAAAATATAAAGAAATAAAAACTAGTTATAAAATAACCTGAATTTATATTACTAATTTATCTTAAACAATTTTAAATTTATTTTAAGAATTGCTAAACTGTGCCTAAAAAACAGCTTTGAACTTTGGAGAAAGGTTAAGGCAAATTTGGTATAAAATAAAGATTAAAATAAATAATTACTTTTTATATTTTTACTTAATTTAAATTTTGATTTTTATAATTTATTTTAGATATCAATATCTCTAATTTTACTCATTTAAATTTTGGTCTCAAAAAAAATTAATACCTTAATAATTAAAAATTATAAAGACAAATTCTTTATAAAAAATAAGAATCAATATCTTAATGAATATAAACTATAAAGACTAAAACTTAAATAAGTAAAAAATATAAAAATCGATACTTTAAAGATAAATATTAAAATTTAAATTATAAAAATTAATATTTAAAAAAATTATAAAAATTAAAATATAAATTAAATAAAATTGTAAGGATTAATTATTTATTTTAACATTAAAAAAAACTTGATCTTAGTTTATGACGTGAAGTTCTTAAAATTTTCTTGTGCTACTTTATTGTTAACTCCTAAAAAGCGTTATTTACTATGAATTTTTAGGTAAATTTGGCATAAAATGATATTCTTTTATTTTATTTCCTTTTTTTAATATGTTATTAAAAAATTATATCACTGTATTAATTATTTTTAAAAATTTTAGTTTTAATATTAATAAATTGAGAGAAAATTAATAAAATAAAAATAACATTTTAATTATTTCAATAAAATGATATTTTAAATAATTTTCTTAACTCTTATGCAAAATGATAAATAAAAAAAATGAGAAACTATTAAGTGTATGTTATTAAAACCTGTCATTATTCATACACACATAATGATTAACATAAAAAATCATTAACTTAATAAATACATAATAATATATTGTAAAAATTATTCTACACACTAGTTAGGAGTTTCAAAAGTTTGCAAGAAGTTATAAGTTAAAACCTCTTAAATTCTCTTTATAATTAGATAAAGAATTAACGTCCTGACTAGGCAATCATTGTCATTCACCCTTATACAATAATCTAAAATCAAGATGCTTTATTTGGCTAATAAAACCAAGTTATTATCAATGTTCAATAACAAATAGATAACAATATAAGAATCTGTTTGGATATATTTTTTTAAAAAAAATACTTCAACACATTTTTAAATATATTTGGATGTAACTTTTAAAAAAAATAAAAGTTAAAAAAATTAATTTACTTATTTTTTAGAAACTAATGGTCTTTAACTTTTAATAAAAATAAAAGAAAAAATAATTTTTAATATAATTTTATGATAAAAATATCATTTACTTTTATTAAAAATTATATTTTATATCTTCTCTTTTTCTTTCTTATAAATCTTATTTACATAAACTTTCATTTTATGAATTACATTTTAAACAATATAACTTTAAATCATTGTGCCTTAATATCTTAAATTAAATTCTGATCTCAATTACTATACTACTTAAAAAAAATAAAATAAAATATTAACAAAATATTATTAAACATTTGGATGCACAATTAAACATGTTATTACCTTATGTCTCATTTTTTATGACGTTACCATGACATACTTAAAAATCTCACTGTTCCTATTATGCTAACTCATTTAATCATATCTTACATATTATAACTCATCATATTTTACATTTAGATATTTTTTCCAGTAATTTTAATATAAATTAAGTACTTTTATTTTTTTTTTATCTAAATAAAATTAAAAATCTTTTTTATTATTTAAAAATAATTCTTAAATATTGTATCCAAATATAAAATTATTTTTTAAAAAAAAATTTACTAAAATAAAATATATAAAAAAATATTTTTTTTATAAATTTATCCAAACGAGTGCTAAATATGTTCAATAACAAATAGATAACAATATAGATAATCGAACTTTACCGCTACAAGCAGAAGTAATAAGTTGAAATTATTATACTCAGCCTAAAAAGGAATGGACCGTAGAAAGAGAAAATAAAAAAATTTCCAAGGATGGAGTATGAAAAATGAATTTAACTCCCAAAAGAAAAGAACACTCGAGGCACGAAAAAGAAAACGAATATGAGCTCAAAAAATAAACAAAAGAAGACCTGGGGAGGATTCTCGTGGGGTATCAATAATAACAGTATGGAAAACCTAGTGAAAACAATGGAGCCTCGTCTATGTTAGAACACCATATATTATGATGGGACTTCAATTTTGGCGTGTGCTGTGTTCCTGTCCTGTGCACTTGTCCTGTCTACGTGCCTTCTCAGAATATAAATGAACAAGGTAAACCCAAGAGATGAGAAACACAGTTCTTCATTGGATCTCATACCTAGAAGACTCTGTACGATAGTAAACCATCAACGTCTCAACAACCAAACGGTTCATGCGCACTAAAAGCAGCAAATATGATCTTGCTTTAGGACCTGAAAATAGCAGACAGCATCAAGAATTAAACATTGGTAGTACCAAGGGTGGTTGTTCTGGTGCCAGAACAAAAGTGTTACTATAGGTTTTTGTGGAGAGGCTAATCAATACCAGATCACCAAAAACAACTCCCAATTTCAGGGCATATGGGTGATTAAACAATGGCAAAAGATGGGAATAAATCACAAGCATCAAATTGATTTTTGCCCAATCACAACACGTATTGGAATGGCATTTTGCAATGGTGGAATCAGGAAAATGATAAGAGCAAATTTGGCAGAGTTTTACTACCTAATTCAAATGAAGGAATTTCATCCTGACGGAAGTTGCATCCATTGGCCTTGTTTGCTTAGGCTTGGATTAATCTTATCAACAGCCACAAGTAGATCTTAGGAGGTCGAATAGCACAAAGAACCCAAAAAATAATGTCAAATAGGCTAACAAATTTCTCACGCACACATAATTCTCAAAGTCAAATGATGCTTGAGTATACATTTTGAAACTTTATGCCATATAGATTCTACATTTTTCATCACACTTTCGAAGTATAACCTCAAGCTAGAGCAATTACAAAAGAGCCAATGAACCCACCAAGGGCATTAATGCCACAGATGAGGTAAATATCAGAATATCAGACCACAGTATCTTGTCACAATATCTACAATCTCAAAGGCATATATGCTTGAAAACTATATTATATACCAAAAAAACAAGTAAATTAGCATGCAAGAACATATAAAAAAGCAGCTTTTCTTGTTCGTCTCAGCAAAAACCAAGAAATACACCTATGGTACATGATACTGATGTTCTGGAAACTATTAAGTTAAAGCCTATTTATATATAACTTACAGTTATTGATACTAAGAAGGATATTAGCATGGATTTTATATATAAGCAGTCATAAAATTTAGATGCAAAAACCAGTCTGCTAACCTTCATTAATGTGGTTTTGAAGAACTAACATCCCTTGTAGAAAGAAAAAAACATGTATAATATTGAAAGGCACAAGAACCTCACCTCCCATGATGCTAGACCCTTCATGTAGGCAGGAAGACAATCAAATTCGCTCTTCAATACCGTTAAAATCGAACTGGGAGCTTCAGCTGACTTTAGATTCTCCTAGTCTGCCCCTAAATATTATTTTCAAAAAACAAAAGGAAAAATCTCCATATGCTGCAGGTGTAAACTCTTGAAACAGGGAAAAAAAAAATCAATTACCATAAGGTAAGCACTTCCTTCCTTCAGATGCCACCGATTTGTCTGCAGCAGGTTGATGTGGCTCCTTTAATTCCCTGTTCACCCATAGCTTGGGGAATGAGAATCCTGCAGGAATTGTCAATAGAAATGCAGAAAGTCCTACACCAGGCAAATGATATCCACAACTTTTAACGTACTTCTCAGGTTCTGGTGAAGACACATCAGCTGCATGATAGGATGAAGGAAGAGAGTGGTAAAAATGGAAATAGAAACGTACAATTAATTTGAGAAGCTGAGGTTAGTTTTCATGTGATCAACAATTTGGCAGCAACACCGGGTTTTAGGACCTCGCTTGTAACCAAAAACAAATATGGACACAACAACATAACACACAGCCCTGAAAAAAAAAAAAGAGTCCAATATCACGGGACAAAAAGGAACAATTTTAACAAGAAAAAAAAAAAATCATCTTGCAACTAATATAAAAGCATGAAATTCTCACCATTAACAAGCATGCCTATGGAGGCAAGTGGTATTCACTAACCTTCAGATGCTAAGGTGGCCAGACCTGCATCCGACTGCCCAAGCTTTTTTAAACTAAAAAACTCATCAAGTCTGCAGAGAATTAAGGGACTTAAAGAGTCTTTCTATTTAATATAAAATTGGTCAACGACTCAATGCTTATCATATTAACATTTTAATCTTTTCAAAGCTTTCACATAAAATTTCTGCACAAATAAATAAAATGGATGAAAAATTGAAAACATAATCATACGTGAGCAACAAAAACTTGAATGGTTTTATTTGTCATAACCCAGGACTGAAAATCAATTTAAATTCAGTATTTCATCAGAGCAAAACCTTTTCTATTTTCCCCTTTCCATACAAACTTTGTTCATAAGTTAAAAATCGTTATAGCTCACTTCATTCAAAATCTACAATGGAACCTTAAGATAAGCCCCGGTATAAAAATTTAAAATTTCGTGGAAGAAGCAAAGAGGCATATGGATACCAAGCATCTTTTTCAAAACTCTCGAAGCCAGAATCCGCCACCGAGAGTGATCCATAGAGAGAAGAGGAAGTATCCAATCTGCCTTCTGAAACTTGATGTTGTGAATCCAAACCCACGGAACTTGATATCCCCTGAACTTCATCTTCCTCCTCAATATCCGGAACTAGAGCCAGAAAGAATTTCCTAAGTCTACCGAGAACAGAAAATTATTTGCAATAAATGTCAGACAGGAACGGGAAAAGAATTTCCTAAGTCTACCAAGAACAGAAAATTATTTGCAATAAATGTCAAACAGGAACGGGAAAAGGGTAAAAGAATTTTGAAGTACCGGGAAGCGTAGCCGTAGCTCTTTAGACGATCCTGGAGTTCAATTAGATCGGTCTGATTCTTCTTGTACAGTTCGTTGCAGTGACCTAAGAGCTGTTCGAAAGAGACGGTGCCCAACGACATGGAGTCGAGCAGGTCAAGGATGCTGCTTGCGCTCGATACACGGCGATTAAGGCATTGTACGAAGGTCGACGACGCAGAATCTGTCGCAACAGTGCAAGGCGACTGGTTGTGTTGAGGCTCAAGAGTATAATAGACTTTGAAATTTTCTCAGCACCCAAACAGAACATCTGGACAGAGAAGTGTACCAAGAGGAATGGGTCGGCGACCGATGGATTGTTTGAGGGCATCGGAAGTGGATTGGAGCTGGCTGCAGAAGGACGCCAATGTGCTGCGGAAGCTGGAAATTGGGTCCTCATGCGAATTGAACGGAGGGTTAGGCGGGAATTCTATATTTTTCAATAACAATAAAATTAGTGTGGTCCTTCTCCACAAGCGCCTGTAGCTCAGTGGATAGAGCGTCTGTTTTCCTAAGCAGAAAGTCGTAGGTTCGACCCCTACCTGGCGCGATATCACTTTTGTTTTTTCCAATTTTGTTCTCCAGTTTATGTTTATAATTTACTATTAAATACATGTTTGATAACTTATTATTTTTCCTCCAGCCTATGTTTATAATTTACTATTAAATACATGTTTTATTACTTATTATTTTTTAAAAAAACTCGTGTTTCTTTTTTAAAAATTTTTAATAAAATTTTAATTATAAACTCTTTTAAATACAAAATAAATATAAAATATAAACACAAAAAGCAAATTATAATTGTATTAGCCGTTCTATTAAATTGGATTTATTAGATTAATATTTATGGTTTTTAGGTGTGTAATATTTTAATATTAACAGCAGTTTCTCTAGAAAACTAATGGTAAATAACATTTGCATTTAGAAAAACCAAATTGGCACTAACATGGGATCATATAGCCAAACTACATGGTAGGGTAGACTAATATTGAAAAATTATACTTATTAAAAACAGACTGTGATTACTCTAAATGGAGCCAATAAGCTATGAACAAGCCTCCAACCATGGCAAAAACTGCTGACATATCAATTCTTCTTTTGAGAACTTAAATGTACAGTTAGTTGTACATGTAAAGATGGAGCAAACTACTATGTTAAAAAAAAAAAACCTAATATTTACAGGTTAACTCAACATAGATTTCCATCTCCTCTCTCGAGTTTTCCTATCAGTTTTTTAGGTGAATTCTCCCCTCAGGGCAGAAGCAGCTCTTTGAATGGCTCTGGAAACCCTCCAGATCTCATGCTGAATTGCTGCCATCTTTTCTTTTTCACTCATCCCCGTTGACCAAGTGATAGAATCAGCAATTCCAGGGAAGAAATCCAGCTTGCTTTCATGGTTGCTGGGAGGCCCAAACACCTGTACAGCAGAACAAAAATTGTCAGGTTTTCCTGTAAGAAGCATAATGGATTAGTGACTAATATGAAATGATGACAAAATACACTACTTTTTACATGAATGGTGAAACATCAAGTCACATACAGAAATCCCCAGCCAGAAAGGCGCTTAACTTCAACTTACAATCATATGTTTTCCAACAGACAACTAGCACATTTGGAGCATCAAATCACATCTAAAACGTCTAGAACATGCAGACAAAATTTAAGCTACAAACTTGCACAATCAAAGTCACATTTTGCTGAAAGCTCTGAACTTGGAGGTTGGTAAAGCTGAAGAACGGGAATAGACGAACAAGAAATGGTGCTACTCCTCCAAGCAATTCAACTATTCATTCCTCATTCCAATTGTATTTTACAAGTCTAACAAGAAGGGAGTTTGAGCAAGTAACGACTTCTAAACTAGAGATGCAGAGTGGGGGATAAGGAGTAATGAATATAATCAACTTTACTACAATTTGACATCCAAATGGTGATGGAAGTTTCCACATAGCGATTGAACTGTCCGTAAAAGTCAAGCCATAAAAGAGGTCATATTTGTCTAATTGGCTCAGCCTTTACTATATGCGGTTGAAACAATAGAGTTTTAATCAGCACTTCCAAGAGATGGAAGGCAAACAAACTCACAAGATGCTTGAACCACTGCCTTCCTCGAAGTCCATCTGCATCCAGGAAGCCTTTTTCAGCAAGCAATAGTCTATCATTCAACGCTCGCTTTTTCATATCTACGAAACAACCTGAAGTTTCTTGCAATCTGAGTTTCTGCGGTTCAAAAAAAGACAAGTATAAAGAGATGGGAACAAGGAATAACAAGTAGGAGTGAATATAGCATTAGCAGATATATAAATAAATGACAACCCATTGCAGTTATTTTTATTTTACCTTCGATTCATCATCAGCTTCTTTGGCAGCAAAAGCAAATTCTTGAATCGACATAGTTAATGGATATAGGGAAATTCTATGGTCTAGCAAGTTGCTCAATGTGTTATTGTACAACTACACAAAGCAGGGGAAGATTATATAATCAATACACGAATGCTCTGCAATCGATGGTAGCAATTGCAATGCAATATCAACGTTGCTAAAACTTTCTTCAATATACTCCACATTTCTCTCTTTGCCTCAGCCCTATATTAGCCTTCTATTCCTCATTAAATAAAAAGAATTTTTTTTTTAAATTAGGTTAACGTTAGGTGAAGTATAAATTCATCAATATCGCATTGAAGAATTTGCATATTATGAACCAAATGCCTAGTGATCCAAATTGTCAGCATCTCATGTCACTAAAGTAAGATTAGACAGCATGTTACTTATTCCAAGCTATTTTTTCCGTCATTTTTTTAAATAAATACTAACACAACTAGATGGTTTAGCCACCTGAGTTTAGCTCATTAGGACAGATAGGAATTTGGATAGAGGTCATAGGTTCAAGTTGTATAAACGACTTTCAGAGGTACCCTAAAATAAGCTATGGATAATGAAGACACTAAATTTATAAATTATAGTAATTTAATGATACAATAAATGAAAAATGAAATAATAAAAATCATTAATTTGATGGAGTTATTTAGGATTAATAACAAAAAATCGTTAATAATCAATGCAAACATGTGCATTGTCCATCCACCATTTGGGCAACTTCCATGCATTACACATGTCACTAACTTGTAGTAACTAATTTAATTTTGTAATTAACTCTCAAATAAAATTCCCTAACTGATTTGACAAACCAACTTTCTATGCCAAAAGACAGTACCCAGCAAGAAGTTCATGAACATACTTGGTGAATATAAATGCGCGCACCTGTAACTGATTTGCATAAGGAAGGTAACTGAAAGGAAGAATGGAATCATCGGCGAGGTGAAGGGCTAGAAGCCCCCAAACACCAGCAACTAATACAACAAAGAACAGAAAAAACATGGTTTTATGATTGCCACACGGATTAACAAATCATTAACCAATAAGAAATCATTTTAAAAGCACACTGTGGGGTTAAATGAGAAATCTAACCAGCAGCATGGCGCTGGAAGAATGGATCTCCGAACTCTGTCATCCAGTTATAGGAGTCAAAAGCAGTATGATAGACAGGAAAATCTGGAAGAAAAAAAAAAAAGATTATTACATCACAAATTATTTAAGACCCAAGGCTGTGGATATATAACAGATTATAGACATTGGCATTAATAACAGATTTTTTGATTGAAAAACAATCTATGCTCAGAGAATCTGGGGATTTATCATTATGGTTCTGGTTCCTAGATGACTTATGTTAGAATTTAATTATAAATCTGAAAATAGGGCCAAGTGATAATAGAAACACAAGGACCTCTAGAGTGCCAAACCATACTTTAAAATTAAAAACATCCATGACCTCGGATCTAAATGACCCAATCCAAAAAAACATGAAAGAAATTGAACCTCCATCAACCTCACCATAAACTAGAGATTGCCTTTTAAATCCTGGACTAGCCTTTTAAACTCCCAAAAAGATACATTACTAGATGGTATAACCAGAGTAAGTGCCTCCAGATGTGATATGACCCACTGGCTTGGCTTTTGGAATCATTCTACTTGCACCATTGGCATGACTTTCCACAAATCATACAGACTCCTTTAGTTCATATCAATGAGGTATGTACCTCTTCCATAATACACATCAATAGATGGAACCCCTGCATGTTGCACAAACGGAGCAAAATCAGAATCAACTGCACTGAGCCTGTGAATCTGCAATCAACCAAGACAAACTGCTAAGCATATGATCTATCTTCACCATCAGTATACATTATGAAACATGAAAAGTAGCACGGCATTTGTTTTTGACTTTCAAATATTAGTGCCTTTGCACATTGACCTCACAATCACACACACAATAACACCTTAATATATATTGTACATGACACCTAGCACAATAAATATAAGTACCCAGCAGTAATTCAATTTCCATGCAGACTCTGGTGAGCAATATGACAACAAAATTGAAATCCACTTTAACATGGGCACAGCAAAAACCAACATTAGCATGATACAACTATATAATTTTAAGTGTCTTCATCATATATATGTCAGATATTGTACGTATCATATAAAAAAATCTCATCTAGGGAAACAAAAGAATGTTAGTCTCCTATAAAAGCAGTTTCAACTTTACAAACTAGGGCTGGCAACTGTCAAGCAACTTGTGAAACCCCAATTACAAGCTGGTCATCATTAAACTATTTTGAGCTATACATCCGCTCAAAACCCAAGTCAACCTTGATCAGTTACTGAGAGATAGTGAGTAACAGTAGGATCTGGTTCATTAACACAATACAATTAATCGATGGGTATAGTTCTCTGCAACATCCTAACAACTTTAACAAACAAAACAAATCAGGGGAAACACAAGTGAGTCAACAAAATGCAAACAAATAATTGGCCAGTAGTAACAAAAGCATTACATTGGGTTCTCCACCACTGGCAGCCCAATTCTCATATACTGTTGCACCCTCAGAGTCAGGATCCTTGACCTGAAATTAACATAAATGCTAATTGATGTTCAGCATTACTGAAATACCAGGAGCAAGCATGATATATGTATCCTGAAATTAACAAATACCTTTTTTGTGACCTCAACAAGAAGACTGTCCAGCTGAGGAGTTGAGCCAGCAAAGAAACCAGGCCCTTGAACAGCACAGTCCACATTAAGGTATGCTACAGCTTTGGAACCCAGATTGACAAGGTTTTGTTCAACCCACTCAGTGGATCCTATCTACATAACAGATAAACTTGATTTAGAGAGCATAATACAGGAAATGACACCATAATTGAAATAAAGCAAACTCAACTAATTTGATAATGTGCAGATCAGGCTTTTGCAGAAGGCAGCTGACTATGCACTGAAGAAAATTTGAAAATTTATAAGCATAAAGCTGGTAACAAATTCCAATCTACAACAAAAAGACTTCTGCAAGACAATTGCATTTAATTTAGGCATGGAAGACAACTGATAATATCAGGAAGGAAAAACATTAAAACCACAGAGCCTGGCCATTTTCCACTTGATTCCTGGAACCATAATGCATATAAGTTGATAAGTGAATATGGAATCACTACCTACCATTCCAAATTCCTCTGCATCCCAACTGCAGAGAACGATTGTCCTCCTTGGAGTCCACCCCAACTGCAATAGAAGAGAATATCGACGAGCAATGTCAAGTAGGGCTGCCGTCCCACTGCTGGGATCAACAGCACCATATGTCCATGCATCTCTGTGGTTCCCAAGCAGAACATAACGATCAGGTTCTTCCAATCCCCTTATGATGGCAAAAACATTTTGAATGGTAGCCAGCTTCTTTTCACCCTGAAAAACAGAACAAGACAGACTAAAAACACACACACCAAACACTATCATAAGCTTCAGCTTAACGGGTCCTGTTTCTCTTTTTCAACTAAACAGCTTTCTTCTCAGTTCTATCAAATTGAATCTCAGATATTATGGATGCACAATGAATAACATGGCAGCAGTATCAAAATGTATAATTCACAAGGTTCACCAGAAAATGGAAAAGAGAATGTGGCAAACAATCATAGCACAGTTTAAGATCCCTCCCAGTAATAGATGAATAGTTATGAATTATAAAGTGCATTAGAAACCCAATATATGTCAATAACCAAACCATGCCATAGCAGACATGACTAAGAAATTTTCATATCACATGGCTCAAATTTAAACACAAGATCAATAATTTTGGGCAAAACCAAAACATCTCCAAAACTTTCAATCATCAAAGGAACACCATCTACCAGATTTTTCAAATTTGAAAAAGCTTCTAGCTCAACCAAAGTAACAAAAACAGGAATCCGAGCTTTCAGAATTGGCATGACCTTTGCCCCTATTTCTTCTGTTTTTTTTTTTTTAATTACAAATTAGAGTTTGAACTGTTCCTTTTCTTTCAGTCAAAAATTGCTCACATACATATATCTTATCCATATGCAGATTGGACCAACAAAAGAGAATGTCAAAAGTCAAAGACACTTCTCAAGGCTCAAACAAAATAATGCGACCATTGAAAAGGAGAAGATGACACACTCAGAGGAAAACCACAAAAGTTTGACTAAATCGAGGATCAAATGGTCACATTACCAACCTGGTAAGTGAAATTGAGCAATGTCGGGCCGGGACCAACATGCCTAACCTTGGACCGCAACGTCCTCCTCCATTCCAGGGGCACCGAAGCACCTCCTAGCGAGTACAAGACGGTCTCAGCGGCCTCAGTGGACAGGGGCATGGATGGAATTTTGGGGAACCTTCTCAAAACCTCACTATCTTCCAAATCCAAGCTCTCGCCGCCATCAACCCCAGCCCACCCAGGGCTGAGTGGGTCCCCTATGCCCCTCATAACGTGCCCTCGCTCAAACCCCTTCCGCAACCTGTCCCCGTCGCCGTACATCAGCACCGCCACCGCACCATTCGCCTCTGCCCTCTCAACCACCGCGCTCCTCGTCAAGACGCCGCCTTTCCTCGCTATCACTATGCACCCGCTAACGTTCACTCCCAGCACCCCCAGCGCACGGTAGTCCTTTTCCCTCCCGTAGTTCACGAACACCGCTTTCGCGTACGCTGACCCAGACGGCGAGTACGCGTGGTAAGATGGCACCACGTCCTGGGCCTCGCCAACCTGGTCAGACCGACCCAGTTCCGTCAAAGGAAGCTCCGTGATGGACCCGTCGCTAAAATGCACCGAGATGGAGGAGTGCATGGGGTAAGAGAGCAAGGTCTTGTATTTCACGGTGTGGGTCTGAAAACCCAGGCCCCTGAAATGGTTGAGGACGTAACGGGTGGTATCGGAGGCGAGTTTCGTTCCGGCGAGGTGCGGGTGCAGAGTGAGGTCGCGGAGGTAGGTGGAGATCGTAGAGTTGGAGGAAAAGGAAAGGAAAACATTATGGATGTGAGACGCATTTTTGGAAGTAGAAGAAGGTGCAGAAGAGTGAGGATAGTGCAGGGCATAAAAACCCAGAATGCAGAAGATGAGTATGACGACGAAAGTGCCCAAAGGAGAGGACTTTGCAGCGAAAAAGGTGGTGGGTTTTGATAGAAACTGAACCATTTTTTTAATATTTTCAAAGGAAGTGGTCACGGAACAGAGAGAGAGGTGCACTAGCAGTGCTGAGAATTAACAAAATGAAGATGAAGAGGAAGAAGAGAAGAAACAGAGCAGGTTCTGTTCTCCGGAGAACGAAATTGAATATTTTGAGAGTTGCTACTCAGGAGTACGATGCTTATGCATATTGGTTTTTGTGAAATACACATATAAGAAGGAGAATAGCGAGTTTTGGTGTGTGCTTCGCTGAGTGTCAGCATCATTGGCTGTGAAATGTGAATCCTCAGCAACCCTCCCAAGAAATAAAATATAAATGAAGCTTTGCTTTTTGACATGCTAAAATTGCAAGAGGTCGTACCAAAGACTGCTGCGAGTCTCTCCTCCCCGCCTCCTCCTTCCACATTAATTTATCTATACTAAATAAATTCTAATTTTCTTCTTGTTTGAAAGACAGTTACTAAATTATAATAAAACATTTAGGATATGACTCTTACGAAGTGATAGAAAAAAAAGTAGAGTCATTTCACCCAAAAAAAAGGTAGAGTCATTTTAGAAGAAAAATTAAGTTATAATAATTGATAAAAAAATTTTAAAAAAACAAATTTTAACAACTTCTTACACTATGTTTAAAATTAGATTTAATTTTTAAAAAAATCACCTTTTTAAAAAAATTCTCAAAAAGTTATAACTATAAATTGTTTTAATTATAAAATAAATTAATTTAAATACACACTTATTATTTTATATATATATATATATATATATATATTATAATATGATAAATTTTTAGTTTAAAATAAAAAGATAAATTTATAGTTTATAAATTTTGTGAAGTAACTTATCTAAGAGGAATTTTTAGTTTAGGATAAAATTGATATATTAATTATAATTAATAATTTAATAATTAATTGTAGTGATTATTTAACTTTAAAATAATTAAAAATAAATTAAATAACTATTTTAATTATAATTATTGTATGTCTCTATTAAAGATTTTATATTAACATTTCCTCAGGCTGGAACTGTTTATCTAAGGTCTAGTGATTGTTTCTTCTTTTTGTTGTTTTTTTCTTTCTTTTACCTGATGTACCAAAAAACAAAACATTTCGTAGATAAATATATCTTTTTATAAACCTTTATCATATGTTTAATGTTCTCTCGTGAATTTGGAAACGTGTTTTTTTAAAGTGCATGTATCAAAAATAAATTTGACAAGATAAGAGGAGGCGTGTGCTAAAAAACCCTTGAATCTTGATGCATGTTATGCGCTGCTTTTGCCAAAATGTTCGCACATACCCATTCGCTGCCTTTTAATAATTTTGGTTTTAATTGCTATAGTTGGTGGAGCAGGAGCCTCCATGTTTCAATCAGAGAAGCTGTGTGGTGTGAACATGCAACGATAGCAACATTTCTTTTTCTCCTTCAAAACAGGGACATGACTAAAATTGGAATCCAATTCTATTATGTGGTTGTTGATGCCAAGGTTTAAGGCTAGTTGAGGCCTTCTTTAAGTGCATAAGTTTCACATAGCTGCCCTGAACTCCACTCATTTGCTGAAGCCAGCCAGCCATTGACCAAGATAGTTTAGAATATGGCCTCCTATAAAGATCACTAATGATGCTTACACATGCACAAAATCTCAGATAATTCACATAGCCCTCATCAACGCCAATTATTTTAAAGATGAAAAAGGAGAGAGAGAGGGGAGAGGAAATGGATGGTGGTGATTATGGGTATGTGAGATATGTGACAAATGTTATTTGTGCATATAACATTACTCTATAAAAATATAGCCTGAGGCTGAGAGTTAGGTACTTAGGTTGTGTTGAACCGTCACTGTTAGTTAAGCTTACACCACCCTTGTGGAGGGAGTCCAACCAACGAGAATGATATTTGGCGTAGCAGATTTTGGAGAATCATGACCAATGAAGTGGAATTATGCATCTCTTTTAATTACCAGATGGAGCACTTGATTAGGAACAAAGTGTTGGGAGTGTACCCTCAAAATCCAGTTGATTTTGAGACAGTGACAATGCCACATAGCCTAACAAGTGCGAGACACAAGCATTCTAAATGAAATATATGTTTGTAAACAGTTGGATTGCGTAGCCCTGCACACCTTGAAGTTTGTGTGTTGTACTAGAACTGTAGAAAAACCATTGAACAATCTTGAGGACACGTTGGGTTGTCTGATCCTCTCCTGTGTCAAGAAGAAAAGGATTGGTCTGTGACAAAGTATCTTCCAGAGCCATGATATATATATATATATATTGTTCATCTTCCTCTATATATGTCCAGGGACAGGTACCCTTAACATTGTTTTTCCAACACCTGTTAACACAAATTGGACATGCCATGATTTGTTGTTGCAGTTCCCTGGGGAGGAGAACAAAAGGTAACTGTTGTCAAGTTGCAAACTTCAAGTTGGAGACAGAAAGTTAGTCACAGTTTTAACTACCTTTTTTCTCTTAGCAGAGGTCATACAATGGTTGTCGTCCACAATGGACCAACATCCAACCAAAGTGCTAGTCCAGTAATTGACTGAGTTGCCACTCTCTCAATAATCCTTCTCGAGCCTTTGTCAAAAATCTCTTGATTGATCAATGGGAAACTCCCTGTATATAGAAAGCAGGAATTGCCCAAGTGACAAACTGAATAAGAGTAGTTCTTTTTGGCTAATGAAAGCACATCACTTTTCCAACCTCAAGTCTCTCTTTTTCCTTTTCCATTACAAAAGACAACATACTTTACCTAAATGATTTTATATTTCCAACATAAATTAAAGAATTCGTGTGGTTCCCTGGGAATTCCTAGAGGGAATCCTAAATATCTGTCAAGGCAAAACGATTCAACATATTGATCTATATTGATTTATATTAAGAAAAGTAGTTTATATTATTCTTAGCATTTATATTACAAATAACATATTGATCTAATTATATTGAAAATATTAAAAAAATTTATTTCTAACACATTCATATCAGATACTACCATTTTACACGAAATTGATACAGAATAGTTTGATTTGATGGGGGAAATTATGATAATCTTTTGGTGGGGAAAGGTGATGCATTTCATTATAATATGGGAAGAGGTGGAAGACAGTTGGGGGCGTCCTGTGTCCATGCACGGTGGAGGTTTGAGTCACATTATAACTCTGTCGCCAGAACAATCCAAGATGATCTGAACCAGCAGCCCATGCCACTACTCACACGAATATCTTGGTTCTCAGGGACAAATCTTTTAGAGATAATAAGAATAACCCAACTTGTGGCCATAAATCAACCCAAAAGCAGCACCAAAAAGCAGCCCTTGTGGCTTTGCTCAAGAAGCAGACGTGAGAACTTTTGCCTTTCTCTTGATTTTTTATTCATCTCTGTCTGGTATGAAAAAGAATGAGAATCAATGTCTTGTTTCACTTTCACTCCGTGATCCATGCCAAAAGTAGAGTGGATGTCCACACCCGGGTGAGTGGAGAGAGCATTAGCTCTTGAAGCATCCATTATGTCTCTCCCCTGAAAAAGATGTAATGCCAGCATGAACATGCAATCATTATAATATGCTTTTCATTGAGCAGAGGAACTTAGGGGAGACCCAGCTGTTCCCTATAGATTCTCTAAGTCCAAAGACAACTCTCCACATGGGTATTTTACATTTTCAGCTGTTTCACTGAGCTCTGATTTGCTATATGCTACCACGTAATTGGGGTATTATCTCATCCACTTATGGGGCTTAGTGTAGAATAGTTGGCAGAATTATAGCAGGTGGTGCTAGCTATAAAGTATAAACTTCCGCTATGGTCCCTATTATGAACAGTTCAAGGAAAAGACTCGATGGCGTTATGCGAGGCAAACCAGGCTAACCTAACATAAGTAGATAAGTTCCAGTCAGGATTATTAGAAGTGACATGCTTACCAGCGTCTCACCACATAGTGGCGCTCGCAAGTACGCAAGACAAAAACATGGTTTGGGCAATAACCACGAAGCTGTTTATTGTTGCTGTTCACTGTGTCGGGTCAGCTCCTTTTCGATTTTGCTACTCTTAAGTCAGTTTCCTAGCTGAATATGATACACAGGCCAAGGCCTTGAAAATGCACAGTTCAATTCACAAGTTTGTCGTGGCCCTGGACCACAGTCAAGTACTCTTTTGAGCAAAATTGTAAAACCTTTCACATGTGTTTGACTGTCAGACAAGAGCAAACAAATATTAAACTTAATGAAGGCCAAGTAGGAAGAATTTTGCGGGCTCACCACTGAGGAGAAGAAGCTGATGCATTTCAAATTTTAAGTTAAGGTCAATTAAGGTTCTGTGGAACTGAATAAAGCAAACTAAGAGAACAAATCACTTAAGCACTCTGATTCATAAAATTAAGTCGGCTTGTATTAACTGTAATAATTCTTTATGACATGAAAATTACTGATTGCGTTACATAAAGCTTCAACTTAAGTAAGATACAGCTCCAGATGCATTCAAACCCCAACTAATGTGTTGTAAGTGCCATAAACAGCAAAAAATAATCCACAGAATAATACAAAAGAATCCAAGGCTTTTTGCCAGAGGCGTAGAGAAGAGCCAAATAGTTTTAGGTGAAATGTGGCTGGCAAAACAAATGAGATCAATGCACATATGGTACTCCCCACAAATGAGGCAAGCACACCAAATGCTGGCATGTATGAAGCTACGACTCCCAGCCCAACCACCACAATCGCACGACTGATGTAGATGCCAATCTTTGCTAGTCTTGTTGAATCATTATTGTCCCTGTGGTAAGGCTTGTTAAACCATCTGAACGTTTTAAGCTTTCCTTCCACAATCTCATTAATTGGGTGTAACATGATTGGGAATGTGAACACAAGCCCCAGACATAATCCTACCTGTCATCATATAAAATGTTAGAACTCAGCCTCTCCCGCTGAGCAATAAGAAATGCAACAAACTTTGAAGAGAAACAATAAAATATTATAAACTCGTGGCAAAAGAAATGCAGGTTGCTTTTTCCTGCACTTTCCTAAAGCTTAAAATTTGAGATGTTAATCTACAAAGTGGACTATCGTGGACATGTATCAGGACAAATCACTAATGTGCATACGCATATAATATGTGCTTTAAACACACAGCCACACATACACAACCACATATGCTAGAATGAACAGACACGATTTAGAAAATGGTGCGCTCTGATGTCAAGCAGATTACTTGATATGACACCAATTGACACATACAACACAAAAGTGAAAATCAAGAATTATAATTATCAAACACCATCACCATGGATGCAAGAAACAAATCAAATGCTAGGTGCTTCTAGTAGTATCCTCAAATAACATGGATGCAACAAACAGCATAAGAGGAGCAATTCAATCAGATTTGACCAAGCCATGTCAACGATGTTGGCTATTCTAAGGATTTTCTCATGTTGCAATGCCAACAAGTTATATTGGCAATGGTGGGTGTGTATGTATTATTATACTCTTAGACTAGTGCATGTCACTGATAAGTGCTTTGTATCTGAATAATGATGATGCAATATATACCATTTGTCCATTTGCTTCCATGGATTTTTTATCTATCTACGCAATTTGATGAAACAACAAAATCTTTTTGATGTGCAAGGATATGTCTGGAAGGTGGTATCAGGTATTTTCCATTATAAATCTAAACTCAACTAGTTGATTAATAGAAAAGGAAAGAAAAGTTAAAAAAAAAAGTAGGGTGTTGATTAGCTAAGTGCAAGAAAACTATTTAAGAGTAATCATATTAAGCAAAAATCTGAGTAGAACATAAGAGCCCCAAGTAATAGATGTCTTAACTATATTACCTGTACTGCAAGAGATGACCAATTTCTAGGGAGATTGAGGGTCACAATGTCTCTAGTTTCATCACCAAAAGCCATGTAACCACAGAACCCAAAAAGAATGTATACAAGTGTTATCCCACTAAAAGTCTGAGCCAACAATCTTGGGAATTTAGCTCTATCCTGCATAGAATTCTCTAGGGCCAGTGTCATTCCAAACCCCTCAAAACAAAAAACCGCCATACCTGCTGCAAATGGCAACCCCCCAATGTTGGATGTGATTGTTGTCCTTTGTCCAAATGAAAATCCATCCTTTAGGATCTGTTGTATATCTTCCTTCACAACAATCCCCATAGCTAGGGCACTGCAAACGTCAGCAAAAATGCTAAAAGGTGCTAAAGCAGATAAGCTCCCTATCCATGATAATCCAATTTCAACTGGCACTAACACAAATATGCAGGAGGTGAATGTGAGTCCATGTCCTTGGAATATAGATTGAAGGTTTTGTCCAATAAATACCAAATACGCAACAGACCCTCCGCATTGTGCTACCAAAATCAGAAGCTCCGTAAGATACCGACCTGAGGTTCCAAAGCTCCTATAACCCAGGTCTCCATATGTTCTTGCTTCCACTAATGGTTCTTCCGATGCCAACTTCTCTCTGCACATAACCTGCATCCAGGAAATATTAATCAAACCATTTGACCACACGACGTATGTGGAATTGTAAAAGCAGAAACTACAAACTAAAATATGCATCATGTAACTTAAACTCAGGTTCTTTGTGTTTCTTTTCCTTTTGGTGATGGAATCATCTAAGTGGGACAAGTCTGTGACATAGTGTACCCCACACCCCAAAATATAAGAAAAAGTAACCAGAAAATTTGTGAAACGAGGGAAAGAAAGCAATGATTATTCATGATTATCTTGGTCCCAAAACCATAAAGAAAAATTCGAATTGTTTTGAGTTAGAGAGTTTATAATTCCCAAGGAAAGGAAAAGATTCCAACGTTATCTGAGCTAATCAATAGTATGCGATATATATATTCCTTAAGGACCAAACATCAGAGAAACAGATTCTCAGAGTCAAAGCAATCTGTTCTACCATAAAGCATAGATTCCCCAATCCTCACCTCGGTGAATGAAATTCTATGTACATATTATGTGCAGGAAAAAACAAAAAAGAAAAATTCTACATAAATCTATGTGATCCACTATTTTCAGAAAAAAAAAAAACTGAGAGAAAGTGAAGATCACTGACAAGGAGGAGCATGCAATAGTAGGTGCTTATGCCGACGAGAGCAATCCCCAGCGACCCAGCAACCCAGCCAGCGATCCGAAAAGCAAAGGGCAGTCCCAAAACCCCGGTACCAACTATGGAGACTATGATATTTCCCAAAGTTTGAAGCTTTGAAGCTCTATTCGAAGGCGAAGACTCCAACAGAGGGGTGGTTGCGATGCTTTTCGTCTCATGCTCCATTATCTGCTGGATATCCAATAACTAGCACTCGCTGCTCTGCACTGGGCACCCAACTTTCTGTACTGTTCTCGATTCAAGTAAAATTGGGGTTCAGCTCGCTATTTATTTTATTTCAGATACTCATCGGTGACAAATCCAGAAAACCCAGGTCAGCACTGGCAAGTTGGTGGGTACAGAAGATTAGATATGAGTATATGACCCAATTCGGGTATCTTTTGAATGATACGGACATGGTGGTTTTGGGTACTTTTTAATTTAAAAGGAAATTGATAATTACCGCCATAAGAATCCAACGTCGTGGTTAAGCCGATGAATGTTTTTGGAACCAAAAGCTGCGTGATGATAGAGGCAATACGGACAAGGTCCCGAAACGGCGAAACGTGAGCCCTGTTCTCATAGGCGGAAAATGAATGACAGTCCAACGTCTGCTAAGGGAGAAGAACTGCACATGCATGCGTTATTAATTAGAGTAATAATATTTCCGTTTAATTTTTTTAATAATTGTTTTAAATTTAATAAAATAAGAATTAAATAAAAATAAAATATTTAATTTTAAAAAAGATTATTAAAAAAATAATTAAAAATATATAGAATAACTCTATTAATCAATGAGTTTTTTTTATTTTTTTAAAAAATTTAATAATCTTTTTAATATTTTATAAATTATTTTTCGTTTATTTTTATTAATAGTTTAAAATAAATATATAAAAATTAAAAAAATTATTAAATAATTTTAATAATAAAAAATATTTTAATATAATTAAATTATATTTTTTATTTTATTAATATTTTTAAAATTTTATTAATTTTTTTATTAAAATATAAGAATAAAATTAACAAAATTAATTAATATTTTTTTAATATTATTAAATAAAAATATTTTAAAATAAAAAATTATTTTATATTATAAATAAAAATGGACAAAATTAAGTATTAAATAAATAATATAATTTTAATTTATTATTAATATAAAAAAATTTATATTATTATTTAATTAATTATATATTGTTAAATTATTAAAATAATTTAAATAATTTAATTAAAATAATAATTATTTAAAAATTAAAAATATAATAATATATGATTGAATGATAATATATTAAAATTAAATTTTTTTAAAAAATAAAATATTTAATATTTTTTTAAAAAATTAATTTTTATCTTATTTAATAATTAAAAGGGTCGATTAGGAAATTCACGTTTACTATAACAGGACAAGGTCAAATGTTGTTCCAAAATGCCAATTATAAAATAATAGAAAAACTTTTTTTTTGGTGGTCCACAAATAAGGGAAAAACTGAAGACAGCTACAGCTGCCGTTTGGAATGTTGGGCTTCATTTAAGCTTAAGCTAAGGCGACTTTCGAGAAAACCATTTCTGACACAAAACAAGAAGGGTTTCTCGTCCCCGAAAAATAAGTGGCGGGTCCAGAACTTTGACATCACCTAATGTAATCATTATTTTTACACTTCTGTCCTACACTATTGTGACGATTTGGTATCTTTTTAGAAATATCAAACCTTATTTCTTTTTTTTTTTAGATCAGTAATTTGAATCAATAAATTATTCGCCCACTCTTACTGGAATAAAATAAAAAAACAATATATAAAAAATAATTTTATATAGGCCTAAATAATTATTATTAAATAAAAAATATATTTAATATATTTAAATTTTTCAATATATATTTTATATTTTATATTTTTATTAAATATTAAATATATTCTTAATATTAAATAAAAGATATTAAATAAAAATATAAATATTTAATATTTTTATTTAATAATTAAGAATATTATTTTATTATTTAAGAAGATAAATTTTGGTATGTGTATAAGACACACACACATATATATACACATATATAAATTAGAAATGACAATTAGATTCATAAATTCATAACTCATTTAATTCATTCATATTTAAATTTAATTTAATACATCCAATCATAATAATGTATTTAATAAATTTAAATGAATTGAATTAATTTTAGTCAATAAATAATTAATAAACGAATCAAAATATTTATTACATCTAATATATATATATATATATATATATATATATATATATTAGAATCAATTAAAAAAATTATTAAAATCATTCAATCTATTCATAAACTATTTAATGAATAAATATTCAATTTATCTATTAATTCAATTAAATACATCTAGATTCATTAAATGCAATAAATATTTTTATTGATTCATTAATCATCCATTAATTAAAATTAATCTAATTTATCTAAATCTCATTAAATCTATTATTATAATTAAATGAATAAAATAAATCATAAATTCATAAATCTAATTGTCACTCTTAATTAAAATAGATTAATAAATAAATTATATATCATTCATTAAAATAAATCATAAATAAATTAAATAATTTTAATAATTTTTTAATAAATTATAAATAAATTATTGATTTAATTTGTATCTATTCATTAATCCATCCAATCCATTTTTTTACCACTCCTAATTTAAATACAATTTGGCCCAAAGCTCAAATTAAAGCTGCATGTTTATTGCTATAAGTTCCCCCTCTGGCCATCTTAGTTATGTCGTTTATCTACTAAAAACCTCTTTGTACAATGTCTTGGATTGTATTTGCCTAATGCCAATAGTTATTTACAACTTACAACAGCAGAACATCTACGAACAACATGGTTGGCACACGCGTACCATTTAAGGCCCAAGTGCTATGAAGTATGAACCCGTACAAGAGCTTCCAGAAACCAAGCTTAGCATTTGTACAATGTCTTGGAACGTTTTTGTGTATATAACTACAAAATCCTACAAACTTCTATAACGCCTCGAAACAATATGGTTGGCAGACACAGTCGATGGCATGGATCAGTTTCCTGCGAGGTCCCACTGCACTGGCACCCATATCCTTGAGCTTTTTCATGGTTAGATTTACCAGCTGATACTTATTGAGACTCTTGCCCTGAAAAATTCTCACAAACTGACCCAGTCCCAGTGATGTCAGCCACCTGCTCAACCCACCAGCTCTTTCAAGCTTTCTCTCAAGATTTGATGCCCTCAGCCCTTGATTTAAAGAAGTTGCCAAGTTGGCAGAACTTCTCGGTGCAAGTAATATTCTGGGCTGCTTGATAGCTTTCGATGTATTAGATACTCCAAGCAATTTATGTGACTTCAAAATACTCACTTGATGTGGATTTTCTGATTCTATTCTTCGATCTACCCTTGGTGGCTTGGCTAAAGTTGAGTTAGGTAGGGAAGGAGGAGATTTTCTCGAAATCTGAACCTCCTTTTGGGCAGCCAATAAACAGGTCTTCTCATGTTCATTACCTGAAGGCTGTACAGCAGATGTCTCCATACGCTGCATATGACTCGGTCCATGGTTTGCTGTTAAGGACCCTTTGGTAAGAGAAGCAGCAGGCACCAGAATGGTGACTCTCTGCTTTTTCACTATAATCCAATCACCTTCGTCATGCTCTTGATCACAGCCTGTAGAGTCATTAAGGCAGTGTGAAGTACTGGATTTTTTATCAGGAACTTTTCCTGTGAGTCTTTGCTTTGTTTTCACCATTAGCTGAGAACCTGCTTGTCAAACAGTAGGCTACATAGCATTAAGCCATTAACAACACCCAAGGTTTCATTTGATCAAAGAGTAATGAAATCAATAAAAAGAATTACTTAAATAAAATATTTGAGCAACATGACTTGTAATCCAATTATATTATTTCGCACATAACTTATATAAGAAACTTGCTTGAGATGAAAGGTTTGGAATTAAGATGACTACAAAATTTAAGTTGCAAAATTACTTGTTCCCACTTTGGACTTGGAATTAAGATGAAGAGAATATCAACCTCTCACATAAGGTGCAGATGCAATGCAACAAAAATCTCCAGAGACGTACTAGTCAGATTTTTTCTTTCTAAAACAACGAAAAAATAAACAAACTGCTTGACATCAAAAGATTCTTTGATCAACCTTGAAAACAGAAAGTTGCCTTACATTAAGTAAAATGGAATGCAAGCACTGTGCAACAAGTATAGAAGTAATGAAGTGAGAAATACGCTCATTTTTAAGTGGTAGCATATACATGGACAACAATTAAGCAGATGAAAGATTTTGAGGCTGACCTTAATAGAGAAGTGATGGAAGGCAAATATCTTTACCCTTGACTGTAATTTCTACAAAATCTAGAGGTGGAATATTTCGTAACAACACCTAACCAAAGAAATGAGTGCAGATTTGAGCTATAAATTTTGATATGCTTCAAAAAAATAACATGAATGCCAATAGATCAAAGAAAGAGCACTCATGCATTATTTCAAGTCATCAAACTAGATATTATATGCACGAACTGCTTAAAAAGTATAGACTGTATAGTTTTTGTCCTTCTTTCTGTCAACAGGAGTATTTCTTACAACATTCTAGTATTCCATGTAAGAACTCTTCAAATTGATAAGTCAAGTTCTACATTAATAACAAAACAATTCCCATTTTAATAGAATACTAATGTTGGAGGGGAGAAAATAACAAATAACTTAAAAGGGAAAATCAAGGTCATCTCTGCAATGTTCAACTACACTTATCCCCACAGAATTAAAACTTCAAATTCATTAAGCCCAGCTCAAAAAAGGACTCCTTACTTCACTCTATTAAACATCACAAATATTATGGACAATAGAATGTATATAGGAGATTGATATGGACAGCATTTGATGGATAATGGTTGAAGAAAAATATGTTCGGGACTGTAAAGAAGGAAGGGAAAAAAGTCCACAGCAATTCTGCAGTAGTGAATGGCAACTGAGAGCAGTAACATGGCACAGGGAAAAAGAGAGAGGAATACAACCAAGCAAAAGTTTGTAGCACTGAAATTATAAAAGATTTATGAGCACCTATCTATAATAAAATCATGATCAAACAATGAATCCATAATTTCAAACAACTTAAAATCTGAGAAGAGACTGCATCATAGTTAGTTCATGTATCATGTGCTGAAGGAGTGGTAAATCTAGTTAGTCTACTGATCTATCTGTTTTGAAATTTTAAGTAGCTAATAAATTGTGGGAGCTTAGCCATTGAACCAAAAATAGGTAAACCAGTTAAACTGAACCAAACCACAGTTGGGTACAGACTGTTGCTATTGGACACTACATCTTGAATGTATTATGTTAAGCATTGACAAGGTATTAGGAAAACTTGAAACACCAATGAACTGTGGTCTGGAACCAAAGTACCAAACCAAACCAAGAACAATGGTTTGATTCAGAAAGTTCCTTACGGACTCATGGTTTGGTTCAGTTTTTTATATAGTTACACCGTCATCGTCTCTATCACATGCCTGGGAATTTTGACCTTCATATTGTCTCCTTATCTGTATTCTTGAACATCTGATCTGTTCACTTGTTGTTGGCTAATTTCACTTGCTGAGTGACAAAATTGGATCACAAACTAAATCCTCTGGCTTTCAAAATTGGTTAATTTCCCTCATAACTAAAAAAATACTTGGAACTCCAACAACTATGATGGAGAAACTTCAAGAATCCTCATCATCAACAACCACCATCACCACCACCACCAAGCCTTATCTCACTAGCAGGGGTCGGAGAAAGTTAAAAAATCATAACCTTAAAAAAATAATCTAAGGTTCATGGTTTTGATTTGCGGACCACATCAGTTGATCCGACCACAATAATGCGGGTGTGGAAGGGTTCGCTCCCGCAGGGACTGAGAATCACGGGCGTTGCGGTGTATTGTGGATGCAACAACCCATCATTGCGGTTGTCGCAAAACGCATTTGCGGTTCCATTATAGGCAAATAAACCCAGATAAGAAGAATGAAAACAGAAATAAACCCAAGCCACAAAATCCAAAGATTCAGTCAAATATGTAGGAAGGAGGGGATGAATCAGGTAAAGTAAAGACCTCACTCCTGGTCGAAATCGAAACTTGTGGCTACCACCCCGATCCAGAGCCCAAAGCGATACGCTCGGATCAAAGATGCGAATGAAGGAAGGCCAAACCAACAGGTATTTCAGCAATCTCTTGTCTCTTCTCTTCAATTTGGAAACTTGCGTGTCCTAATTCGTGGCTTCAAATCTGAGGAACGTAAATCAGAGTTTGACTCTCTGCGTGCATGCTTCGGGAAGAAAATTAGGGTTTATCAGCCGGTCTAGATTAGAGAAAGAGGATAAAAAGATAATAAATTGTAATTCTTTAATTAAAGTTTGGTTAAAATATATATTTTAATAGTCTTTTTTTTTCTTGTATTTAATTTTGTTCCTTCATGTTCTTTTTATCAACGAGTCTTCATAATTTATCAGTGTTATTAATTCACTAGCATCTCTAGTAGCACTTTTTTTATATAATTATTTTATAAATAATTAGTTATAATTTTATTATAGTTATAAATTAATTAGTTAAATATAGATATTTTTTATAAAAATTAAAAAAGATAATTTTTTTTATTTAAAAGTAATTACAATTAAAAAATATCATTATACAAAAATAATTCTTTATATTTAAAAATAATTATAATTAAATAATATAATTATAAAAAAAATGTGTGTTCATAATTTTATCTTTTTTTATTTAAATATAATTAGTTATTAATAGTTTTTTAAAAAAATCAAAAACTTGATATAAAAAAAGATAAATTTTCTTTATAATAATATAGATTATATTAATTTTAATTCATTATTAATATATAATTTTTTTATATCATCATCAAATTATATATTAACATATTATTAAAATTCTTTAATTTTTAAATAATTATTTCATCAAATTTATTTAATTATATAATAATACATTATTAAATAATAATATAAATAAATTTTTATTAAAAGTAAACTAAAATAAAGTTTTTAATTTAATCTCTACGTAATCTAATGTTACAACTTTATCAAATTTATATTAAGCTTATTTTTCCATAATATACTATCAAATATCATCTCATTTCTTTGTATTATAAAGCACTAATAGATTTAAAATGGGTATCTTAAAAGGTTTTCGATTTGAATCTTGTTTGAGTCTTCATTGCAAGCCTTTTATTGAAATTTGTAGCACATATTAACCTTAAAATGTATGATAAGTTTTAGGAATTGATTTGATTTATAAATGAAATTTTATATTTAAAAAGTTATAAAATTAAAATTAATTTGATTTATAAATTTATTATATATATTTTTTTAGTTACTAACAAATTTAAATTAAGCAGAAAACTCATTTTAATTTAAGGTCAGGACATGTTTTAAAACTCAATTAATGTTTATAGGACAAAAAATTTAAATATAATTTAAGTGAATTTCTAAATACACGTAAGTTAAATATCCACTTAAATTTGATTGAATTTAAGTGGATTTGATTTGATTTTAGTTTAATTAATAATTTTATCTTTATTAATTTATTCACTTATTTAAACTAAGTAAGGGTAATAAAATAAATTAACAAAACAAAATCAATTTCATTATTCTTTGAAGTGTTTCAAATATAAAATTTGGTTTACAAATCAAATCAAATCTTATTTTTATAAGGATTTCTAAACATGAGATTTTATTTATAAATTAAAATAAATCAAATTAATTCAATTTAAATTCAATCAATTTTACTTTTAATAATTTCAAACAAAATAGAATATACTCTCCTCTCCTGAATTTTTAGGTACAAAAAATTTCTTCATATAAACATTTTTTTATGTATATATAAACAAGTTGTCTTGTACTGTTTGGTGATAATTAGTATTGCACTCGTCACTCATTAATTAAAAAATTATAAGTAAATATTTATTTTAGTCTTATAAAGATTTAGTTTCTGAATAATAGATAATTATATCAATTTAATTTTTTATTTATAAAAAATATTCTAATAATTTGTAATATAAAAATTATTTTAATATTATTTTTTAAGATTAAATGACCAAATTAATGCTAACTTTATTTAAATAGTCAAATTAATATTGTTTATATCTTTAAAAAACTAAATCGGATGTTTACTCTTAACAAACAAGAAGGAATACTAAATGCTCATAGTTTGTTATATTTTAAAATAACTATAGATCAGCACAAAAAAGTATGCTTTTAAAGTAAGAAAAATGAAAGAACAAATAAAACAATAACCACTAACCACGCAAGTTGAAATAAGAAACAGAGCAAGAAAAACAAGTTTCAAAGATTTTATTTTTGTCAACCGAAATCAATACGCGCTTAACCAAACTTGCATAAACACAATACTCACTCATTGGTTAATGTAGAAGTGTTTTTTTCCCCCCGTTTTTAGCTGCATAGGAAGAATATTATCGAATTAAAATAATTAGTAATAAGTTAGTGATAAGAAGTTTACATAATTTACAACAAATTATAGATTTAAATAATCATGCCACCGTTATAAAAAAAATACTGAGCTAAATATTGTGTCAAATCAATATTAATTCTATTCTTAAATGATTTTAAAAATGTATTTTCATGTGAACTTAATACAATTAAAATAAAAAGCATTACTATAAGAACTTCAGATCACGTGAAACTTGCTCTATTAAGAAAATTTTGAACGCTGCAACTCATTTAACTTGCTGACTTAATTCCCTTGGTTATGACATTTCAATGATAATCGACTACAACTTCACTTATTTGAAAAAAATTTAATTAATATTAAATTAGTGTACTTAAAAAAGTAAAAAATTAATATAAAATTATTTTTAAACTAAAAAAATAATTTACATAATGTATTAAAAGATATGCCAAAATGATAATAATATTATTTCTTATATTACTATTGGAATGTAAATTACTCCTTTTTAAAATTTAAAGAAAGAATAAATTATAAAATAATTTTTTTAACATTGTCTTTGAAATGATAAAATTTAAAATTAATTTGGTTGATGAATAAAAATTGTTATTTAAAAAATAATAAAATATGAATTGATTTAATTTTAAAATTCTTTTGACTTGTCTCTGGTTAAATTTGAGTGTATTTAATTTGATTTTAATTTTAATTAATTGAATTGATAATTTTGTTTTTATTGATTTAACTATTGTACTTATTTATAATTGTAATAAAGTAAAATTATTAAAAAAAATAAATTTAATTAGTTATAATCTTTTCTAAACTTAATAATTAATTTGTAAACTAATTTAAATAAGCATTTAATGAATTATAAATATAAATAAATTTATAAATTAAATCAAACCAATTTTATTTTTTTACTGAGAATTTAACTTAATTTGTATTGACATAGTCGTCATTAAATTAGATCACTTATTTCTCTTTCATATTAAAAATTATGAAATTTTTTTAATTATATTAAATAAAATATAATGTATTTACATTATATCATTAATTACATTAATTACACGCCACATTAATTATTTAACCATCTTTATTTTTCATAAATTAAAGATATTATTATCTCACATAATTAATACCTTTTATAATGGACGAGAATTGTCTACAGCCAATGTATCTACCTGTTTTTCATCCTTGACACGCACCTTTTCAGCTGGGATGATAAAAAAGAATGAAAGGGACGCCACGCTAACGAAGTTACCGATAAACACTTGGCACTTGGCGCTCATGCAATATTCACGCGGAATGGTTTTTGTTTTTGTTTTTTTTTTGTTTAGCCCTTATAAAATAGAATTTCCGTGAAGTGCGCGGGCCTCTGTGGTTCAAACTCTTCATGGTTGTTTGGTTCTTCTCCCTCAACTCCTAGATTCCCTTCTTTCTGGGACCAAACTCTGCGACTCTTCGTCTTCAGCAGTTAAAACCTTATCTGCTGCGGTTCTGCTCTCGAGAAAATTGAGGATAAGCCAAAGCTAACAACAAAACCCCGTTATCTCGTACTCAGCGCCTTCTATTCCGTCACTGTTTTCCTTCTCCAAACCCTACCTGGCAACAAATTAACATCCCGATTGTTTTCTTTTTTTTTTTCTTTTAAATTTCTCACGCTTTCTCGTCAGCCAAACGGGATTTCCAAGTTTCCCTTTCTCGGGTATGCTGTGCAATTAATCATGTTAGCACAGAATTTGAACATATTTTTACCCATTTTCTCATCCTTGTACTGATTAATTTACTGTTTATCTGGGGATTCTTTAATTAGGATTTGGAAGCCGACGAAAAGGAAAAATGAAATTCGGGTTTGCATTCACAGAGTACCTGCAGGAAGAGCGAGAGCGGTTTCTGGACAAGAAATGTGTCCATATTGAATATATCATGTTAAAAAACGTGTTAAAGAGCTGCCAGAGTTGTAAAGAATTGCATACTCTTTCCAATTCTGAGCTTTCTAATGACCAGTTATGTCAATGTCAATCTTGCCCATGTAAGTGTTCTCCTCCATGTTTTTATTTGGTTTCATGCTTTCACCCTCTATTTGGGATCTTTAAATTAAACTATTCATTGTATTTATAAATGAACCTGTTATATGAAACTTGTTTGGAACGATGTCAGTTTCAGAATTCAATTCATTTAGAAATCGTTATGGTCCTTGTTTTGTGCTTTTTACAGATGGTACTAATATACATGCTGGTGGGGATTGATTCCCAGTTGGGGTTGTGGAAGAATTACTATCTTAGATCATTAGATTACCTAATGAAAAGTAAGAGTCAATGATTGTTTTAGTGTTAGGTTAAATGATGTAGGAGCCAGAACATGGTCATTTGTGAATTTTATATTAAAAAGAGAGAGAGAGAGAGAGAGAGAGGGAGGGGGTGTTTCTTGGAGGTCCATGAAGGAGTAAGGAATACTAGTTTTAACATTCTGTAATTAAAATAAGACTCAGGATGGCTAAAATCAGGAATAGTTGGGAGAGAGGGTTTAATGCTTTGGATGTAGAACTTTTCTGATTGAAGGTTACCTTCATTAAACTCTAAATGTCTAATGGGCTAATGCACAATTTTTAACTTTCAAGAGACATTACATACAGAAAGGTGATATGATATTGGAAATAAGGATATCAAGGTGGATTGGTGATAACATGTAGAAGACGAGGTAAGAAATGAATGCATATGGTGGAAAGTATCGGTTGCTTTAATTGAAGTTACATTAGGGCAATTTTGTGTTGATTTGGCAGTATTGTAAACAGAGCCAAATATGGAAGTTTGATTAGCACTGAAAGAACCTTTTATTAAGCCATTTAGGAAAAGCAAACATTTGAACACACACGCTTGTTTTTCTTATTGAGAAAATAATACTAGAATGAAGCTTATACGGTTATATATCAGCAAGAGCTTTTGTCAACTGCGATTGGTTTTTATGCATGTTTTAAGCAAAATACTTATTTAACATTATTATGCTTCTTGTTATTTAACCAAAGCGTATTACTTTGTGCAGTCTAGTAACACAGTTATTTTTCTTTTCCACTTGTAGTGTGTGATCAAAAATTCTTCTCCGAGCTGATGAAGGAAGCATCAGATATAGTAGGATACTTCAGTTCAAGAGTCAGGCATCTCCTTCATCTTCATGTTGCAACAGGAATGCAGAGATATGTATTGCGCTTGCGCCAGTGCTTTACAAATGATAGGCAAGCCCTTGCACAAGAAGGGAGAATTTTAATTGAGTACATTGCGATGAATGCTATTGCTATGAGGAAAATACTTAAGAAGTATGATAAAGTATGCATCAGATTAGACAATTCATCCTTACTGACCTTTTTTTTCCCTTTCATTTAAACTTCTCTGCTTAACCCCTTTCATTTATACTTCTCTGCTTAAATGTTCTCTTATTCACTCACTCCCTCTCAAATTCTACTCCAGGTACACAGCTCTGTGAATGGGGAGAATTTCAAATCCAGGATGCAAGCTGAACACATTGAACTTTTACACTCTCCTTGGCTAATTGAATTGGGTGCTTTTTATCTGAATTCTAGTGGGCTAGACGGTTGTGAGCTTGATGGAGTCTATGGTCACTTTTCATGTGATCTCAATGTGACTGAAGCTGTAATGACATTGATTCTTCCAGATTCTATAAAGCTTGAGTTTGATCTGACTTGTGCAATTTGCCTGGTAATTAAGATCCTATTTATATGCTAGAGTAGAAAAAAGCATATTTTATATATCAGTATCTCTGATACATGTTTGGATTGTGATATGATAGGATTTTGTTTTCAATCCATATGCTTTGGGTTGTGGTCATCTCTTCTGCAAGTCATGTGCTTGCTCAGCTGCCTCTGTGATGATTTTCCAAGGCCTTAAAAGCTGCAGGTCCAGAATCAAAGTGTCCCATATGCAGAGAGGTATGCATTTTGCATTGAAGTATTGATATTTCAGAGAAAAAAAACTCTTGACATTGCCTTGTTAAACAATCGAAACTGGAAAAATAGAAAAAAAAAAAGGAAAACATGTTGGTAAAATAATGTATGAGAGAGAGAATTCACTAGTGCAATTGTGCAGCTTGACGGTGATGTGTTTGATGAAGGCAGAGGCAGGTGCCTGGCCTTTCTCCTTTAAGGACCATGTCTTCACTATCTACGTCTCTATCATTAATTGGTTTCCAAATTCTTAATTATCTCGTTTCCAGAAGTGTATCTCTGTAAGATGATGAGAGATGTTGTAGTCTATCTTGAGTAACATTGATCTAGCTAAACATTATACAAACACACTTTAGTGCATGTTTTGTCTGTCTGTCTGTTTGTTTTTTGTTTTTTTTTTTTTCAAAGGCCCAAAAGTTCTTTTGGTATAAAGAAAGCTTTATTTTTTTTGGGAAAACTTAAAAGTTTCAGCTTTGAGGAAAGGCTGAAATATTTTGAGTTTTTTTTTTCTTTCAGAAGCTAAAATTTTTAGCTTCTTCAGAATTGGCTTTTTTTTTTGGTAAAAAAAACTTTATTCCCTAAAAAAAAAATCTTATCCTAAATTCCTAATATGATTTCCAACTTTTATTTTTTAAAATAATATATATGATGGTGAATTGTTAGTTAAAATTAATAAATAAGCTAAGTAAACCAATTAATAATATATACATGACATGCATCAATAAATAAACTAACTAAGGATTTAATTTTGATATATTGTCAGTGTATAATCTTTTTACACTATCATTCAATTACATGTTTGAAATAGTTTAACTTTTTAAGTAATTGTTATCAAACTGTTTTAATGATTTGACAATATATAATTAGTTGATAGTGTAAAATTTTTTATACTGACAATAGATCAAAATTAAACTTTAGTCTTGGCTCGTTAAAACACTAATTATGGCTATTAAGGCATTTGGCCAGTGCCATACATCCGTTGTTGCCCTTGTGCACAAAAGCATGGCCACCTTATGACTCATAAGTATAGTGATTATGTCATTCACTTTTTAATTCGACGGGGATTATGTCATTTACTTTAGTTAGCCGTTGGAACTTTAAAGCATATTTTGATTTGATTTGATTTGATTTGCTTTTACTTTTAATTACAAAAACTTGCTTTTATAATACTCCCACTCCTCATGCATGCAGGTTGGAGTTTATTCTAAGGCAGTGCACATGTTAGAACTTGATCTGCTTATGAAAAGAAGGTATTAACTATTAACTGGTGCATGATAACATTTTATATCTTGTTCTTTTGTGAGACATTGCCATTATATTAACTTTCAAGAATTCCCAGATGCAAAGAATACTGGAAGGAGAGGCTAGCTGGCGAACGAGGTGATACTCTGAAGCAATCCAAGGAGTACTGGAATTTACAGTCCACATATGCTGTTGGATTAATGTAGGTTTTTGTGCTTTGGCCACTGAAAATAATTCAAGTGGATCTATTCACAAAAAGAAGTCCCATGAAGGATTGATGATTTTGAGTTCATGACTGCACTGCGGTGGGTGAGGTGGGATTTAATTAGTTCTTGAGCCCTTAGCATGAAGAGGGAAAATAGTAAATGAGAACAATGGAATTTTGGACGCTCGTTCGAAAGTTTCATGGGGAGATGGCGATAGGAATAAAAAAATTTATGTATTGAGGAAGTTATGAAATAACCGATGAGTTGTTTATTTATTACCGGTCCTTACCATAAATGTTTAAAGTTTATGTGATTGATAATTAATGCACGATACTAGTATCTTAAAAAAAAATGGGTACTGGAATAATTTTCTTCTAAAAAAGTTTTATTTTAGCAATGAATTATTTTGGTATAAAAATTTTGAGTTTAATTTTAATTGATTGTTAGGGAAAATGTTTTTTAACTATTATTCAATTATGACTAGATATATAATTAAAAAAGTTTAATTTTTTAAGAAATTTTTATTATAGTTAATTTTTTTTAATAATGTGTTAATATATAATTAAATAATAATATATTAAAATTAAATCTAAGACTTTATAAGGAGAGTGGATGAAAATTAAACTTAGGCACGTGTTTGTTTTGTTTGATATAATTAAATGATAATGTATTCAAATTAAATCTAAAATTTTATAATGGATGAAAATTAAACTTAAGCACATATTTGTTTTGTTTGATATTTAAAAAAAAGTAGTTTTTCAGTCAAAATTTTTTTTTATGATATTTTAATAATATATTTTTTAAATATAAAATAAATTAATCTATACACAATAGTATTAAAAAGTTAAATTTCTAATCTCACATCTTTTTTGTACTATGATTATCTCCTCATTATATAAGTTATCAATAAAAAAGTGAACTTTGTCATGTTTGAGCTTAGAATACGAATTATTTTTGTGCAAATGGACCTACGATAATAAATTATTGCACAAGATGGACCTATGAGAATGTCTTTTTTTTCCTGAAAAATAGTACGAGCCACGAGGATGTGTTCTCTGTCAAAAGAGGACTCCTATCCTCAGTGTTTTTTGTTTTTTTAACTCTTTTTTTTTTACATAAAAAAATAAAATTAAGAGAATAATAATGTGTATTTAAATTAATTTATTTATATTTAAAATAATTTATAATTAAAATTTTACTTAAAAGATTTAAATTTTTTTCTTTCTAGAAAGAATCACTTACCAAACATGGCTATTTCAAGATTTGTACTTTATTGAGACTGATAAAATCCTAATCACTGCAACTGGGTAGTGAGACGCTAAAACGAAATAGCTTCCGCTTGTCCAGACTCGGGATTCTCCTCTCCGTGTCCGGAAGAAGAGCAGCTTGCAACCTCTTCACCTCAAACCCTCTCACTGTCTCTTCTTGCCTTGTGGTTGGTTGATCGAATATATCGGCATGTCAAATTTCTTCTCCTGGTTTTCTCGCTTGCGTTCTTCGTCCAAGTGCTTCTATTACTCTCTCCGAGCCTCCAATTTCCACACCTTCAGAATCAGAACTCACAAGAATCCACCCCCTGCCAATTTCTTTTACTCCGAGAGAACAAAGCAGCCATGGCTGACGTGGCCAAGCTCTGTGCTTCCTCTGGCTCTGGCAGTTTCTGCTGGATCACTCGCTCTTCATCCCCATTTCAATCCTTCGTTATGTGACGCTCCTGATGCCGATAATGGGTGGGTTTTCCTCTTCTTACGTCGAATTTTATCTCTTTTCACATCTCAAATTGAAGTGATGGAATTATTTGTTGTCGTTTACGGGTTAAGAAGATGGTTAAGTTATACAAAAATCTAGCTTGGTGTGCTTGGTGGAGATTCCAGTGGGAGGAAAGGAAGGGGAGGAGTGAAAGTTACCAATATGTCAAGTAATCGTGCATGTTTAGATACATTCTGTTCTTCACGCTTTTCCTCCAAAGCCTTCGATTTTACTCCTGCAAGTCACTCCCTAAAGTGCCATTAATGTGTCTGTGTACTATTTCCTTTTTCAAGAAGTTGCCATGGTGCTCTATACTTATAAATAATTTGAGCTTTGCTCTGTTTCGTCTTTTGTTGTGAGATGGTGGAGAATGCAATAAACAGATATGGGCTTATAGGTTCTCTTTCAAGGAAAGTAATGGCAACTAGTAAGCATAAGTTGATTCTGATACTTCCATATAGCATCTATGTCTTCTGATAGATATGAGAAGTGAGAACGGTTAAAATTTTATGGTTTTAAAGAGATAGTTAATTATGACACAAAGCTTAATATTTCACTTGAAAAATGAGTGTAATTGCATAGTCTCAAGAAATCAAAGTAATTAATCTATATTGACATGCAACTTCATATAATGGATGTTAGAGGTGCTCGCTTGGGAGGCAAAGGTAGCACCCAGTATGTGGTTAAGGGATCACAAAAAGAAATTCCAAAGGAGCTTCTCAAGGAGTTGAAAACCATCTGTCAGGTACAAAATCTCAGCTTATCTGAATATCTCATAAATTTGATAGAAAGAAAGAAGTAAAGACATAGAAATACTTGGGCTGGTTCTAATTTGTTCATCAATTAAAATAAGAATAGAATTATATTAAAAGAACAATCATCTTTGACCTTCGACCATGAGATTAACAGCCTGAATTTTTATACTACTTATTTCTGCAGGATAACATATCACTTGATTATGATGAGAGATATATCCATGGAAAACCACAGAACAGCTTTCACAAGGCTGTCAATATCCCTGATGTGATTGTTTATCCAAGGTGAGACAAGTTCTGAACCTTTGGCTGAATTTCTGTTTACTTCATCATTCATCTGTTCGTAGTTCTTATAATGTGTTAGGAACCTCCCTTTTACTTCACAGAAAACAGATAATAGCACTTGGGATTTACAGAAAACTGACACAACAGCTCCTGGGATTGAGCCCAGAAATTACAGAAAACTCACGTATGAAACTGACATAAAGATTACAAAGAAAACACTGGAAAACAGAGGGAAATTACACTGAAAGAAGACTACACTAACAGCACTTATCAGAACTGACAGAATGACAAAATGACAAAGGTTCCAAGCTTTCGAGAGGCTTGGTCTCTCCCTGTCCAGACTCCATTCCGAAAATCTTCCCCCCTCCCTTCTGTCCGTAAAATTCTCACTTTTTATATTCTGTAGAAACCCATAACTGCCCCCCACTCCTACCTCCTTCATAATTTGCCATTCTGCCAGAACCCATGCTGCCCCCACCCCTACATAACTGCCATTCTGCAGAACCCATACTGCCCCCCACTCCTACATACCCACTCACGTTCCCCATTTCTGTGGGCCATTTCCTTCTTTTCCCCCATGGTAGACCTTAGTTATAGAATAGTATCTATCAATACTCCCCCCCCAAAAAATTCACCTTGTACTCAAGGTGAAGGTGTCCACCGGGTCCCATTGTTTCAAGCATAAAGGCCAAGTTATGCTTAACACATAGGAACTTCCACTTGGGTCCCATTGACCTCCTCCAATTACCACAGCAACGAATATCAAAGAGGTCAACCCATTTCTTGCCCTAAATTATACTCCACATAGGTTGGTTGGATGCAAACAACATGAAACTCGTTTGGGAGTGATGAAAACCCCAAGAGCAGTTATACTTAATTGGTTCTTGTCAATATCCACCACAAACTGTAGTACAAACTCCTCTAAACCTCCATTTGCAATGACCCATGGTCGCAACTGGCAAGAATAGCACTCTAAAAGCTGAACTGTAGTTTTTAGAAGACCATGGAAGCAAGAATATGATAACCTGAATCATAGTCTCATCATACCAGCACACTTGAAACATTTGAAAACTTTGCAACCTTCAGAATCAGTATAAGCTCTTCAATTTCTTCAGGCTTATCAAACTTTGCATATGCATAGATGAACTCAATATCCATCTTGGGTGCTTCAATCTTCTGCCTCGCTCTGAGAACATATTTTACCAAGTCATGGTATGCAACTGCTGCTATCAGAACAGCAACAAAGTTCAAGAACCAATAACCATCTAACCAGCCCCAACAGACATCTGACCTCCCAAGTGCATCAAAATCTGTTGGTTGTCTAGCTCCCATCCAGACTTCCATCTCATGTTCCCAAATGCTGCTACTCATACTCGATGGTAATCCCACCTGGAAGCCATCAATTTCAATATTAAAATAACATGCTACTTCATCTAAATTGTTTTCAATTGTCATTGTTACCATATGCCTCGTTTCACCTGTGATACTTGTTGCACTAATGCCCCTTAAGAATAGATGAAGAATAGATGACTCAACTGCTTCTAAATTGCTTTTAACATGTTACTCTGCTATCATCTTCAGAAGCAGCAGCCAAGTTATTGGCAGCAGAATAGTCTATGCTCCAACCATGGACCCAATCACTGCCCCGTGAAGGAAACTGATTATCAGATGCATCTTGTTTCTCTGGTTGAGGACTTTGACTGTGGGATAGTCCACCCAAATCACCAGTGATTGTGCTTTTAAGGCTATCCACTTCATGTGTACTGGACATATCATGCTGCTCAGTATATATGCTCTCTGAAGTAGTAGAAGAGCCATCAAATCCAACAGCTGAATCTACATACTCTTCATTTAACCCTGCTTCTCCATCAAGTGAAGAAGATCAAGGGAGCTCTTTAGATTCTCTTTTGAATTTCACTCTCGCATTGACCTTATTTGTATGATTATTGACATTCTGGTTAGGAGATGACTATTTACTATCGGCAGATTCATCAGGAGTACCTTGGTCAGAGGTTGTCTGTAGACCTCTCTCTCTGAGTTCCCTTTGCTGCTCAAACTCTCTGAAACCAGTTTTAGAAGTGAGCAGCTGCACTGTGACATGTAGTGTCGTTCCAGCCTCACATCCATTAAGAGGCAAAGCGACAGCTGTAGGCTTCAAGGCATCAACAAAATCAGCCAGATTGATGTTGGCGTCACCAAGGATGCTAGATCGTGAAGAACGCTTCCCCACAACAATTTTGTAAAGCTTCTCATCGTATTGTCTTGTTTTAATGTCTTGGAGGAGTCTTGTAGTTTCATAGATGGGATCTGCCCACTTGCAGGTTCCATTTCTCACATTTGCTTTAGTTGTCTTAGATGTTGCCTTCCCAGAGTCAGCGGCGATGAAAGATATAAACAGTTTGTCCCACCCAGATTGCGGAATCTTGTCTGTCCCCCATTCTTCAAAGGCTTTGTGAAGAACCTGACCCAGTACATCCAGTGGCTCCATTTCCTTATCTCTCTCCTGCATATGTCTCTGTTCAGTACTGGAATGCAAAGGTTTTATCCCAACTTCAGTATATATGTTGGGCCATGACCCAAAAATAGATTTAAAGGGTCTAGGCACTATAGAGTGATGTTCTTCCCTTTGGTCTGAGCCTATATCTCCTTTATTAGTCAATTGGGCTTGGCCCATTAGGTCAGGAAAGAGCTCAAAAAACCAAAATTCCCATTCTATCCCTTCTCCCTCCTCCCACTTCACACAGCCACCGAATAAGGGCTTCTCAACGGTACAGCAAAGGGGATCAGCGTCCGTTGGCTCTGGCGACTCCGCTGGCTTCGTCGGCGGCCGGCGATTGGCCGGACACCTCGTGGCCCAGTCATCCCTGGAGCTCCCACGCATAAACCCAACACCGCCACATTCCTCCCAATCTGGCATTGCCATCTGATCTGGGGTTGGTCGGTGATTCTCGTCCGGCGGCTCAGGTAGTGGTGGTTGGGTGGCTGGACCACTCGAGATCCATAGTTCATTCCTCCTTGCTCATGGTTCAGCCAGCTTCTCAGTCACAATTGACCCATCGACCTCGCAGGATCCATCCATAACTGATTGCTCATCTTCTTCCCCCTGTTTCAGTCCAACTCGACCCCCACTCGCACCAAGAAGCGAATCTGGTGGCTCAGGTGGTTCCGGTGCTGGGGGATCCGTTGGTTTGAGGGGGACCCAGAACTCCCTGGCTACTGCGAGCTCCTCTCCCTTCTGCTTCCTCGTCGCACAACCCCTTCTGCTAGGACGTAAGTCCCGTTTCTCCCATTCCAGTAGTTCCGGCGATGGCTGGGGAGTGGCCGGACCGGTCATGACGCTCTGTTCTGCGGGCGCCCCGACCCAGTTCTCTTGCATCTGCTTCACTCCTTTCCCTCCTTCATCCCAACTCAGCCGTTTGACCTCCTTTGTGCCACCGCAACCTGCACCTTCCTTCCCGATCTCATCCAACGACCTGCGTTTCCTCTTCTTCCTTCTCTGGTTTCACCGTCTCTGGTTCCTCCGCCTCTGACGTAGCCTCTTCCGACCCACCGTGTGATTCCGTTTCCTCCTCAACTACCTTTGGTGTAACCTTTGATCGGATCAGCAGTTCTGCTTCGAGTGAGATGCAGAATCTCTTGTTGAGTTTCTACCATTTTAGCCCAACGAATTTTCCACATCTCCCTGTCCTGCCTCGCCTCCACCCTTTCCTGCTGTGTTTCCGCCCTTAACCGGTCCAATTCATGTCTCAACTGCTCCATTCCCTTCTCCAACGCCTCCACTCGATTTTTCATTTTTGGCTTCACCATCCACAGCTCCCAGGATCGGGAGCTCTGATACCACTTTGTTAGGAACCTCCCTTTTACTTCACAGAAAATAGATAACAGCACTTGGGATTTACAGAAAACTGACACAACAGCTCCTGGGATTGAGCCCAGAAATTACAGAAAACTCACGTATGAAACTGACATAAAGATTACAAAGAAAACACTGGAAAACAGAGGGAAATTACACTGAAAGAAGACTACACTAACAGCACTTATCAGAACTGACAGAATGACAAAATGACAAAGGTTCCAAGCTTTCGAGAGGCTTGGTCTCTCCCTGTCCAGACTCCACTCCGAAAATCTTCCCCCCTCCCTTCTGTCCGTAACTTCCCACTTTTATATTTTGTAGAACCCATACTGCCCCCCACTCCTACATACCCACTCACGTCCCCATTTCTCTGTGGCCATTTCCTTCTTTTCCCCCGTGGTAGACCTTAGTTATAGAACAGTATCTATCATAATGCTGCAGTGTTTTAGTGCAAGCCTTTTAGATTTCTGTAACTTCATTACAAATTGTTACATATTCTTTTACATGGACAAAGACATGAGGAGTTTCTGGAGAACCAATTTTCCAAATAAGATGAGTTTTGAAAGGCTAAAATATGTTGTTCCCTCTTTCCATTTGTAGTTGTCAAAATAATACTATTGAAATGAAATTGTTTCCAAAGCATAGAAACCCCTTTTATTTTTTTGTTGTATATGACATTATAATTCTGCTTGCATGTTAAACTGAGTTTAGAATAGATGTCTATGAACTAGTTTATTGTAGAGCGTAGCTTGTGCCATGCAATCTTCAGGTCTTTAGGTGAACGTAGTGGTGGCTTTTTCTTTTCCCCCTCTTCCTATTGGTCTACCTTTTCTATTCCGCATTGGGAGGGGGCAAGATAGGCATTGGATGATAAGTAACTGATGACTGTGGTGGGTGGGAGGTGAAGGCCATGTACCTAGTGGTGCAGTCTATTAGGCATAATAAGGAACTCTTGAACATAGTTTACACAGTTTGTTTGAAGGGGAAGATGGCAAAAGATTACCCTTCAAGATAAGGTTGTTAGGCATGAGAGAATAAACCGTCATATCTAAGCATCCTGTTCAATTAAGTGGACTAGGCATGTGGACTTTCATCTTACTATGATTCCAACTTTCAAATCTGAACATCAAGTGTCAATAATATTGGTCACTAAAAAAAAATTTAGTGCTCTTAATAACCAAGGAAATGAAATTATTCTGTTGTGGATAGATTGCTGCTAAGCTATGTGGACAACTTGTCACTTGTGTTTATTTTTTGGAGTGGTAATATTGTGATAGCTATAGTGAATATGGTAGTGGAATGGTTTAGGTGGAGTGTTATGAGGCATTGTTGCTGGATCATTTGGATTTTATTGAACTCTTTGCCTGCAGAACTATAAATGGTATATATTAGATCTTGGGGTATTGTACCGATATTTTGTTGGCTACCACTGTTCTGAATACCACCCCCCCCCACTCCACATGCTCCATTAGAGTACTGCTATGGTATTGACATTTTTTTGCTTGTGACATTTATTTATACCTTATGGAACAAGTATTTCTCCTATATTTGACCTGAATGCTGTTCAAAAACAGACAAAGCTGATATAATGTAATTGATCTCTTTGTTAAAATAACTTCTGGATAAATTGGTCAATCTGTATGCTTGCAGATCAATAAATTGATTCATCTTCATCAGGTTATTGAATCCTGCAGAACTATATTTGTATTTCCATATATTTAGTTTGTTTGCGCCCTCATGGTTTTATATGTAATATTTAATTTTATTGAGAAGGGATGTGATGATTTCTGTCATATGCATTGGAATAACAGAAGTCTAAAAAATGTTGGGTCAGAAACGCTTATGTGAGATATATGATTTTCTGATGTGACATAGTTTTGATTTCAAATGATGCATATACCTTGTGTCATTTTAACTAAAAGGTATATTAAAAAAAATTAATTTTTTATACAGTATCTAGAATGGACATGAATGATCGCAGGAAAGTAGGAGAGATTTTTTAAAATATTGTGGATATATTCTTGTGGTAAATGTCAAGGCATCCACATTTATTTATTTTCTCTCATCATAATATCTCATTTGCAGATCTGAAGAGGAGGTCTCCAAGATTGTCAAATTATGTAACAATTATCAGGTTAGTTCCTTCAACTCAACCCATATTGCTGAGCATGTTTAAGCCGATTGCTTTGCATTCTTGAACTTTTAGTATAAATCCGTTTGGATCTGACCAATTCTATATCCTTGATATATCTCTTGCAATCCTCCCTTTTCATCACATTATTTGTGTTGATTTTGCTCCCTTTTGAAAAGCTCCATTTCTGCTGCTCCTTTCATACTTGAAATGTTCTGCTTTTGGCATTTATACATCTCTTCATTCTCAACTAAGACTCAATTGAGACTGCCTTCCTTCATCAAATATTATAGTTTTTTTCTCACCACTTATTCAATTATCATCTTTATCTCCTTTGCAGTTTCTTTATACCAGTAATTTTCCTAATGTATAATGGGCCTCATAGGACCTGGGGAAACTCCTCTTAAATTCAAATGTATCCTACAATCAAACAGAACTTCATGGACATTTTTTGCCCATCTATCTCACCATAATTCTATGTTTATGTTCTTGTCATTGTAACTATTTCTGGGATAATTGATCATAAATATCAGAAAGCATAATTCTTTGTTCTTAGCCATCAACTATTCATTAAGACTGTCCTTCTGTCTGATTTAGCCGTACTTGACCTTTTTAGTATCAACTTGCACAATGTTCATTCAACATTTTCTTTTGGTCAACTTCCATAAAATCATCTACAAAGCTTAAACCAAGGCCTATTATCTTGAGTTGTGTCTATTATGCTATCATGTTCCCAAGGTAAAAGGAAAGTTTCCAGTTCTGCTTTTATTGTGAAGTCAGACATTGTTCTTTTTTTTTTTTTTGTTCAAGAAGTCAGCCATTGTTTGAACTTACTTTGACCACAGAGATATAAAATCCATGCCTTGGCCCTTTACTGCTGAGTTTAATCTTTATGACCCTTATTCTTATACTAAATTAAATTTTGGCATAAAATGGTGTGCTTGTGCTTTGTCAATGCTTTAAGTGCTATGGGTTTTTATGAGTGCAAATGTTAGAGATATAAAGTCATTTATTGGTTCTCACTTGACAGCTTAAGATTTTTCTTGAAGTGGTTCTTTGACTCTATTATCTTCTAAAGAACCTTCTCGTCTGCTATGCTTTTCAACAGACTGGAAAAAGGTAAAAAAAAATGATGGTTTTCTTTTTATTCTAACTCCCTTCTTGAGTTGCATGAGAAGGTAACTTTCTATCAGAAATTTACTTGGCATAAAGCCAATATGTATTTTTAATGTAAGCTTATCCTATTTTTACTATGGTCTATCACATAATTCCTGGTTTTTACTGTATAATCCATCATGACAATGGGTTTGTTTCTGCTTTGTTTATATGTATTGGGTAAAAATTGCATCTCTTCAACAGTTCAACTTATCCTCTTCTAAAAAAAGTCATTGTCTTCTTTCGTTTTCAGGGGCGCATAATGTTAATAATGATATATTCTCGAGAAACTGCTAACCTTGGTTTACATTTTTTTTGGTAACAGGTTCCTATTGTACCTTATGGTGGAGCTACATCAATTGAGGGTCACACCTTATCCCCTCATGGAGGAGTTTGCATTGACATGTTATTAATGAAAGTATGTACATGTTAGTTTTTTTTAATGATAATGGAATATCTGTATATCATTGTTTCTAGTAGGACCTTTTTGATTATTTGAAATATCTAATGGAAAGAGAAGTAAGGCCTATTTGGCCTCGTCCTCGTGTCATCTCGAGAATTGCTGGACATACTGGTCTTCATATGTTCCAGAATAGATCGGGCAGGTTAGACTAGCTGAAAGTTTAAGATGTCTTTATGTGATTGGATGACTTGTTTAAGTTGTTGTTTTCCTTTTCTTGTTTTTCCTCTCTTCATAAGCTGTCCTTGGAGGATATCTTATCCTTCCTCTTCTCTCTCTTCACATATAATCCCCCACCCCCTGCAAGAAAAAAAGGTCTTTCATTGGAATGGAGCATGTTTGTGGTGCTAAAATGTAAGCATCTGCCTTACCACAGTCCTTAAGGTTATAAAATATAAAAGTAAACACACAAAGATGATAAGTTTCTTTAGTGAGAAGTGCATTATCATACCCTCCTGTGGTGTTGCCTTCAGTCTGCTACCCTTAATCTTTTTTCCACATGCCTGTATTTAGTTCCAACAACTATTATTTTTCACTTTGAAATAACTTCTGGGGGCTCGTGTTCTTTTATGAATTAACCAGTGAGATTATTGTCAAGTTGTTTGTCTCCATGACAGTGTTGAGAGTTCACAAACTTGATATGACTGCTATCTTTATGACCTAAATATCTTCTCCTTGACTTGCAAGCCATAAGATGTGAGAAAATAATGCTGTCATAATCCTTATAGTTACTTGTTATCAAATGGTATTTTCTTAATGCTTCCTTTTTCCATGACATTTAGGATTTGTACTTATAAACCCATGGAATACATAATTATAATGCTGTACTGCACTGTAACATGTATTGACTATTGCCATTGTAAGATGCTAGTGGCTTTTTATGTTGCCATTGCCATTGACTATTCCATTAACTGTTGCATGGATTTCTTAATGTCTTTCACAGTGGAGTTAATTGAATTTGTGGCATTAGAAAATTGTGCTAGAAGCCTAGAAACTACAGCAACTATACAATTTCTTGATTATTGAGGCAGTTTCAGAAGCGGTACCATTAGAGTAATCTGGTTTATCAGTGCATGTGCCATTATGTAGACAATACATTTACTTAGATATATTTAAACATGCAGACTAAGGACCATGTTTATACATAGTAAAGATATGACATAAAAGATGAACTTTTCTTTAGCTTTCATGCTTACATTGCATGGCTGATCCTTCAATGTCAATCTATAGAGAGTAAAAGCATTACATGTTGACGACATGGATGTGGTTGTTGAGCCTGGAATTGGATGGATGGAGCTTAATGAGTATTTGGAACCTTATGGTTTATTTTTTCCACTTGATCCAGGTTAGTTGACTACATCCTGGTAATACAATTTGTGGAGAATATGTTTTCTCTGGTACTTGAAATACAAAAAGGGCATACAAATCTGGAAGAAAGCATTGGTTTTTAAAGCATATTCCCTGAATAGTGAAGTTTTTACTTGGTACAAGCAGGTCCTGGTGCAAGCATTGGAGGCATGTGTGCTACACGCTGCTCTGGTTCTTTGGCTGTGAGGTGGTCACTCTTCTGTTATCTGTATATTTTCATCTATTGCTGGCAGACACTTACATGCTGGTTTAGTTGTAGTCATATTAATTGAATGTGCCAATATTATTTTGTCCTTGTAGGATTTGCCATAGACACTCCCCATTTCCTTTTCCCCCATACATGCATACATGAATGCAAATATGTAAGGTGAATTTACATGAGCCATTTTTAATGTTTATGTATTTGTTTTAAGCTCAGTAGTAAGTGCATTTCGTAGTACCAAATGATGCAAACCTACAGATTGAATATTGGATATGCAGTAATCATATGCTTTTTCTTTGTTATTTAATGTCTTCTAAACCTAATCTTAGTACATGCTAGACAATGGTTCCAAACTATTTTGCATGAAGGCTTATTAGTTCAGTTGAGATTTTTAAACTTGATCTTGATGCTATTCTATCACTGAAAATGTCTGGATCTCATAAATGAAAAAACTGTTTAAGAAACAATTTTAATGATCTTCCATACTACTAGGCATAATGGTTCCCCTTACTAATTTGTAGGTATGGAACTATGCGTGATAATGTCATCAGTCTCAAGGTTTGCTAATCCCAACTTTTGGTCTCTAATGCTTTGATGTGATGATGTATTTATTATGCTGATTGTGTTCCAGGTAGTTCTTGCCAATGGAGATATTGTGAAGACTGCATCTCGTGCTAGGAAGAGTGCTGCAGGGTTTGTAATATTCCTGTCCTTTTATTTAGTAACCAATTTCACTTCTAATTTTTCCCTCTTCCATGTTCATTTTGAGAAAAGAGAGGTCAGACAAAAAGGAATAATATAAGTAAGGAAGGGCACAAAAAGGGTAAATATAGAATACAAGATAAATATACATCAATGTTAGTGGTAACATGGTACACCTAATTTCTATTGGACTTGTGTTTACTATACTCTATACAGGATAATCGTTATGAGTAACCTTTTTTTTGGGAGGGGGGGGGGGGAGGTGCGGTAAAAGAAAAGAAAGTACAAAGGAGATGATAAGATATTCTTCAAAACAGCCAAAAGACAGAAAATGAAGAATAAAGAAAAAAAGGAATTTTCTCAGCACAGCTTTGCGATGCCTCTGCATGTCTGGCAATTAGCAAAGATAACCCATTGTGTTCCATAAAAAACTGTTAGCTAAACAGCACAAGGAGACCAAAATGATAATCCTATAACAAAAAAGCTTCAGAGGGCATGAATCTTTGGTTGACTCTAGCATTAATTAGACTCTAACTAGATGCACCATAACAAACCATACTAAGCACACTTCAACAACGTAACTTTTCTCTGCTTTCCTCTTGCAAAGCCTTCTAAAAAGCAGCTAAGCAATCCCACTATTACTTGAAATTTGTATGTTGTCAATAGTCCCCACTATTTGTAGCAGGTTTTTTATGCCAATCTTAGATGGATGCAGTCCAATAACTTATTTTTATTTGAAATTTGCATACACCTGCCATCTTCTGCTTAGGGATTCTGAGGCTATCAGTTAAGTGTTATTGTGAGGCTTATGTTGGAGGTCCAAATGCTTCTCATCATCTGTATTGGACATTTATTTGAGATTCACCCAAATTTGTTCATGCAAATGAAGAGGTGGGAAAAAGCTATATCATCCTCAAAAATCTTGAATTTCCTACCAAAAATGCAATGTCTTTAAACATGCTGGTGAATTTCTGTGACAGAGAGAGAAGAATCTTGGACAGAGAACCCTTTTCATGTAAATGTGTAAGTGATAATGATGCAGAATGAATGGGACTTATTTAAGTTATTTTTAGGGGTAATTATGCCATTTTTATTGTTTATATTTGAGAGATTTTACCTTATTTGTGGTAAGTTATTTAATTTAGGATTTATTATTTGATTAGGGTTTTGACCACCTTTAAGTTATAAATACCCCTATAGGTGTCTAACCTTTTGCATATTAATTAATTAAAGAGATTAATGTGAGTTTTTGTGTGAATCCTGAGGATTCTTGGTTCTACATCAGATAAACACTATACACTATTGATCTTATGTATGGTAGAGTTGAAGGCACTGTACAGCCTATATTACAAGGTGTAGTACAAGAGTACAGCTGTGGTACACTAGTATCATAGCAATATGTTAGCTGCCCTTTAATAAAATGAGTGTATGTTAGAAGGGAAAGACAGGAGTAGGGAATTAAAAACAGAAAAGGATGACTGGAATTGTCAGTCACAGGTCATTTACTTTAGTGGATTACAGGTTTTGTATAAATAGTAGGAGGAGAGTCAGAATAGAGGTAGGAAAGATTTTAGGAAGGAATTGGAATTTGGAGAGATACTGGACCTCTTGAAAGTCCACAGTTATTGTACTGTGACTTTTGTCCCTCTGCTCTGTGAATTACAGAGTGGGTAAGGAGAATAATACACCTACTCTTGCTATCTTTCTCTGCTGCTACTAGTCCAGTTCTATTACAATACTTATGTGAACAGTGAACACCATGAAATTCTATTTTGAATCGTGTGGTATTTGTATTATTATTTAGGATGTCATCTTGGACACCTAGAAACTCTTACTTTAAATAACTTGGAAATCATGCCTATGCGTTTACATATAGCTTAAGCAACAATTAGTTGTTGTTTAATTTCATTTTGTTCAAAATCTTATTTGTGCATATTTTTCTCTTTTTCAATTTGCTTGAAAGGATTTTCTGATGTGATTTTTATCATAGGGCTTGTGCTTCCATGCGGGAAAGGATTTTCTTGATTGGCGGAAATTTTTAATTTGAAATGCATTATGATATTAGTTGCTTCATGCCCTGTTTACTTTGTCCATTAGGAATGAAAAGGTATTGATGCAAACCTATTTGTATTGGAAACTCTTCGCTTACACTGTCTGGTGTCCAAACATTTGTCACTGCTTCGTCATACATAAGCTTGATCGCTTGAACACATGCTTTGCAAAACACTCTAAAGAATTTCTCAAGGGACAGATATGCAATGAAATGCTGTTGATTTTTTTTTTATATTATATATTATAGGTATGATTTGACCCGCTTGATGATTGGAAGTGAAGGAACGCTTGGCGTTATAACAGAAGTAACACTGCGGCTTCAGAAAATTCCCCAGTATTCAGTGGTACATTGATTTTTTCTTTCATTCTTTGGACGCATCCTTTTCTCTAAGTTTGATCTGATCCACTGAACTTTCTTATGGTGATCAAATTTTTGAATCTTTATGTTCTATGCCCTTGTTATGCAATTTGATTGAAACTCATTACTCAATGCAAGCTGTATCATCCAAATTCTAAGCTTGGATTGCAAACATATTTCTGTCCTGGAGAGATTTTAATTTTAAAACAGCAGTTCATGATAATCAGTGCAGATTGCAATATTTAGATGTCACTATTTTAATTTTACCCTCTAGGGCTATCTGAACATTGCTCTATTCCCTTACTATCGCCTAGCGTTGCAATTCTTCTTGCTTTCAATTTTCATGTATCACATGGGCAATCCTAGCTCAGAAAAGTACACTATATCCACCCTTCCAAAATATCTGAAGGTGTATTCAACTATTTACTTAGAAGTTTAATATATTCATCTTGTTATTCTTTGCTAAATTAAATTTCTAAGAATGGGTTTATTTCCCACCTCAATTTGATTTTATGGGAAAACTTAGCAGTTGATCCATTCATATTGTTGAAAGAGGAAGGATCACAGAAACCCTTAGTTTTGAGAGAATGAGCCAGTGAAATTACCACTGCCCTCTGTATCGAATTTTATAATACTTGTGTACAATAGAAAAGGAAATGATCCTAATTGATTATTTACATATTCTGATAATCCTAATTTGATTCTAACACTCCCCCCTCAAGTTGGAGCATATAAATCATATGCACCAAGCTTGTTACAAATATAACTAATTCGAGGACCTCTTAGAGACTTTGTGAATACATCTGCTAATTGATCATTTGAATTGACAAAGTTAGTGACGATGCATCCAGATAAAATCTTTTCTCGGATAAAGTGGCAGTCCACTTCTATATGTTTTGGTCCTTTCATGAAATACTGGATTTGAGGCAATGTGCAGAGCTGCTTGATTATCACAAATCAGTTGCATTTGCTTAACATCTCCAAATTTTAACTCTTGAAGCAATTGTTTCAGCCATATAAGTTCACATGTTGCCAATGCCATAGCTCGATATTCTGTTTCTGCACTTGACCTTGCAACAACATCTTGTTTCTTTACTTTTCCAAGATACCAAGTTGCCTCCAATCATTACGCAATAACCTGTGGTAGAACGTCTATCTGAGGGAGAGCCAACCCAGTCTGCATCTGTGAAACCAATGATTCTGGGTATGTCCTTTGTCTTCATAGAGAAGGCCTTGACCTGGTACTCCTTTGATATACTTGAGTATTCTGATCGCAGAATCCCAATGACTATCACAAGGAACTTGTAAAATTGACTAACTACACTTACAGCAAAGGAGATGTCTGGTCGAGTGATGGTAAGGTAGTTTAGTTTACCAACAAGTCTTCGATATCTTCCTGGATCTGACAAGGGCTCCCCCTGTCCTGGTAGAAGCTTGATGTTTGGATCCATAAGAGTATCTGCAGGTCGACAAATCTGTCATGCCAGTTTCCTCTAAAATATCAAGGGCATACTTTCTTTGAGAAATAGCAACACCAGTAGAGGATTGAGCGACCTCAATACCAAGAAAATATTTAAGGCGACCTAAGTCCTTGTCTGAAAATGACGAAAGAGGTTGCTGTTTAGTTGATTGATACCGTCTTGATCATTACCTGTGATGACAATATCATCTACATATACCACTAGAAAGATACTCTGATGTTGAGGAGAATGGCGGTAAAAAACAGAATGATCTGCCTCACTGCGAATCAAGCCAAATTGCTGAATGACTGTACTGAACCGTCCAAACCAAGCCCGCGGAGACTGCTTCAACCCATAAATGGAACGACGTAAACGACAAACTAATCCGGACTCCCCCTGAGCAATAAAACCAGGAGGTTGCTCCATGTAAATCTCTTCAGCAAGTTCACCATCTAAAGGCATTCTTAATATCAAGTTGGAATTAGAGGCCAATGTCGCATGACAGCCATGGATAGAAGAAGCCGAACAGAAGCAATTTTGGTAACAGTGTGAGAATGTATCACCGTAGTCTAAACCATATATCTGAGTATAATCCCTTGGCTACTAGGCGAGCTTTCAAACGGTCAATCTGTCCATCAGGGCCAAACTTTCACATCATACACTCATCGACACCCAACTGTGGACTTACCCTTAGGAAACGGAACTAAACTCCCAAGTGTCACTTAGAGTGTAAGGCTTTGCATTTTCATCGACCATAGCTTGTCGCCACCTCGGATGGGATAGTGCCTCACCTGTAGTCTTAGGAATGGAAACAGAGAACAAGAGGTGACAAAAGAAAAATATGGAGAGGACAAACGGTGATAGCTTAAAAAGGTATAAATAGGATGAGGATTACGAGTAGAACGAAATACCTTTGCGAATGGCAACTGGCGGACTAGCGGGAGGCAGGACCTGGAGCGGTAAAGGTGCTGGGTCAGGGCTAGAGTCCACGGTACCACCATGGAAGTATCTTGAAGTGGAGGAGAAGAAGTGGCTTCAGTAGGAGGTCCAAGTAAAGGAACAGGAAGAACATCAGACACTGAAGAACGCTCAGCAGGAGAAGAGGAGAAAAATGGTGACTCCTTAAAGAAGGTGATATCAGCTGAGGTGATATATCGGTTACTGTCTGGGTGAAAGCACTTGTATCCTTTCTGTAGACGAGAATAGCGAGAAAGACACACTTAAGGGATTTTACTTGAAGTTTGTCCTGTCCAGGGGTTAGATTATGAACAAAACAAGTGCCTCCAAAAACACGAGGGTGGAATAGAATACAATGGTTGAGACGGAAACAGAATAGATGAAGGAATTTGATTATTTAAAACAGAGGAAGGCATGCGATTAATCAAATAGTAAGCAGTGAGAACTGCATCACCCCAAAATCGGAGAGGGACATGATTATGAATAAGTAAAGTTCGTGCTGTTTCAATGAGATTGACAATTCTTACACTCAGCAATACCATTTTGTTTGTGGAGTGTGAGCACAAAGAGGACTGGTGAAGAATACCCTGTGAAGCCATAAAAGAGGTAAAAGAAGAAGAAAAATATTCACCACGAGCATTATCACTACGTAAAATGCGAATAGAAGTATTAAATTGATTGCGAAATTTCAGCACAGAAAGATTGAAAAACAGAAAAGATCTCAGCACGACTCTTTATTAAAAATAACCAAGTGCATCGGGAAAAGTCATCAATAAAGGTTACAAAATACTGATATCCCATAGTTGTGGGAACACGACTAGGACCCCAAACATCCGTATGTACTAAATCAAAAGGGGACACAGCCCGATTATTGACACTTTTGGAAAACGAAGTGCGAACATGTTTCCCAAGTTGACACGACTCACAAGCTAAAGATGATAAAGATGACAATGTAGGAACCATGTGATGAAGTTTGGAGATACTAGGATGACCAAGGCGACTGTGGAGGAGAGAAGGAGAAACAGCAGAAGTAAAGGCAGCAAGTGATGAAGGTATGGTAAGATGGTAAAGCCCGTGAGACTCACGCCCTTCGCCAATCATCCGTCCCATATCCCGGTCCTGCACATGAACAGAATTATGAGTGAAAGTAACAGAACAATGAAGAGAGCTGGTTAATTTACTGATAGAGATAAGATTGAAAGGACAATCTGGAACATAAAGGACAGAATCAAGAGTTAGAGAGGGTAGAGAACAAATTTGACCAAAACCTTTAGCCATAGTTTTAGAACCATTGGCTAAGGTAACCATAGGGAGGGAAGTTGAATGACAAAGATGAGAGAAAAGACTAATGTTACCAGATATGTGATCAGAGGCACCATAATCCAAAATCCATGGACTAAGAGAAGAATGGGTGAGGCAAGCAACAGAATTACCAGTCAGAGAAGCGGAGGCAGAGGTCGATGACTGAGCAGCCTGATACGCTAGATAACCCTCATAGGCAGCAGCTGGGATAGTGACAGTGGGCACGTCCGAAGAGTCAGATGCCGAAATAGAAGAGTCTGACTGAGCAATATTAGCTGTGCGAGGAGGTTTTCCCATGAAGTTTGAAGTAACGTTCACGAGTGTGGCCAAGCTTGTGGCAATAAGTGCACTGTGGACATTGACCTTTGCCACTACCATGAGACCCAGAACTGGCAGCAGCAATGGTGGACGGAGAAGTTAGAACAGAGGAGTCACCAATAGGTGCAGCTGAAGCAGGGATAGACTGAGTAACTCGAAGTAGCCGAGCAAAGACATCCTCCATAGAGGGAATAGAAGCACTAGCCAACAATTGTTGGCGAACAGAGTCGAGGTCAGGAGGCAAACCAGCCAATGTGAGAAGCATGAACAACTTGTCATAATTGGTCTCTTGCTTGGCAATATCAGCAGCGATAGGGAGAAGTTCAGTGAATTTTGGTACGAACACTCTTAATGTGACCCAAATAGCTGGACATTGATTGATCTTGTTTGCGAATATTAAGCATATCAGAAATAACACCATAGAAGCGCTGAATATCATTAGTGTACAGCAATTTGGCTTTAGTCCACACCTCATGACAAGTCTGATACGGTCGAAAAAGAGGAAGAATCTCACGATCAATGTTATTCCAAAGGAGACTACAAAGTTGAGCATCAATTGCCTCCCAAGTGTCTCGATCAGCCGCAGGAATATCATATGCTTTCTTTGTGAGATGATTAGAAAATCTTTGACCTTTAAACCAGAGTTCAATTGCTGGAGCCCAATGCAGATAGTTGGAACCATTAAGTGGTTCAGTAGTGATGATGGGAGAGCCCGGTATTACAGAACTGAAAATACTCGACTTTCCAGTGAAGTAAGGAGTACCAGAGGTGGACATGATGGGCACAGAACTGCAAGAAACCCAGAAAACACGAACCTGAGTGGAAAGCGGAAGACCCAAGAAAAATTACGACGCGGTCGTGGAGATAGGGAAGCCAAACACCCACTGGAAGATCACGAACCACGTGGATAGGACTGGATCTGACCGGAAAACACACAGAGAAGTGTTCGGCAGAAACGGCGGCCGGAAAGAGGACCAAACGCGCTCGCACGCGCACGGAAAACAGGGACCGGACGGATTCCGGTGATCGGCGCGTGGTGGCGCGCCTGAGCACCGATGACGGCGCGGCTCCGGGGATGGGACGGGTTTCGGAGAGACGCACGGCGTGGTCGGGTTGGTTGCCGGAGAAACACACCTCAGATGCACAGATCTGAGATGGAAACCGCAGGAAGAGAGAGAAAACTGGCGGGAAGAGAGAGAAAAAAAAAATAGGGCTGGCGGCGCGGAAGCGGAAAAAAAAAAATTTTAAGTTTCTGTCCCTAGGCTCTGGATACCATGTTGAAAGAGGAAGGATCACAGAAACCCTTAGTTTTGAGAGAATGAGTCAGTGAAATTACACTGCCCTCTGTATTGGGATTTTATAATACTTGTGTACAATAGAAAAGGAAATAATCCTAATTGATTATTTACATATTCTGACAATCCTAATTGATTCTAAACTGATTCTTTACATATTCTGATAATCCTAATTGATTCTAACACATATTATGTAGATAAACTTCCATTTTCTCAATATCTGCTGGCACTTGCTTCTTGTATTTCATAAAATTTTGGAATTAGCAAGTGGAGATATAAAGTCTGTTTGTTTTGACAGTTATGCCATCTCTTTTCAAGGGGAAAAAAAGCTTCTGAACTACAGTTCTTTACCTTCTCCATGAGTGAGCTTTTATTTAGGTGGTGTGCATGAGAGAATATTTCTCTAGATAACTTGTTACATCTTGGATTCTGCAAGAATGCATTCTGAGTTGTTGCTATATGTGTGTATAATGTCAGTTATATAGAATCATATGGATTTACCTAAATTATCAAAGCACAGGTTGCAATGTGCAATTTCCCTTCTGTGAAGGATGCAGCAGATGTTGCTATTGCCACTATGATGTCTGGTATACAGGTGGGACTCTGGCTTCAAATTTTGATATCTTTCTCTGTCCAATTTTGACGTTTCTGTTTATGCTGGTTAGGTATCAAGGGTAGAGCTATTGGATGAGGTTCAAGTCAAAGCTATCAATATTGCTAATGGGAAGAATTTCCCTGAATGTCCAACTTTAATGTTTGAATTTATAGGAACAGGTAAATAAATAAATAAATAAATAAATCAATCAATATATATATATATATATATATATATATATATATATATAGTCTTATTCTCTTTATTAATCATTATTTCGGAATTTCCCACGAAATTGGAGAAAATTTATGTCAATGAGCGCATTCTCTGAAGAAAACAAAGATAACAAAGGATAAAACATGAAAATAAATATATTTCCATTAGACTATCTGATTATTTGACGTTGAGTGAATCTATCTTCTGTTATCTGAAAAATTTTCTTATGTGCTGATGATGTAAGCTGCTCATGCAAGAAACATACAAAATCTCAAAGTGATATCGGCTGTGGTTAAAAAGAAAGAATAGAACATGTTTAAAAGAAAAGAAGAGGTGGAGGAGGAGGGCATGAAGTACTTAGGACTGACAAGAACGTATGCAGCATTTTCCCATGGTAATTCCATGATATAAATGGAAAGATGGACACTCGTACGTTCAAATTAGTCCTGTTAAATGCTGCTCTTCAGATGTAATTTTTTAATTGCCACTTGGCAGTTGGCACAGAATTTATTACCCTGATATATCAGAATATCACAGATCAAGATGCTAGCATTGCAAATCACATTCTTGAACTATATGGAAGAAATCAGAATCTGCTTGGAAGATTTGGTAATAAGTCACAAACCTGGAGGGATTTGGTGTAATATGTTTAAGCACAAATGTGCATGCAGAGAATGAGGGAATGAAAACAATTATTATTACATGGTTTAATTTACTAATTATGTCGTGGCATAAAAGGTCAAAACTGTATGAAATAATCTGCATACAGTATTCACATTAATAACAAAAGATGGCATTGTCATTTCTAATGAATGCATCACATTTAACAAAGTAATTGTAATACCTAACTTATTGATATATATTCTTCAGAGGCATATGCACATGAACAAACACAAATTGTTCGGAGAATTGTTTCTGAGCACAATGGCTCGGATTTTGTATTTGCAGAAGAACCTGAAGCAAAAAAAGAACTTTGGAAGGTAGTAGTTTATTCCTTTATTATGGTTAGCATTCTGTTCTTTTTTTTTTTTTTTTAAATATGAATTTGCGTATATGTTGTTTGTTTATTTATCTTCTCCTCATCCATCTACACTTTGATCCATCAAAGAGACAAACCATGGATGTATTGTTTCAAACAAATTGTTTTCTATGATTTATGGTGGGTGAATTTGAGCCAACCTATTCCAATCTTGAAAGGAAATTATTTCTGAGGACTGCTTGCTTTTGTGCAGTTTTAGATGCTTCCCTGCATCTTTTTTAACTTGAAAGAAGGCTTATGGTTTCTTATTTCACATGTTATTTATAGTTTATGTTATATTTGTTTTAGATCGGGTGATGGCTCTCGTATTGGGAGGATATTTGGGTGGGGGATTGTTTCGTTTTTAGAGGCTTTCTTCATGGTTTTTTTTTCTTTTATCATATTTCTATATAATTCAGCAAAAACTGTTCTAATTTAGTTTCCTTTTATTTTAATTTTAAAACTTGAATTAGTATGTGTATCTTTCTTTTCTTTGTCTTTTCCTTTTGTTGTCATCATACGTGTTACAAACTCCCCCTCCTGGCCTCCCCTCTCCTGAAAAAGAACAAGGAAAATAATGGAAGTCTCACTGTGTGAATAGAAACAGCAGAAGAAATATAAAGGGTTAGGATAAAATGATACTAAAGATCTTCCACGGTTGAAAAAGATTAGATTCATGATGGCATCTTTCTAAGTTACTTTGTTGCCACCCCAGTTTGTAGTTTCCATTCAGATTTGTTCAACGAGACATGTTGTAAGTGACCTCGTTATTCAATAGTCAGTATTACTATTTACTTCTATATTTAGGTCAATATCTTGTTCATGTGCAGGTAAGGAAGGAAGCGCTCTGGGCTTGCTTTGCAATGAAACCTAATTTGGAGGCAGTGATTTCGGTGAGTTAGTTATAAAATGTTCTATATTTTAATTTCTGCATTGTTGGGTCACATGTTTAGTTGGTAGAAAACAATTAAAGTGTTTCATCTAATCCTCCAAGAAAATGTATTTTGATATTATTTAATTTGAAGGTATCCATATCAAACTATGTAAATGTGTGCTTGTTGTTGATAGACAAACAGAACGATAAGATTGACAAGTTTTTGTTATGAACTAACTCAAAAGCTTAAATTGCTAGCTGAAAGCCATGAATGATTTTTATATCTAATACACCCCCTTATGCAAGAGCTCTTTGGGGTTAAGGCATGGACAGTGCACAAACTTACTTTACCTTGTATTAACATTCAACTTAATTATGAAAAATAAGGGCACAAGAATTGAATTCCTGACCACTTGGTCAAAGAGGCTCTGAATACCATGTCATGAACCAACAATTCCAAAAGTTTAAGCTGTTAGATGGAAGCCCATGAATGATTTTTATATCTAACAGTTTTCTTTCTCGTAACATAATTTTGATAAATCTTCTCTTGCATTAAGTGTGCTGCCTGCCCTCTGTAAACATCTCTGCCCTTGTTAGCCCCTAGGATCAAAAGAATAGATAAAGTGCCTGTAAAGACTTAAAAAATAAGCATTTGAAGCAACATTTTTTTGTTTTCCCTCGCATTTAAATGTAGTCAGACTTCCTGAACTTTTCCATATGAGGAGTTCCAAGTGTTCTTGACTTGTCCGTTGCCACTGTGTTAAGTTTTTCTGAGGATACTTTTTTTTTTTTTGGTATTATTACTTCTGCAGGATGTATGTGTTCCTTTATCTCACCTTGCCGATTTAATTTCAAGGTCTAAAAAGGAGCTGGATGCATCTCCACTGGTTTGGTATGTCTGATTAGGGTGATTTGGTTCTGGATACTGGAGTTAGATTCAATTGTGTTATTATTCATGTTACTTGATGATGATGGATGATCAAACAGAGTGATGCTCATAATGCATGTACCTATTGTTGCTGTTCTGTTGCCAGCACAGTAATTGCCCATGCTGGTGACGGTAATTTCCACACAGTGATTCTATTTGACCCTACCCAAGAAGAACAGCGGCAGGAGGCGGAGAGATTGAACCAATTTATGGTTCATGCTGCCTTGTCATTGGAAGGTACTAATAATAAGTCTTTTGCTTATGCTGTTAGTGTAATATTTCAGGTACCTTTTAGCATTCAGTATTTTTTTTTCTCTCTAAATCCTTCATAATGACGTTAGTAAAGCCATTGCTGTTTTCAAAATTGGTTTCTGTTGCTTCCAAACAGGAACTTGTACAGGTGAACATGGTGTTGGCACTGGAAAAATGAAGGTACTGCTGTAGTGTCTGTAGAGCTTTACGCATGATGTTAGTTACTGATGAAATTTCCCAACGCTGCATATGTTAACAAACCTTAAAAATGATAGACATGCTATGGTGTCTATTAGCTTTATAATTTAGAAACACATGCCTTCACAGTAATCTGGCTGCCCTGTGGCAGCAGAATGCCTTGCATGAATAGATATAAACAAGACACAATCAGTTTGTATGTAACATGATTGGTTGTTATTCATGAAAAATAGTTTACATGCAAAGATTGGCAACAGAGACAATCATCTTTTGATGCTTCATGCTAGTTTTACATAGTATTTTATTTTTGAATGTAGTGTGCCTTATTTTAGAATTATGAGTTTGGCTCTAAAGTAATAAAATTCTCATCCCTGATTGCTGTTTACAGTATCTTGAAGAAGAACTCGGAGAGGAAGCATTGAGGACGATGAAAAAAATAAAAGCAGTCCTAGATCCCAACAATATCATGAATCCAGGAAAGCTCATTCCTCCCCATGTTTGTTTGTAATAGTATCCTCACACCAAGTGGCAAGTATGCAATACAAAAGTTGTGTCAGCACATGGATAAACATGCTCTCCTCAAATTTACGAATTAAATACTGATTCAAGTTGCTGTTTCCAACATCAGGACATGTCTGCAGAATCCGCTTTGTTCTATATAAAAGCATAGTGCACCCCGGAATTTGTTCAAATAATGCTTTAGGCCATTTCAGAGTTTCTGTCCTCACCTGTGTCTGAGAAGCCAAATATAATGTCTCTTTTCTTCACTTTGTCTTCAATATTCTATCCTCGTCCTTTATCCAAACTACCTTCCATTAAATTTCAGACGATGTCAAGGTATATAATGAATATTCAAATATATCATTAATTTTCATTCAGTCATTCCTCCCCTTTTTATTCACATCATTTTCTTTTTTAATAATATAACTCTACTTCGGACTAGTCAATAACTGAAGTTCTTTTCTAGTAGAAACCTTACACTATTTAATCTTCTTCATATAGTTTGTTTTAAAAACATGCCAAGCTTTACAAATTAAAATTAAAAAGAGAGATGCTATTTACACACAAGTATTGGATTTACAATTATAGGCAAACTCAACTGGTTTCGTGTAAGTTTTACTTTTATCAAACTCAAATACGAACAATAATGAAATTAGTAGTGCAAATGTCGTTTTCAAAATGTAAAAATTAATCCTCTGCTATTTCATGGCGAGTAATTACAATTGTATATTATACAATTGTAAGGAGACAAACTGGAATCATAAATTGGATATTCTCTCTTTTTCTTTTTTTTGGGTCAACGGATATTCTCATTTGCAATTCAAATGTTGTGTAGGTAGATGGTTTCTTTGAAGACCATTGCATCACAGTGACACCAGTCCATAGTCATCACATGGCTCGGTTAGATTAAGACTCGAGAGATGCATCTCCTTTGGCAATTGGACACTCCTATTCAGGTACGACGATGACGAATCTGACCTTGCACCGGCACAGCATGTTCAGCAACAGTTACTGGACTAAGGGTCCTTGTCGTTCGTTTTGTGCCCAACACCAGCACAAGCTCCCTTCATTTTTCTGGGATGATTCATGGAACAGAATGGAAAGGGATCTTAGAGGATACGACAAAACAGGTTCTCTCTTTTCTTTTTTCTTTTTTTCAAGTTGCAGTGCATGCAATTAAACTACTATTCCCATTGTGGCTCAGAAGAATGGCATGTTGACCAATGGAATGGGTGACCCATGATGTGGGGAGGAGACTAGGATTCTGTCTCTGTTTGCCTCGTTCTAGGTCCATAGGGCACATTGGCAATGTCTAGGACTAGGGCTACGACGAATAAGAACAAGACAAAATAGAAATTGGAGTAGGTTCTAAAAAGAGATTCTTGAGGGTTGATTTTCCTTTGTTTTATTTTATAAAGGTGGAGATCCCACCATTGCTCCTTTATCAAGATGATTCTTAATATATCTTATCATTCTTATGTAAGCTAGCTATTAGCTATCCTGTCCTGTCCTGACAGTCATGTATATCCCTTTAATAATATTTTTTGCAAAGTACTAATATTTTTTTTTTTGCATTAGGTACATGTGAATGATGCTAAACGTCTTTATGTACGGTCGTTCTTATCTTATGTTATATTTAATTTAATTGTAAATAATAAAAATATAAATTATTTATTTTAAAAAATTAAATTATTAAATAAAAATTTAAAAATAATTTTATACCCCTAACACTAAATACGCTTACATATTATAGGAATTGGATAGATTTCACACTGATAGGATAAACGAATCCTTAGTCCAGTGAACAGTAACGTAGTAGACAATTTTATTAATATTAATGTAAAATACTTTTTTTAGTGAATAATTTTTATAAGATATATATTTTACAAAATTTATTAAATTAAAAATGAATTTTTTATATTTTTTCTGTAATAGAAATTTTTTATTAAATTGAATAAATATTAGTACACCAAATAAAAATAAGAAGAACGCACAGTCCAAATACATGCATAACGAGGCATTGACCTAGCTTGCTACTATATTAAATATAAATTATAAATTATCCTGTAAAATAGTTCGTATTATTGAACACAGAGATGCTTCAATTAAGGAGAGAATCTCCTCCTTCAAAGCTATTTAAAAAAAAAGCTGCCAAAGCAATGACAATCATTATTAGCTTCCAAACTAACCACCATTTCTGTGGACGAACATTGACTATACAAGACATATAGACTGAACTCTCATTTGCGCACGTTTCATCATCACCTAATTAAATGTGGCTCCAAATTGATAAGCTGCGTGGATCAACCATGGTGGACATCCATGAGAGAGCTAAGAGCTCCGAAGCAAATAAAGACTATACAAGACATATAGATTGAACTCTAATTTGCCCACGTTTCATCATCACCTAATTAAATGTGGCTCCAAATTGATAAGCTACGTGGATCAACCATGGTGGACATCCATGAAAGTGCTAAGAGCTCCGAAGCAAATAAATTGTTGAACTATAAAAGAACTCTACCAATCCATGTCTATTTAAATAGAATAATAAGGGATGATGCGATTTATACGATCTTACAAGTTTAAAGGTTAGATTGTTTAGATGCATCATAAGGTAAATTAGATAAAGAAAATATTATATAATTAGAATTTGACAGAATAATTTTGCATGATTTCTTTATTTTTAAATTTATGAATAATTTTTATTACTTAATTTTATCTAATAATCATTTTTTATTTTATTTAAATTTTATTAAAAATTCTTGTTATTTTTTTTCTGTCATGTATCATTTACTCATTAGATAACCCTAAGTTGAAGGTCTTGTGTAATTTAGTCTAAAATTTGGATACTTTGAGATAAATTAAGGGCTGAGCTCCAAAAATTACATCCTACTTAAAAATTAAGAAAAAAAATTAATTAAGTTCATACAATATTAACCTCCTATTAATGATCTTATATGAAAAAATCTTACAGCCAAGAGATATGGAATTTTTGTCATTAAAGCTAATAAAAGAAACACCGAAATAAGATGTTCTTGATATGCTCTTGGGAGACATGATGGATAAACTGCCTCCTATGTTTTAGAAGAAAGTGTGACAACCACAGGCGACAACCCTTAGGATAGAAGAGAACAGAAAAACAAACAGAAATCTACACAAGAAACATCGAAAGCTACCACAAGAAATAACGCCCACTAGATATCAACACAAAGAAAAGAAGCAATCCTCATAAACCCTTGGGTTGAAACATTATTTTTTGAGTAAATTATTCCCACCTCTCTTTTATTTATTTATTTTTTTATAAATTCTCTTTATTTTCAAAATATACATATATTCCTAAGTATTTATACAGATATTCTTTATATTTTAAAAATATGTTATACATAAATCCCTTAAAAAAAAAGATTTGTATAGAAAGAAGTTGTATATAAACTGGAGAGATTACTGCATTGACTAGTTGACGCAACTTGTGTAATTATATTAATTATGACATGTTAAATAATTTTTGTTTTGGTCCGGAGAAAGGTGGGGATTGGGGGAAGGGGAGGGGGTGGGGCTCGTTTCTTTTCAAAATCGACCCCAGGTGGGATTTTAACAAAGCATAAAGCTTTTACCATGAGGCCACTACCCGCACTCCAAATAAATTTAATTTAAATATTAATTACAAGAAAATTTACGGGCATAATTATATCTAAATACTTATACATTCTGTCTAGTTCTTGGGTCTTATGCTTATATATATCTAAATATAATTAATCCTACTTATATTTCTTTTATTAAATTTAAATTCAATTTCACCTAATGTGATATAGTCTTTAATAAATTAATTTTATGCAATACTTTTTATTAATATATAGTACTGTCAATTAAATAAATATAATCAATTTAAAGACACAACATAATTTATTTTCTTCATATTACGATAAAAATATGATTTTTTTTTTTATAAATGAAGTCTCGGACTTGATATAGGAATTGAAGTAGATAACTTGAATAAAATTTAATTGCAAAATCAAATTGTTTCCAAAGATTTTTTTACTTGTGCCACCGAAGTAAGACTCTTTGATGGTAAAATCGTAGATAATATTTTCTGGTGCTTATGTAAGTCATGCCAGCACATGCCACTATTGGATTAACACGTCAGCAGTGACCTTAAGATATACTAATTAAATTGCTTAAATCATTATATTATATAAATGTACCATCAGCTAGCCAGGATAAGCCATTTTCATGGATGCTATTGGCACCACCTCTAACACTAGTAGTAGTACCAATCACAATGTAAAATGAAACAGACCTACATGGATCCAACTCCAAGGTCCAAAGCACCAATCCTCACTCTTTTCAGTGCATATCTAACCTAGTTATTGGCTAGTTTAAATCTCAATTAATTGGTTGGATCTCAGTCCTCATCCAACGTGACAAATACAAAGTCATTATAAAAATTAGTTAGGTAATGTTTTGATGTGGAGAACAATTAAAGAAGTGTATAAAATATGTGTTTAGGAGATATTTAAAAAAAAAAGAGAGTGAAATGATAATGGAGAAATTTTAAGATCTTTTCTTGTCATTCAAAACCTTAAATTTATGATCTCTCTAATTAAATTGGGGGCTAAGAAGGGAATGACATGGTCTGCAGAGGAAAATTATAATTAAAATTTAATTAAATTCTTATTTTATTCTCTTTTTTAAATGATTATTTTTTTTATATTAAGATAAAATTAAAAAATAAAATTTATAAAGTCTTTCTATTTCATCTTTTACGTTATAACTTACAAATAAAAGTAAGCGGACTCCATTTCCTTTCTTAATTAAACAACTAAACAATTAATAAAGTGACATATATATTTTTATTCTACTCATTACTTTTTTATCCTATTTCATTATTATTCACGCACTTCCATTTCCTTTAAATCTTTCAAACATAACCTTCGAAAAACTCCAAAAATTATTTATCGTAACATTAAAAAGTAAGAATAATATTGGATAATACTTTGGTAATTGGCACACAGACTGACAGAGAAGAGAATAATGTTGTGGACTTGATCTTTGGTTAGTGAAAAAAAATTTAAGTAGATATGTGATACATAAATATTTATGATCTTTAAAAAATATATATTTATAATATAACTTATAAAACTTTATTCGTATCGAATATTAATATATTAGCTTATCTAAATAATGCTTTCCTTCCCTTTCCCTTGGAATTTGGAATTTGGAATTTGGATGTTCTGTTCTTCTCTGCGTTGCATTTCCCCACAAAGGATGCTTTAATTTGGCTCTTATTCGTGCTAATCATTTTGTATGAGATGTTCACTTTTAAGATTGTCTAAAAATAAATTTAATCTTTTTTAATATAAAAGCTGATATGAGAACTTTCTTATCATACAATAAAAAAAAATATCACAAAAGTTGTGATTGATGTGCCATGCTATTGCTATATATCCAATTTGGTTAGCGTGCAAATTGTGAGCATAATAACGTCTATATAAACCAATAGACGCTATCAGGGAATTTTAACTTTATTATATTTTATACTCAATGATTTTATCACAATCTGAACGAACATTTCGAATGGTATCATGCGCGAATCCAAATCGTAGGGGAGATGTGACGTACCATATTAATTATATCAATTTTTGTAGTTTCATATTATTTTTTACATAGATAATATATTTCATGTTATTAATATTTTTAAATATTTACATATATCAAATGCCAAACATAAAATAAACCCGATGACAAAATGATTTCGAAGTTTTCAGCGTGCATAAACGAAGCACATAGTTTATATTTCAATCACATAACCACAATAATGTAGGAAACTTGATTGTTCTTTTACGCTATAAACTACCTACATATATATTCTAATCAAAGAGTTGTTGGTATGTAAAATCCTACTTAGCCAATAAACTTTTAGTTCAATTAACACCGGTCTTAGTTTTAAGACTGGGATATGATAATCTCATAGGTTTAGTTTTTCACTAGACCACTTATTTTATTCTCTTACTTAAGTATTAACACCTCTTATATAACTAAAAAAGAGGTCCTACTCAAAATTCTTCAAGTGTAAAATGATTAGACCCAAAATATATATAGAAATGTAAGATGATATATTTAGTATAATTAGTTTTAAAAATTATGAGATTCAATGATTAATATGTAATATCCATATTTAGTCCAAAATCAAAATTTTAGATATCATTTTGTAAATTCTTCAAGTTCCCTTCTTTTTTTTATAGTTGTTTTTGTAACCCTCCATGTGGCTCAATATAATTAGTTATGCACCTTTCGATCATACGAGAAGTACCCTTCTAAAAGGCTTCTTGCATCAGTTTGAGCATCAAACATGTGAAGAAGATTCCTTAATTCTTTAGTATGTTAAGTACATTCGATGACCAATGCTTCTTCTATTATCCTATTATTTACTATCATTGTTAGATGGACTAACGCATACCATCAATAAACATCAATATAAAAGATCCCCCGCAATGCAATGCTAAATCCCTCATCTTCCTTCCTCAAAATTAAGCTTTGCAATTTAGAAGAATTTCCCTCAAATCCTGTATATTGTACAACCCTAAAAACTTGGATCTAATTTTTCTGTAGCCAAACCTTAAGACCACAACACATTTTCTATGCATATATCCCAAACACTTGACCATATTGTATGCTCAGAGCATGCTTGTAAACGCAAATGAGAGTTTGACCGCAGGAGCTTAAGAGCTCTTTTTACAAAATGTTCTTGAAGATTGTGTACAACTGTGGAAACTAGAACTAGAAAGTGTTCATGTTGACGATAAAGGCTGCCTATGCTAATACAGAAAATGAATCAGTAGTAACGAAATTGTTGTTGCTCTAGAGGACTTCTGAGGCAGTTCCGAATTGATTTCGAAATGAGTGCACCTATAAAGACATTCCGATACTTAAATGAGTAAATGATAGAGTGGAGTGGTAAGTACGTAAATGAGTTAGATTACATACGTTTCACCAACAAAGTTCCTTCTTTAAATAAGTAGCTTCGATGATCATCCCCCTTTTTGATCGTGGAGGGAGTGGGAGGAGCCAGGATCTGAGTTGTCTTCCCTTTTAAAAACTATAGTAGTTGGTCATGAAATATGCATATTAAGTACGAATTGATCAGGTCTTAGTAGGATAAATTGAGACATGACAAGGGATGGGTCACCCGTGTTGGGACCGGAAATTGGGTCCGAGGAGGGAGGCCCACTAGGTCCGGAGAACCGTACGAACAGAAAGTAATATCTAATCCAATTCTAAACCTTAAAACCTAATTAATTAGTAACCAAGGTTCCAAAAAAATTCATCCGTAGTTTTTTTAACCTCTCCAAATTAAACAACATAGTGAACATACTGCCAGAGTCACAGCGCACAAGCTCATGTCCATACCCAGAAAAAAAAAAAAATACAAAGATAAACCAATAGATACGTTTATGCAGGTGCCACCGAATTCAATATATAATCTTATCCTGAAATTACACAATCACCCTCAACAATCCCCACTAATAACACAAGCTGCAACTACCACCACGACGCACCTCTCCTTGGGGTATTTATATCCCTCAGCTCACTCTCGTTTCCCCCACAGGCCATAGCCATTAATTAGCACAAGCAATTAATCAGCAAAAAACTGAACATAAATGGGTTCCCTTCCCCAAGTAGTAGAGGACTGCATGGGCTTCCTCCAACTCTACAGCGACGGCTCCGTTTTCCGCTCCAATGACATCCAATTCCAAGTTTCCGCCATTGAAGACGACTCTGTCATCTTCAAGGACTGTCTCTTCGACAAGAGATTCAATCTCTCTCTCCGTCTCTACAAACCCCGACATCATTCCTCGCCCTCTGCTAACGACACCAAGCTCCCCATGGTCATGTTCCTCCACGGCGGAGGGTTCTGTTTCGGCTCGCGTGCCTGGCCCCACGTTCATAACTGCTGCGTCCGCCTCGCCTCCGGGCTCCGAGCGGTGGTGGTCGCGCCGGACTACCGGCTGGCACCGGAGAACCGGCTCCCGGCGGCTGTGGACGACGCCCTGGAGGCGGTGAGGTGGCTGCAGAGGCAGGGCTTGAGCCTGAGGAAGGAAGGCGGTGTTGGTGGTGGGGATGCATGGTTGAGTGGCGACGTTGACCTTGACCGGGTGTTCATCGTGGGCGACTCATCTGGCGGGAACATTGCGCACCACCTCGCGGTTCGGTTGGGATCCGGGCCGGCGGAGATGGATCCGGTTCGGGTACGAGGTTACGTATTGTTGGCGCCGTTTTTCGGCGGGGAGGTTCGCACCAAATCCGAGGAGGGTCCCCGAGAGCAAGTGCTCAGTCTCGAGTTACTCGACAGGTGAGTTGTTATTGTAAGTAGAATTTTTCTTAATAATACGATAATTTATAATTAATATTTTTAATCAAACAACACATAATTAGATATGATAATTAAAAATTTAATTTTAATTTAATATAAGTGTAAAAAAATTTAAATTAAAAAGATTAAAATTGAAGGTAGAATTACAAAGTTTTTTGTCATTAATTAAAAAAATTATTAAAATAAGAGAGAGGCCGAAAAATTACACATGCACCTTTATTGGGTGTGCGTTTTCCAACTTCTTTTGAAGTATACCACTTTAATTATGGGACTACCATTAGTATCCAAAACTCATTGGAAGTGATTACGTAGGTAAATTTATAAGGTTATGAAGTAGTGTTCCACTACAACTTGGGTGTGACCTCGCTCTCATGAATATGCCTATGAATGAACCCACTCAAATCACCACACTTGTTTTGATTTGGCCTCATATATGGCAGTGATATGCGATGAATAAGACATAACAACTATTTATAGGCATGGCAATGGGGTGAGTTTTTTCTAATTCTGACCCCATCTCGCATCTTCTATTTCTTGTGAGAATCTGTTATTATCCGTTCCTGTAGGTTTTGAATGAAAAAATTTGAACTCACTCTGCAATATAAATAGAGAACCCACACCCTACTCACACTTATGATCATTCTAGTTTTAAATTTACAAAATAATCAATTAAAATATAAAAAAATATTATAATATGATATAAACTAAAATATATATTTTAAGAAAAATACAAACTCTAACAAGTCAAAAATTAAACAAGTTAATAATATGATCATTTTTTTTGTATAATAACATGATCAATTCTAAATATAATAAAGTCATAGAAATTAAAATATTGGATATGAAGTCAATAAAAAAAATAAAGTCTAGCACTTGCTCTTGCATAGTTCTCTATCATGCAATCAACTATTTACCATTTTCATCTTTCCCATCATTAATTGTAATATAATTTATGAAAATAAAAAAAAAGTAAAAAAAAATTAAAATATTAAGAGTGAGAAACAGGGTGGGGCGGGTTTAGGTATGCTCCGCATTGGAACAAGTTTCATGCAGAGTGGGACGGGTTGGGCACCCGCGGATCGAAATATATTTGTCATGCCTAGCTTGAGCAATCATCTCAACAAGATCAATGATGATATACTTTGTCATGAACAACTACAACTTTGATAATAATTAAGGATATTTCAAAATCATGGTGATAAACTTGCTTCTACTTTTTTCTCTTCAGTTTTTTCCAAACCAAAACTATATTTTATAATTTAAAATTACAAGACAAATACTAAATTAAGTCATTGGTCTCTTAAGAGAGATTAGCCTAAATATTTATGAAAAATTATTTTCTTATAATTAACAAATCTATATGTAAAAATTTGGATGAGACTATTTATTTTTATTAAATTTTAAAATTTTTCAATAATTTTAATTTAGACTTGAAGAATAATATTGTAATGAACGAAATTTTTGTTCTTTTCCTCCATCTTTTTTTTTTCTTTTTTAAAAAAAAATGTGAGCTGTTTGCATGTGAAATTATGCATCGTATTATATCTTAAAGCTACACAAACATATAAAAGTTTGTGGGAATTCAAAGTTTCAATGTTTAGTATGAAAATTAAAATTATTCATGATTACACAAATGAATGGTGCTTATATTTAGTAGCATAAAAGAATCTTATATGTATTTTACTTTATTATTTAGTGTGTGTATGTATGTATGTAAGTATCTACTATTCTATCTTTTTTTGGATTCTTTTCGTGTTTATTTTTTGGGCAAGCATGATGAGATATTGTGAGGATTCTATAATAATCTTATGTTTGAATATAATGCCAATATATGGAATAAATACTCAAAAGACCTAATATTTTATAAAATAATACTAATAAATATTTCTCTCAAATTGTCTTCCAATTTGCATTAAAATGTCGCTATGTCAACTTGCTCAAAAAATACTTTGTGACTTAGACTCATAGCTAGTCAACTTACGTTATATGAATAATATGTCTAATTATAAATTGTATAATAATAGTTTTTGGAACGTGAGGAAATCAAACCACAATGATGGTTGGAATTTGGAAAGGCCAAAATATTCACACTTACCAATCATACGAAATTAAAGTGAGAACACTTGGCTAGTCCCTCTTGCACCTCTTTATGTCACCTCGTGGTGCCATCTTGCCACCGTATATATTCAACATTTACAAAACTTGCCCAATAAATTACGGAGAAGTGAGAACAGAGAAACGTTATTGTCATAAACTTTTTTTTTTAATTTTTGTTTTCATTACTTTCCAATCAATTGCTTTCGTAATTATTTTCCAATTTGAATGATCAGACTAAGAAAAGGTGCGCTATAATTTTGATTCTTGCTATTTTAATTTTATTCAGAAATTTAAGATCTTTCACTTGGTAATTGATGATAAAGTAGTAAAAATGTCTTGGCATATAAATTAAGATGGCAGAGTAGTAAGTACTAAGTGGTCAAAAACAATACAGTAAAAGATAAAGGTCGTGCATGCGTCAATTAATAAAGTTCTTTATGATAATTATAAGGATTTAAATATACGTTATTTTTTGTTATACAACAACGGATACAAAATATAAAGATAAAACTTGAATTTACCAAAAAAAATAAAGATAATACTATGTTTTATACGTAATTAATACTCATTAAACTTAATTAATTAGATTGATGTAGGTGAATTGGATAAAATGTTATAAATTCGAATATTTTTATTACTTTTTAATATATCAAATTACTAGGAAACTAACATATGTTGGCGCATATATGGTAAGTGATTTGTTCTTCATCTTGTTGTTTCGGGTTATAATCTATTGAGGCATGTACAATGCTAAATTCACATTAAACTAGCTAGACCTAACATAAAAAGGTCTACTTAAAATGAACCGGAAATGACTATTAAGTAAAATAAAAAAAAATGATTATCATGCTAACAAAAAGAAAATACTGTGAAGAAAGTGGGTATATGACATGAACCCATGTATAGTAGATTAAAGTTAAACTAATTCAATCTGTCAGCAACCCACTTCTGATTCAATTCTGTTCTCATCCTCAAAGAACAAAATCATTTAGAAACTTTTCCACTTTTAAAAGGATATACCTAATCCAATATACCAAAATTAAACGCATGCAATCTTTCTTCTATGTTCCAAATCATTTATTTATGTTGTGCCTTATCCAATATGCTTAGCAACAAATGCAGATAATTACTGTTAGATATGTAATTATCAAATAGGTCATGATGAAACAAAGTCCGCAATAAGGATATGATGCTAGTGCAAAAAATCAATTTTACATGACAAATAAGATAATTAAATTTTAATTTTAGTATGAATTATGAGTATTTTCATAGAATTCGACTTATTTAAAATATATCATAGGACAAGATAAATAAATTTTAATTGTTAAATATGCACCGGCGATTAATATTAAAATATTAAATAATGTAACTTTTTATAAATAATCATGTCATTTCATCAAAAGATTATGTGATGATTATGTAAGTCACACAATTAGTTAATATGATTTAATGTTTTAATCTTGATTTTCTAGCTACAAATTTTATGGTTGATATTCATTTCCTTTACTTTTTTTCATTTTCAAGCAGATTTTGGAGGCTGTCGATTCCTGTGGGAGAGAGCAGAGACCATCCATTGGCGAACCCATTCGGACCTGGAAGCCCAAATCTTGGAGAACTGAAGCTTGACCCTATTTTGGTGATTGTAGGTGGCAAAGAATTGCTGAAGGATAGGGCTGCCGACTATGCAACAAGGTTAATAGAACTAGGGAAGAACATTGAATACGTTGAGTTTGAGGGCAGCGAACATGGGTTTTTCACGCATGATTCATACTCTGAAGTTGCAGAAGAGGTCGTGCAGCTTCTTAAAAGATTCATGCTTGAAACTTCTAGTTAGAAGAGGAAGACACCCATAAAAGAAAACAAAATCAGAAGTTATCAAAGGGGCTAGAATGCTGCGGTGATGTAAATTAAAGTTAATCCACATATCAGGTTGGTAAAGTAGTTTATGGGAAGCAATTAATTAATGAAGTCAATTGTATTGGTAGTGGGGTACTCAGTTTGTGGGTTAGATTGTAGTCAAGTTACCTTTATTAGTGATTTGTGATATAACTGATGATCAATATTATGTACGTGTTATTTTCAAGTGGAAAATGCAGATAGATATTGTAGAATTTCATCGGTTGCTATATCTTTTAACCTTTTAAATTTGTATATATCAATCCAATGTTGTAAGTTGTAACAAGTGGAATATAGAAAGATTCACCCATTAAATCGACGTCTTTGTCCTTTCACATTCGGCAACATTTAAAAAGGTACATGCCTAATTTCTCCTAGAGTTGGGTCCACGCTGATAATTTTAGGAGCACATGCAAATTATCCTCAAACCCACTGCATTGAATTGGAATTAACATTTTTGGCTCTTGTTATCACACATACGCTATTGTTATTATATTATTATTATTATATACATAGTACATGCTCATATTCAATGGCCCAACCGGCTCTCGTCTGTTTGCTTGGACCTACATAAACATGTACTCTCTCAACTTTTTCTCATCGCTTGAGAGAACATCAAAACTATTATTTTTAATTAAATATTATAAATACACAAACACACATATACTATATACAAATAACACTTAAATATTTTACTGAAAAAAACACTTAAATTGACTAGTAATTAAGACTTAAGGTTAAATCTCGTAATAGATACATATGTAGACATGCTTATTTTGAATTTATGAAAATCCTTTATATCTAGCATGAGAAATAATCACAACATTTTGCAAATATATATAGTTTTTCTTATATGCAAAATGTTTAAAGGAGGGTTTAATGGGTGCATAATAATTAGCCAAATTAACCACAAGTTTAAATTAAAGGAGGAAGAAGAAAGAAGTGGGGTGATGAAATGACTAGCATATAGTGATCAGATTGTGGGAATCTTCTAGGTCATTCACCTCTTATTGATCATACAATTTTGAGACACATTGAGTGCAAAAAGATGACGAATAACACCAATAACTTCAGTTTACGGCTTTTAGTTTCTTCCTTCGCATTCCTTTCTTTTTCTTTTTGTTCGAACTTTTATTGATATGAGAATACATGAATGACTTGCTTTATCTAAAACACCACCCCACTTGACACGAACGATTTATTTTCTCCTTCTCTTTTTGAGTGGATTGCGAATCAAAGGGGATATATATCTTAGAATTCTTACCAAAATATATACTTTTCATTTCATTGGCTCATACTCCATGCTCAATCATTATTTCATGGAAATTTCATTACAAAAATATCAGTAGTTCAGCACATTACATCAATTATTTTTCAAGGATAACATTTGCTTATATATATAGCCCTATATATCTGCTAGACGTACATGTAGATTTAAATACTATCAGTAAAAAGGTGTTTAATTTGCAAACAAAATGTTGAATAGCTCCTTTAAAGTTATTTTTCAAAAAAACCTAATTAAACTTAAGAATTGAATATATCGATATATAAATTCCTGAAATTTTTAATAAATCTGTCAATGATTATAATAAGAATGATGGTAGATGTGATGATAATGGAAGTAACCGGGTTGTTATTGATAGCACTTATGGCAGTAGTGATAGGAAGGGTAGTTAATTGTAGTGATATTTGTGATAAATTTGATACAAGTTTAATTTTAATTTAGTGTGCAAAATTTACGTATATTATCATTCAATTTATATATTGATACATTATTAAAAATATTTAATATCTTATAATAATAAAATAAAAAAATATTTACACCGAAAATGTACACAAAATGTTGCCACATCATCAGAGCATGAAATGTATATGCCACACAATGTGTTTGTTTAAATTATCCCAAATGTTGAAAGTGGAAACAGACAAATGACACCCACGCACGTATGCAAACTTTATCATTTGCATAATTGCCCTACCTTTTGGTGAATAATGTGCATTGTTTCAACATCCAGATCCTTTTTGCGGGGATTTGGTGGGTCCAAATCCAGGGTCTCTACCACATGACTTGAATCTAGCTATAGCTATGCCTGCATTTTCATATATAAACCAGGATCTTCCTAGCTATAAAATTCATAAATTCCAATATATAGATGACACTTGGCAGGTACCATGCATGCGCGTATATAATTAATCTAAATTCTATAAAGAATGGTCCTTGAGTAATTATCAATCAACCATCCCCTCTCGAAAAGATAATGCAACCAGAGGACCAATTTTCGGTGGAAAGTGAAAGCAATAACCGCAGTTTCTGGGTTCAAGTTCAGTATCATTCTTATTCCACGAACCAACGAATCTGTTTCGCACACGTTATTTGATTGAGCAGTGTTTCAAATCCATGTACAAATCATAGTTTCATCGTGATGACAGAAGCCTCAGTGCTACGAGTCCAAGAACTTTTTGGCCTTTTTTTATCCAAAAAGAGACAAGGTTTTCTCTGGCTTGGTTTCTTTATTTGGAATGTTTTGGATTGATTTGATTTTGGACACTGTAAAACGATTAATCTAGTGGACAAACCCTAATGTCCACTAGAATGACCATTCATTGCATAAGTTTTGGAAACAAAAGGGAATTTTATGCTGCAAAATCTCTATCCAAGACGTTATCTTTGGACGGTAAAGGGTAAAATAATAACTTGGTGTATCATTACATTAGAAGGGTCAAAGATTATGCATATTTTTGAGCTCTTAAAATTTCTATGAATAATATGTTGCCAAGTTTGAAGTTGGCACAGATGAAGCCCTATTCTTAGTCAAAATCTGGTTATTGTGACCTCCAATTGGAAATCAAAGCACTCCAACTAGTGGGAGGAGAGAATATGGCCCTTGGCCAAGTCACGTTCAAGCCACTCACAATGATTGTACAATTTGTATTCTCGAATGTCAACAACCATGATCCCTCGGTGACTCTCAGCCCAACAAATGGATGACAGCAATCATGACATGGCTCACTTATTGGCGCAACAAATGACAAATGACTACTACCCGCTGGTGGAATCGACTAATGTGATGCGTCATAGGCACAGGGTCATCACAAGGCTACAGTGGCTATGCTCTGCAGAAGAGACGTTGAAACCACAATCCATGACCATGAGCAGGCTTTGGTACCCTGTCCTAGTGGCGTGTATATTGCAGTATGGCTTCAGCTCCTAGTACTTCAGAAGATTAGAACACCATGTTCTTCCGAAGGAGAAAACTTGTTTTGGCTTTGAAACCAGTGACCATCTATCGTAAGTCTCAACTCTGAAACCACCATATTGGTTTCAATTCCGAAGAACACCAGAGGAAATACACTTTAAGACTACTGTCCTTGGCATTGGTACATGTTGGATCCGTTGAAATGCATCTTGAAGCTTTTGTAATTGATCTATATGACCCCAAAAAATGTCTTTGGTAATTGCTCCAGTGGTATTTTTGACCAAAAAGAGTACTGGGGTATTTGTTAACTGTCTTGTCATAAAACTGATACAGAAATCATAGTCATGGACTTATGGGCCACCATGCAAAGATGGTCTGGGCTCCGGAGCTCAAGCCCAACCCAAGTTGTAAAAGCTGACCTTTTAGCACTCATAATTTGCAATGAAACAGGCTGGTTTCTTGGCCACTCACCTGCCCCATCCAAACTGTATAATATTTTAGTCTTTTACCCCATACTTCTGGAGGGTTCTGCATATGGATTTTGGCTGTCAATTAAAAAACAAAAAATGTGGCTCCAGTTTACATGGACCACACCAGGCTAAAAGAAGAGGAGGAAGACCATCTTGGACTGTCATTGTTTTTTTCTTTCACTCTTCCCTGAGAATCTGCTTAGCTAGTTATGGTCAGAGCTCCAGAAAAGAGAAATGAGACAAAACATATAAAGAAGTGCTTCTGCATATTACTTTCAAAGGCTGACTTATAAAGTTGGCAGTAACACGAAACTTGCTCATGGTTGGCAAGATATAGATGACACCGACCTTTAGCTGAAATAATCTGGTATTGAAATGGGTTTCTGCAGAGTCCATTAGCATCCGTAGGTCCATGTTGGTCCATGTTGGGCACTAAATGAAACAATATCCAAGGGCCTACCTAAAATTGGTTTAAGTCCATGTCTGAGTAAATAATGGTGGACGAGTAGCTATGCCGCATATTCATTTGGAAGATAAATGTATTTGTCAATTATCCTAACCAAAGGCATATAAGCAGATACGCAAGAATTTTTTTAAAAATTTTTTGTTCTTGCAGAGAGTTGGCTTTTGATGCAGTAGGAAAAATTCGCCACTGGGAATATGGTTAAATGAAATTTCAAAACCCATCCCACCATCCCTGAGGCGAAAACCCATTGGGAGTTGGGACCAAATAAGTCCTTTTTTTTTTCAGATTCTCACCTCTTCATGCAATCTCTTTAAGCATGATGACCAAAAAACCAATCTCTTTCTGCTTCTAATGTCAGGGACACCTGGATATTGCCCCCATAGTCTTAAATTAAATCTCAGTATAATCAAATTGTCACTTGTTACTCAATATTAGTTTCATTTCTGCACCCGCCAAAAAAAAAAAAAAACCCCTCACACAAGGACTCTTGGTGAATATTCTTTCCATATCTAATCGAAGGAAAGTGGTTCCACATTCTGCTCATGATAAATAGGAGTTACGCCTTTTAGGTAGGAATTTAATCTTAAATATTAACTCTTATCTTCATCTCTTACTTACTTGAACATCAGAGTGTTTTTGTAAGTACACTTCCTCGCTCCGACTCTGAAAGCTCGAGTCTATATTCACTAAAGGTTATCTCGACAACCGGATGTAAACAGTAACCAAGTTGCCTATTAAATTTGAAAGCCATATTGCTGGTCCTATAGTAAGTTTGGATCTTGCTTATCATAAACAAATCCCAGTATAATCAAGTTTGGATCAAGTAACAGATAATGGTGCTCGAGTTTTGACTCACACTTAAAACCAAAATGAGGTGACAAATGGATGTGAGGCTCAAGAAGATTAAAAACAGAGAAAGAAAAATCAATTATTTAAGGGAAAAAATCCAATCATATGCATTCATAAGTTATTAGATCTTTTTTTGTACACACAAATTTGCCCAATGTATAAAGTGTATGCATTGTCAGAATATATAGACAAAATGCGGTGACATATAATGGCGCTCTTAACTGATCCTTGACATCAAAATGAGGTGACATGCGGATTGGGGCCCTAAGAGATTCAAAGTAGAGAAAGAAAAATCAATAATTAAAGGGAAAAAATCCAATCATAAGCGTTCATTCAAAATTATTAGATATTTCTGGACACACTGTATAAAAAAATGTACGTATGTCCATAGATTAGTCAGAATATACAAAGGGCTCAGGGTTTGCCCTAGGGTGCTGGTTTACACACCTCGAGTTCCAAACACACTCCAAAATTGCATATATCATGTATGTAGTATTTGTCGAATATACAATATCTGCAACTCACAGGCTCACAACACAAGTTTTACATGTGATCTTCAACGGATGCGGTTCAAATGAGCAAAGGGCTCAGTGTTTGCCTTCGGTGCTGGCTTGGACGCTTCTGGAGTTCCGAACACATTCCAAAAACGCAGAGTCTCATCCCCTGCTGCAGAGGCCACAGTACACCCATCTGGACTTTGAGCCATGAACAGCACTCTGGAGGTATGACCATTCAGCTCTGCAATCTTCACCATAGAAGGGTATTTCCAAAGGGTGAGCTGGTTATGAGTGAAACCATGCGAGCTAAGTAACTCACGCTCATTCTTGTTCCACAGTAGAGCGCACACCTGCGATCCTGTGTTAACAGAGTTCAAGCACGCACCCGTATGGGTGTTCCAGAACTTAATGCACTGGTCACCCCCACCTCCACCAGTAGCAAGTAGATTTCCCTGAAATGGACACCAAGCTAGTGCCTTTACTGCAGCTCTGTGCTCCTCAAGCCTGTGAAGCCACTGGGTTGGTAAATTTGAAGAGGCCATGGACCTGTCCCATATGTGAATAAGATTATCGTTGCCTCCACTAGCCAATTGCTGTCCTGAGGCGGACCACTTCAGTCCACAGACCTCCTGTTGGTGTCCCCTGTAGGTTTCAACGATGTGAGATCTCACTCGAACATCATTGTCAATGATTCTACCATCCATCCCTCCTGTTGTGAGGATATGATTGTTCCAAGCTAGTGAACCCACTCGTGCTTGGTGCCCGCCCCTCAGTGTTCTTAGCTGCATTCACAAAATCCAACCAGAGAAGCATTAGAATGGATAGTTTAATTTTGAACAGAAAAGAATGGTCAAATATTTTTGTATTTGGAAAAAAAAAAGATATGATATTTACCAGCCTACTAGCGATAGAATCCCACAGCTGGACATGGGAATTGTTCAAACCAATGGCTAAATGCCGTCCATCAGGAGCCCAGCTAACACTTGTAACGGGACCATCTTCCTCATCCACAGTGACAAGTTCTGAAGTGGAGCTATCTGAGGCATTCCAAAGATATACCGTATTTCCAAGGGCAATGGTAAGGACGTTGCTGCTACCCCAGTCCAGTAAATTCAAGTAGAAGTCATCTACGATATCAGGAGCATCTAACGTCCTCTCAGAACTCTGAAATCATTTTCACAAACACTTAGAACGCAACACAGAATTGAAATTTGAAAATTTTTATTTTACTGATTTGACTAAGCAAAATTTTACGTACCTGAGGAATGTATCGCCTGGGCTTGGAGGATTTGCATTGAGAAGGGGGTGGGGAAAGGATCCCCTTGGGGATGAGTTCAACCGGTGTTGGGGGCTTGTTCTTGAAGGCCAAGATTCGGGTCCGGTTCATGTTGAAGGCCTCGGCCAGTTGCTTCTGGTAGGCTTCTCGCGACGGTGAGCATACGGCCGGGTTCTCTTTGCCCTTCCTTCCCTCAGTAAGCATGTAGTGAGCGAAATCGAAGTCCATGGCTGACCTATTGGGAATGAACCTGTCCAACTGTTTGCCCAACCAAAAGTGCGAAAAATTGAATCAGAAACTCAGAGATCAGCAAAAGCTTCAATTAACGGTCTGTTTGGTTGCCAAGAAAATTAACCCAAAAAAAAAAAAAGACACCGACTTGTTATCTTGTTTTCATAATCAACCTCAAATTCGTAATTCGTTATTCCAAAGAATGTAAATTTAAAGCATGTTCGAGATAATAGTAACTATTTTATTGGGACAGCGCCTTACGTTTTCTCGAGAATTCTTTCTGTGAAGGAACTGCTCTTGGAGAGGACAGCGAGATTTGGTCTTGGTGGAAGAACTCCATGATCCCGCATCCATAGTTGGAGAGCGGAGAAGAAGAAGAAGAAGAAGAGGAGGAGGAGGAGGAAGAGGAAAGAAAGAAGAACCCTACAAAACACAGAACAAGATGCAGAGAATTAAATAGAAAGAAACAACAAAGAAAACAGAGAAAGAAAGAGAGACAGAGAAAGGAGAATGGCGGCGCGGTGGTGGTTGATCTGTGAGCCTCGGCCTCAGAGATTGAAGATCAGAGCATCAGAGAGAGACGTTAGCGAGAAGAATTAATCGGAGAAGAAGAATTTGGATGCTGTGTTATGTTACTGTTGGCTCTGAGAAAAATGGGGTTCTTTTTATTTGAGAGTAGCCGTTGAGATTTGGTCTGACGGAAATACCCCCCCAAATAACTCTCGCGTCGTTTTGGGGAAGTTTCATAAATGCGTATCTGGGTGTATTTATTTGTATTTCATTTCATATCTGTTATTAGAATAATTTTATATTTTCTTAAATAATTAATTTATTAATTTGTTTAATTTTTAAATCAATAAATTATTAAATAAATTTAAAATTTTTTAAAAAAATTTAATATTTTTACTTTTTTTATTTAATAACTTCTTTATTAAATTTTAGAGCTACATATTGGAAGATTAGCTAGCAAGATCCATATACAAAACTTTCGGTAATACACAGTTTAAACTCACCGTTTGAGCTGACCTTTATTGGTGATTTTAAAAAATTAGAATAAACTTCATTTTTTATCTTCTAAAGACCAAAGAATTTTATTATTAGTTTAGTTATTTAATCATGTAATATGATAATTATTTTAATTTTTTAAAAAAATTAACTTAATTTAGTCACTCAATTATTAAAAAATATTATCATTTAGTCTCATTATTATTAAAATTATATTAATTTAGTACATATTTATATATAGAAGAATAATTTTGACTTTATTTTTTAGATTTAATAATTAAATTAATGATACAATTTTTTTGAACGACTCAAATAATAATACTTATATTTTTTAAAAAAATTACTTAAAAAATTATTATATTAGGTAAAATGTCATTCTATGTTCAATCTAGAATCAAAGTATTTCTATGTTTGTTAATAAAAAAATATAAAATGATGTTCTTATTTTAAATTTAATTTTGTAAATTTATAGAATCTTATTCTTCTGAAAAACACGTGGAATTGAAATTTTATAATTTTGTGAAATATTTAACCTTATTTAATTTATAAAAATGATAAGGATTATCTTTCTGTAATCTAATATAACTATGGTCCACCAACGTCACATAATCTCAGCTCATCCATAAAGCTTATGCGTTGTTACTTTTAAGAGAGGATAAAGCTCCTCCTCTTGTCCATTAAAGGTCCCGTTTGTCCTTATGAGAGCCAAGTTCGTTCTTACCGTCAATTTCGACTTCTCCCTCTTTATATTATCAAAATTTTTATTATCTGAAAGGTTAATTTTGGATATTGCTTAAAAAACAGGCACATCCAAATGCTAGCATAAAACTTTAACTACTGACCCCATCCTTTATGATTAAATGAGTTTGTGTGTTGCTAAAACAATAGTACAATAGTTTGAGCAAGTAAATTTATGCGAGGTTAGAGATCATATTATTTTTTTTTAAAATGATGGATAAATGTTTAAATTATTACCTTCTGTAAATTATTTAAATCCCTTAAAATTATTCCACCAAAAAAATCACTCGTACCAAAAAAAAAAACTCGCCATCGGTTACAATAACACTAGTTGTTGTTTTCATATAATGTACATTTTTATACATATTTTAGATTATTAATAATATTATTTAAAATAATTTTAATTTTTTTAATAAAAATTATTTATATGAATTGTATAGTGTACTTATCTTAAAAATAAATCAATTTTGATTTTTTAATGTATCTATATTAAAAAGAAATTCGAAGGAATGTGATATAAAAATAGTAATTTTAATTTTGACTGTGTTAATATTTAAATTATATTAATATTTAATGTACTTATATTAACATAATTTGAATTAGATTAGTATTTAATTTACACTAAAGTCAATTCTACTAGTTATCATTCTCATGAACGGATTTATAAATATTTTAAATCATTTAAAAATCATTCAGGGCAATTTTAATCTTTTTTATTAAAAAATTTAAAAGAGTGAAATATGAAAAATAATAATTTTATTTAGATTATATTAATATTCAATTTATTTATTTCAAAATGAAAAAGTTGATGAGAGTGAGATATGATGATATTAATTTTATTTTGATTTGGTTAATATTCAAGGTATTTTATATGTATTTATTAGACTAAGTTATCTAGATTGAATTGGCATTTAGTGTGTACCTAATATAATAATATTTATTAAGACGGGTGTTTGGTTTAACTATAATTAAGGCATTTGAGGTATTTTATATGTATATGTTGTGTAAGAAATTTTTTTTATCTAAAAATAATTGTCATTTGATAATATCAAATAAACATTAATTAATTTTTTCTAATTTTATCTTTATCTTTTAATGAATAAATAATTAATGAAATAAATGAAACTGAAGAATAGATAAAATATCAATAAAGTGAGAGAAATGATAATTTAATTATATTGAAGTATATTTTTAAATAATTAAAATTATTTATTAACTTTTTTAATTATTATATAATTATCTTAAATAATAGATAAAAATAAACGAACAGGGTAATTTAACTATAATTAAGGCACCATCATGACCATGTGAAAAAGATGCCCAAGTGCAATATTTGATAAATCATTGCAAATTACTTTATCCGTAACTTTTACTCAAATCATAATTTTAAAATTTTCAAAAGTTAGATCCCCACACACATATATATCTATTAATTTAACTATAATTAAAGCACCATCACCACCATGTAAAAAAGAAGCCCAAATGCAGTATTTGATAAATCATTGCAAATAACTTTACCCATTACTTGATAAATCATAGTTTTGAATTTTCTAGAAGTTAAACTAAATGCATATACATATTTATTAATTTAACTATAATTAAGGCATGTCACCACCATGTGAAAAAGAAGCCCAAGTGCTCCAATATTTAATAAATCATTGCAAATAACTTTATCCATAGTTATTGCCTAAACCATAGTTTTGAATTTTCCAAAAGTTATATCAAATGCACATACATATCTATTAATTTAACTATAATTAAGGCACTATCATTACCATGTAAAAAAGAAGTCCAAGTGTTGCAATATTTGATAAATCATTACAAACAACTTTGCTCATAGCTTCTACTCAAACCACAATTTTGAATTTTCTAAAAGTTAAACCAAAATAGACATATATATCTATTAATTTACATATAATTAAAGCACCACCGTGACCATGTAAAAAAAAGCCCAAGTGTAATATTTGATAAATTACTGCAAATAACTTTACCCACAGCTTTTGTTTAAACCATAGTTTTAAAATTTTTAAAAGTTAAATCAAACATATATGTATATTTATTAATTTAATTATAATTAAGGCACCATCATAACCATATAAAAAAGAAGTCCATATGTAATATTTGATAAATCATTACAAAAAACTTTACCCCCAAGGAAAACTAAATTAAAATAAATAAATAAAAGTATACTAAGTTTAATTGAAAAATATGATTATAAGAAAATAAAGTGAGAAATAAATATAATAGATAAGATAGATTTTTTCTTCGATTAACAGACAAGATAGACAGTACCAAAAAAAGAAGAGTAAACGCGGTCAATAGTTGTAAACTCCGGAAAGGCGGGTGGAATAAACAAATAGGTGAGTTGCTGCATCCAATTCCAAACCTAAACCGTCCATCTCTGTGTCTGTGTTGTGTGTGGGGAGGAGAGAGAGAGAGAGAGAGAGAGAGAGAGAGAGAGAGAGAGAGAGAGAGAGAGAGAGATGAGCAGAAGAAAAAAAACAGCATCAACATCAAGAAAAATAGAAATTCGAGAATCCATAACCCAGACGAAAATTTCAACCAAAACCAAAAAACTAAACTAATTCTAGGGTGAGCCCCGCCCGCATTGTTCCCTCCCAAGAAAGCGGGTGAGCCCTTCTCGATTCGTCAACCACACTTCTTGAAGGTGAATCTTCCTCTTCGACTTTTTTAATTTCTGCCTTTTTTCTTTTTTTTTTCTCTCCTTTTCTTCTGCAGATAACGTTTCCCTCTAAAATTTTTCAGTTCCGGGGGAATTCATTTCTCGCTTTTCTCCCTAAAGGTGTAATAAGAAGGGTCGAATTTTTGGTTTTGGGGTTGGCGATCAAGTTTATTCCTTGGAATTATTTTTTTCTTTTTCCACCACGCAGGTGCTGTAAATTTGTTTAATTTTTGTTATTAATATTGTTTATTTGTCATAGGTTCGTGTCTGATTGGTTGAGCCGAGAGGGACAACAATAGTGAATGTGCTTGGCAATGGCATGGAGGGAGGGGAGGAGAATGGGTGATGGTGGTATGAGTTGAAAGAAATAGAGAGGATATCAGAGCTCCAATCAATGAGATCTTTTGTTACCAGATTCTTCATTTGTTAAAACCATTGGTGTTTTTTTTTTTTTTTTTTCAAAATTGTTCCGGTTTGAATGCGTTTTGATTTATGGATTCCCAAGCAGTTCCATCTTCCAGCAATTTGGTAAAATGTTGCAACTGCGGGTGTAGCTGCTCCTTGGCAGCTCAATGTTCGGGGACTTGGTTCCGTTCTGTTAAACGGAAGCATGATGAGTTTGAACTGGACGGCCAATTCTCTGTGCCTGGGTTGGATTATGTTTCGGTTGCACGGGTGGAAATTGGGAATGAATGTGCTGCCTTGCGCGAGGCAGTCAGCAGTCAACAACAATCCATACAAGATTTGTACGCTGAATTGGAGGAGGAGAGAAATGCTTCATCCTCGGCTGCGAATGAGGCCATGTCAATGATACTGAGGCTGCAGAGGGAGAAGGCAGAAGTTCAAATGGAAGCGCGGCAGTTCAAGCGTATAGCAGAGGAGAAGACGTCGCATGATCAGCAGGAGCTTTTAGCATTGGAGGATTTGTTGTATAAGAAAGAACAAACAATTCAGTCACTCACATGTGAAGTTCAGGCTTATAAGCACAGGTTAATGAGTTTTGGGCTCACCGAGGAAGAAGCAGAGGGTGTGGGGATGTTGGATGATCAATATGAACTTCCCACTTATGAATACCCTCCTTTGAAATGTAAGGTAATGCATGCTGCCACAGATGCTGATAATGATGACACAGATATTGAGAAATATATATTTGGTGAAACTCCTCGTGACCGTTTGAGGAACTTGGAAAATAGAATCTCTCAAATGGAGAGAACTCCCACTTATAGCCAGGTGGATGGGGATTTTACAGGAAAAAATATTCTAGAGAAGGTGATAGTTGGACAGTCTCCAAGACGGACTAGACATTCCAGGAAATTTTCCTGTGACTCAACTTCGTTTGTTGGGATGGGTATAGAAACAGGCCCTGAGTTTCTGATGGATTCTCCCAAGCTCAGTAGTAGCTTTAGGAAGACAGATTATGTCTCGCAGACAGAGGATCACTCCAATTTGAAGAAGGTAGATAATGCATCAGAAGCTGGTGATGAAATGAGTGACAGAGTTTATACAATTGACTCTTTTCATAGTGGGGCACCATATAATGGTTTTACAGAGTTCAAAGCTGGAGCTGGTGTTTGCGATGATTATGTAACCACTCCAAGGGAGTCAGGGAATCATGCTGATTTTGAAGATCCCTACATAAAAAAGCTTTACATGAGGCTTCAGGCACTTGAGGCTGATAGGGAATCAATGAGGCAAGCAATCATTTCTATGCGCACTGATAAAGCACAATATGTTTTACTGAAGGAAATAGCTCAACATTTGTGCAAGGAGATGTCACCAGAAAGAAAAATGACAGTGAGGAAGCCATCTATTGTTGGCAGCTTGTCACTCTTGTCAATTTTTAAGGTAATTTAAAAATAGAAATTGGTTTCTGTCAATACAATGCATGTGTTTCTTCCATATATCTGATGAGACAGACTCATATCCTATTTAATTTGTCCATTTTTTAGCTCAAGATTCTATTGAGATCATCTCTTCATTTGTCCTCCTGCTTATCATTGTTTTGCTTCAGTTAAAGATCTGTTGCAAGAGATTCCCACCAAACCAAATTGCAGTTTCCAAATTTTTGAAGATGCCTTATAGGCTAAATGGATTTATTGAAATTTTGGTTTTTGATGGAGTCAATGGTGTCATTTGATTTATGTAGCTGACCAAACCTACTAGGATAAAACTTGATTGTTATTTTCTTGCCTTACAAGCCAACTTAATAAGTGAATGCATGAAAAATTTTAGTTTGTTATTTAACAGCCAAAATCTCATGTTGGCCATTTCTCCTTTGATCTCTTGGAGGGTGCTTTTCCTCTCTGTGTATTGTTCCCTTGATCATTCTAGACATTGCCTTTGTCTTTACTGTCAATACCCTCCCCCCACAACCAAAAAATAAAGAAAAGCCCCCCTTGCTACTGTGAGCAGCATCTGGCAAATGCATGCTGTTTCACTGATTACATTGTTGAAAACACATATATTTAATGTTGAGACTATTTTTAAATGCCTATAACTCATGAGTGAAGATTTTGTCAACAGCACTTATGCTATTTTATCTTTCTTTTCGTGTACAGTGGATTGCATCAGTTGTTTTCTGGAGAAAGAGAGCCCATCAAATCAAGTAAGTAGACAGTAGCATATTTTCTGAAGGCTCAAAGTATAGCTTTACCTGATGCAAAATTATTTGTAATTTACTCTGTTAAGTGTGTCTTCTTCTGAAGTGAGCAAAATCAAGCATAATTCTCACTAACCCCTTAGCCAGAAATCATTTAAAGAGAATGCAATAGTTTAGTATTCAAGCAGTCCTGCTCATAAAGCACAACACACGGGAAACGGTATTTAACATTGTTACAGAATATCTATGTTTTTGAAGGTTCTTTATTTTCCTGTGAAACTTTACTTTAGTGGGCTTTGATGTTCAATGTGTTAATTACACTTGGCAATTGGCATGCACAGGATCAGATGTTTGATGTAATCATAATCTCCTGAAGAAATTAGTTTCTGGTTTGCAACAACAACAACATCGAGTGTAGTAATCTTTGAATAATAATAATATTGGAAAATATAAGTTCAAGGTGGAGAAAAGCCCTTATTAATTCTCTGGTATTGTGTCTGTTAATTATGCTAATATTTCTGATTGGGTGGGTTCAGTCTTCAGAGGGTATATTTGTTGTTTTTAACCTGGGGACAAAGAGAAACATTGTTAAGGGTATCCTTGAATGATTCGTTGACCAAAAATTATCCATCATCTAGAATGCTTTTTTGACTGCAGGTATATGTTCGGGCTACCATCCGACAGTGTTGGCTTGCTAATGCTCCTCGACAAGGGACCCCGTGTAAGGTCATGGAGATGTCTTTCAAGTACACAAGTGTGAGGAGATCAGTTTTCCAATTCCGGTAACAGCTTACAGGATAGGCTCATATGTGGGAGCACCAACTGAATCTTAATCACGCTATACGATGAGATTTTATTTTTTCATTTTTCCCCCTAGATTTTTCTTGCCAAAGAAGTGCTGTTTTGTGCAGTGTTCTTTTATTCCTTTTGTATGAAATCGAATGTAATTTGTTGGTTGATTGGTGAAACTTGGATATGATATGACTTGAGCATTCTCGCTCATATGTTTTGCTGAAGTTGAGCACGAGGTACATACTACACTGTATATGAAATATTCTTGTAAGTTTCCTCACTCTTGATGCAGTGCCTATTTTTTTTTTCTCAAGCTCAATCCCAGTGAGTGTGGCGTTGTTCTTTTGGGTTGGGTCTTGTACATTTAGACGTACCTAGCTTCTAATCCTCCGCACCTCAGTCTTCGTAGTGTAGAAACGATGGTCTTCTTGAATTTAAATGGAATATACATTTATTACATTTCTCAGATTCATATATAGTAGGTACTTTTTTCATATTGGCATGTCATGTTTTTCATTTTTTTGGTGCAAATCTCATTTTTCCAATAATCGAAATGTGTATGATTTATGAGATTAAGGACCAATAATGGGGTACGCCTCCGTTTTTCTGTTAGTTCCATCCCCACCCTTTTCTCTTCGGTGAATAGAATGGACACGTTTGAAAATAGAATATCTTCTAAAAAGATATTTTTAATAAAATTTTAATTATATATTATTTTCATCACAAAATAAATTTGTTGAAAATAATCTACATTTGTGACGAAATAATTATCTAACATAAAACTTTGACCTCTTTTGTGGGCGAAACGAATTTGCGGCTGCTCTCTCTTTGACCCATTCTATGCTAGTCATGACCGCGAGGTTCTTTGATTTGTAGGAAAGAACTCAATGTCTGACCAAAAAGAGGGGCGTGAAAAAAATGAGTGTTCCTCTATTGTAAATTACTTTGTCTGAAATTTGTTTTGCTTACAAAGAAAATTAAAGATCTGGTGCCGGGGAGAGAGGAGAGTAGGCTTAGATATAGATAAAGTGGCCTCAATAAGATTTAATAAGATTTGATAATTAATGTTAGATTCATTTTAGTGTTTGCTAAACTTACAGTTATTTAATTAAATAAAAAAATCTTGTATATGCAAAACATGCTCATTGTGAATAATACGCGTTATTTTGATGTTTTCTAACGAAAGAGTAATAAATAGAATTTCATTTTAAATATAATATCGTTTAACTAGGAAAATATAAGACAAAATGACAGTAGACTTACAGAAAAAATGCCAACATAAAAATGCATCTCTTTGAATGGCCAACCATTTCAGCTTGTTATGTTATAGTCTTCTAGACACTGCCAAGTATATAATTTTTTTTTTCTAATTTATCATTTGGATGCAAAGAAAAAGAAAAGAGAAAAAATTAAAATTAAGATTTAAGATATATTTTTAAAATTCTGCTTTTTTTAAAAATTAAAACTCTGTATTCTTCTTTATAATTTATATCTCATATCAAACATAAAGTAAATATCACTAAATCACAAATTTATTAGGACGAAAAAATATTATTTTTTTCTAATTATTTATTAGATAGAGCAATTTAAAAAAAAAAGAAATTATATCACTTTAATTATGACTATTAAATAAAACTATCAGTTTAAAAAAAAAATTTATGACCATGTCATTATTATTATCATTTAAAAAAATTAAATTTATAAAACAATTTGAATGAATTAAATCTGTGAGATAATCTTGATAAAAAAAAAAACAAAACGTTTTTATTATTAAGAATAGAAACGCGTTTCTTTGGGTTTGGGTTTTCGACGGCTGCACTAGAGAATAGAGGTTGTTGTGCGGTGCAGAGTGCAGACCAGAGTGACGGCAACGCTGAAAACCTCGGAATCCATAATGCCTAGCTTCAGTATGAGGAACTTGTTGTCCCATGTCAATAGAAGGACAAAGAAAAACAACAGAAAAAGAAACAGAAACAGAAGCATACGCAAGCTCAGAAACCAATTTGCTTCCACCAACCAAAACTGCATTGCCGATACAAATGAAGAACATGGGGAAGTAATCGAAGATATTGAGGAAGGTTTCTGCCTCAAAAGCTCTGCCCCATCACACACCCATGGCGTTCAACCCTTGGGCAATCTTTATATCAACCCAGGTTCGATCAACTCCAGAGACACAGGTTTAGGTAATCTCCATACCCTGACGGATGAACTTGTTCTTGAAGTTCTGGGGTTTTTGGGTGGCACCGGCTTGGGGGTTTTGGCGACTGTGAGCAAGTCTTTTTATGTTTTTACGAACCATGAACCCCTTTGGAGGAATCTTGTATTGGAGAATCTTAATGGCGGGTTTCGGTACAGTGGGTCTTGGAAATCTACTTATGTTGGTGCCTGTTACCCTTCATGTGATATCTCGAGTAATGCTGTTAAGAATTTGAAAGTGAGGGACTTCTATTCTGATTATCTCTTCCAGAGTTGGCTCTGTGCGAACCTTGAAATGAAACCCGAATGGTTGGAAAGGGATAATATAGTTCGAAAGAAAGGTATTTCAGTTGAAGAATTTGTGTTGAATTTTGAGGAGCCTAATAAGCCGGTGTTGTTGGAAGGGTGTCTTGATAATTGGGATGCATTGAGAAATTGGGATAGAGATTATTTGGTGCAGTTGTGTGGTGATGTTAAGTTTTCAGTTGGGCCAGTAGAGATGAAGCTTGGAGACTATTTTGGGTACTCGGATCAAGTTAGAGAAGAAAGGCCATTGTATTTGTTTGATCCAAGATTCGCTGAGAAGGTTCCAAAATTGGGTTCTGAATATGAAGTTCCTGTGTACTTCCGAGAGGACTTGTTTGGTGTTTTGGGCAATGAGAGACCTGACTACAGGTGGATTATTATTGGACCAGCTGGATCTGGATCATCTTTCCATGTTGATCCAAATTCTACTTCAGCTTGGAATGCAGTGATCAAGGGGTCCAAGAAATGGGTATTATTTCCTCCTGATGTGACTCCACCTGGTGTTCATCCTAGCCCTGATGGTGCAGAGGTCGCATCTCCTGTTTCAATAATTGAGTGGTTCATGAACTTTTATGGTGCATCAAAAAATTGGAAAAAGAAGCCTATTGAGTGCGTATGTAAAGCTGGGGAGGTTATCTTTGTGCCTAATGGGTGGTGGCATTTGGTGATCAACCTGGAGGAGTCCATAGCCATAACCCAAAACTATGTTAGTAGGTATGATTCTTTATTGCTTTCTGTAGGGTTTCAGAAGTTGATTAACAAAATACTGATTATATGAACTTCTGTGTATTAGCGGTAGAATTTTAATCTATATTTTTTAAGCTAATAATTTCCAAGAGTTTGATAAAGCTAGGGCAAGTCTCATTTGACTCAGTTTCTACATTGACTGGTGATGGTTTGTGGCAGTGATGAAAAGTTATATTTTTTTTATTTTTTCAAGAAGTAGTGCTAGTTTCTTCTTCTTTTTTTGTTTTCGTCAGTAGTTCTAGCTTGATACAGGTTTGACTTTTGAGTGGTATAATGGACTTAACTCGTCAGTTTTTGTACTGTAAGAAATCAAGTGCCTGATTTCATTTGAATTCATTAGATATTATATGATAGCAAAACCTGAGAATCTTGAGAAGCAGATAATTTGATGTAAGAGCAGCATGTCCTTTTGTGAAACATTTTGTCCGAAGACTCATTTTTAGTTGTTGATGGTAAAACATCCATTGGCATCTCAAAATGTGGCAATTTAGAGTATCACCTTTGGCCAGACCTGGAAAATTTATATGAACCTACCTGTATTGCAGTTGTGAAGGGTCAGTAAATGGTTATTGCTTCCCTTGGTTTGTAATAGCATAGGTCCATCATCCATCTCTGCTCATTTTGGATCGAGGTGGGTTATTGCAGCTTGCATGAATTATCCTTTATAATTGGAAATCATGGTCAGGGAGCATTTGTCATATGTATGCCTAGGCGGAGTATTGCGTTGGTTAGATGCTGGGTTAAGTCACCTATGATACTGGCTTGAAGCCACAAAAGTGAAAGAACTCCTTCACGGAATTACTTATGTACTCCTGAACCTTATCTTCATGCTGACAGAAAGTTCATTTTTTCTTCCTGTAGCTAATGCCTAAAACAGATAAATTTCTTATTTAAACTACTATGATATCTGAAGGCCCATTTGTCTTCTGATATAATCAGCATATGTGCAGAATGCATATCTTGTTAGCAATAGCATGCTTGTACTTGGCTTAATAACATGAATAATTATTGAAACTCATGAAATGAACTCAATAAATTAATGCTAATAACATAATGATATTTTCATTTGTGTAAGTATTTCAAAGTTGGTTTTGGCTTTGTATTTTGCATGTGCATTCGGTAATGTCAAATGTTGGTGGTCATTTTTTCTTTTAGAGTAATGTTGGTGGTTTTTTTTTTCTTTTTTTAAGACTAATGTTGGTGATTATTTGTTGCAGGAGAAATTTGTTAAATGTCTTGGATTTTCTTAAAAGGCCGAATGCTAGCACACTGGTATCGGGAACAAGAGATCGAGTGAATTTGTATGAGAAGTTTAAGAATGCTATCGACACTTCTTTTCCTGGAGCAATTGATGAACTGACCCAAAAAGAAGAAGAGAAAAAGATCCAGCAGAGGAAACTTTCCTTCTGGGATTCTGTCACTGATGCCAACGTGGGAGCTTTCCAGTTCTCTTTCTAGAGAAATACATACATGGAAAACTAATGTTGCTGATCCTCATTTCAGATAGATGATATAAATCAGTTTTAACATTTTGATTAGTTTTTCATTGATTGTACTCTTTCAAAATTTTTTGTAAGGTGTTATCAATGCCATAACGATCTGCCGTTTTTTTGGCTACCTATTGTAATACTTCTTCTAATTATCAGACTGGAGCACCCATGGATTTCCACTGCAGATATATGCTTGATGAAGGATGACCACAGAAATGAGAGGGAGAGAGCTAATTATTTGATGATTAGGAACTCAACTTGCATTTCCTGGTCATAACAAGTGACACTAAACACAGGCCCAACTGAAATACCAAATTTTTAACTAGAAATGATAAATTTCAAGTGGGGTTCTCATTGAAGTGTAGTGTTCCTGGCCTGGAACTGTGACAAAGGTGTAGCTGTTCCCTGGAAACTGCTAGACATATTCTCACCAAAAAAATGCTTTGGGGAGCTCCTGATAGCCTTTCAGAGAGCTCCAGAAGGTAATTTTACACGATACAGTTAGCAGAAAATGCAAAAAGGAAAAAGGGGAGAAGGTGGGGAGCACAAAAGCTCCAAACTTTGAATAGCATGCTTCTATGGTTCCATTAGCGTTCAATCATATTTTCTTTTTTGTGCCGATTCTGAACCCCGAAACATGATTGTCGGAAATGAGCAGTACTATTAACTCAATTCTGAAAACGCTGAGACTGAAGAATCCCAAGCTTGTGCTGCTGGAGTCGTGCTCCAAACTTTCGGACCTCAAGATCATCCATGGCCATATGATAAGAACCCATGTCTTCTTCGACGTCTTTGCAGCCAGTCGTCTGGTTGCTTTCTGCATAGACTCAACCGTAGGAACAAATTTACTGGATTACGCCATTAGGGTCTTCTCCCAAATACCAAATCCCAATCTCTTCATCTACAACGCGCTGATCCGCGGCTGTTCCTGCAGCGAAAACCCAGCCAATTCGTTTCATTATTACATCCATGCGCAACGCGTAGGTCTCCTGCCTGATAATATCACCTACCCATTTTTGGTTAAGGCGTGTGCTCAGCTGGACTCTGCAGCTATGGGCACTCAAGCACATGGTCAAATCATTAAGCATGGGTTTGAACAAGATGCTTATGCCCAAAACTCTCTTGTTCATATGTACGCTGCAGTTGGGGATATAAAAGCTGCAAGTTCCATTTTTCAGAGGATATATCGCTTTGATATAGTCTCCTGGACTTCCATGATTGCGGGTTATAACAAATGCGGGGATGTTGAACCTGCACGTGAACTGTTCGAGAGAATGCCGGAGAAAAATTTGGTGACATGGAGTACAATGATCAGTGGTTATGCCCGGAACAATCGTTTTGATAAAGCAGTTGAACTGTTTCAAGTTCTTCAAGCGGAAGGAGTGGTGGCAAATGAGACTGTCATGGTGGGTGTGATATCTTCATGTGCTCATTTAGGGGCTCTTGCAATGGGGAAGAAAGCCCATGAGTATGTGGTAAGAAATAACTTGACTGTGAATCTGATTCTTGGAACAGCTATTGTTGACATGTATGCAAGATGTGGGGATGTTGAGAAAGCTATTGAGGTTTTTGAGCAACTGCCAGAAAAGGATGCCCTTTGTTGGACAGCTTTGATTGCTGGACTAGCCATGCACGGTTATGGAGAGAAAGCACTTAAGTATTTTTCTGAAATGTTGAAAACGGGGCTTGTTCCTAGAGACATCACATTTACTGCAGTATTGACAGCCTGCAGCCATGGAGGACTGGTAGAAAGGGGTATGGAAATATTTGAAAGCATGAAACGAGATCATGGGGTGGAGCCAAGATTGGAGCACTATGGATGTATGGTTGACCTTCTTGGCCGTGCAGGGAAGCTGGCAGAGGCAGAGAAATTTGTTCTTGAAATGCCTGTGAAGCCAAATGCTCCAATATGGGGGGCATTGCTAGGAGCTTGCCGGATTCACAAAAATGTTGAAGTTGGAGAAAAGGTGGGAAAGATTTTGATCCAGATGCAGCCAGAACACAGTGGCTACTATGTGCTTCTCTCAAACATATATGCACGCACGAATAAGTGGAAAGATGTTACTAACATGAGAAGAATGATGAAGGAAAAAGGAGTTAGAAAGCCACCTGGATATAGCCTCATTGAGATAGATGGGAAAATTCATGAATTTAAAATTGGAGATAAGTCACACCCAGAAATAGAGAAAATAGAAAGAATGTGGGGAGATATAGTCCAAAAGATAAGATTAGCAGGATACGTTATAAATACAGCTGATGCATTGTTTGACATAGATGAAGAGGAAAAGGAAGATGCACTTCACAGGCACAGTGAGAAGCTGGCCATTGCATATGGAATTATGAAGACTCGAGCTCTTGCACCAATTCGGATAGTGAAAAACTTGCGTGTCTGTGAAGATTGTCACACAGCTACGAAGCTGATTTCAATGGTTTTCAGAGTAGAGTTGATTGTGAGAGATCGAAACCGATTCCATCATTTTAAAGAAGGTACATGTTCTTGTATGGATTATTGGTAAAGAGCCATGTAACCTTTTTCCATACTCAAAATGCTCATTAGATGCATGACAAATAGGAGATGCCCTAGACAAGTTTATTTTTCTGTCAAACAAGTTCTTTATACTCATTTTGATAATCCAAATAAAACACCAAAGCTTGGAGTCCACTCAGCATATGACAAGTGAGTAACATGGCTTGATGATGAGGTTGAAGGTCGTTACTACACTATCTTGATTTTTTTATTTTTTTCAGGATGCCCATACCATTGATGAGTTGTAAAAAATAATATAACAACATTCTTTGTGAAAAACTTCTTTTTTTTCTTTTTATACAAGTGTGAAAAACATCTAAAAGCATATTACTTTTAATCATTTTGATTACTTGAAAATAAAAACTTAAAATAAACGAAAAAATGTATTTAAAACTCATGTCTAGTTTACAAGTTTTGTTAAAAGAGAAATACTGTTGAACTCGAATTCTGTGCCAAAAGTTTTGGTTGAATAGAGAAAAAACTGAAATTTATTGTTAAATCTTACTGCTAAATGATGCTCACCCTGGCTTATTCGGTCAAAATTTAGGAAAAAAAAAAGTTGGACTAAGTAGCAAAACTGTTGTTAAAAAGATACTAAAAATTTCACGGGAGAATTAAAAACAAATATCAAGTTAATTATTAGGGAGAAAGTCATTTAATTCAAAAGATAAGTTATTTTAAAAAATATTCTTAAAGAATTTATTTTAAAATTTTGAATTTGTTTAATATTATAATTTGTAAAATAAAATATTTTAAAAATATAATTATAACAATGTTATTTAATAAACTACTGATTTCCACTGTAAAGTTGATTGCAGCAATTTAAAAAAAAAAAAAAACTCTTCACCTCTTAAAATTAATTCTCAAATTCTTAAGGTGAGAAAATCACATTAAATAACAACGGAGATAGCCAACATGATTTTACTAAAGAGTAAACACAACATGATCGTGTCGATCTCAAACCTCAATAACCTCTTGAAACCGATTCTGGATGCTTGGGAATCTCAAAGAAACAAGCTGTAAGTGTGATTATCAGGTCTTTAAACATAATTAACTTAATTGACGATTTTCACGTTTCATACAATATTATACTTTCAATAATTTTGAGGAAGCAAAAAAAAAAAAAGTTTTAAAATAGAACCAAAGGTCAATTTCCCATTGTACCCATAATTTTTACGAGCAAGGTTCTAATCATGGACTTACATGAGAGTAAATATTTATAACCATAGGATTAAAAAAATAGGTTTAAATTTTGATAAAGAAAAATGTTAGATAATTAAAATTATTTTGTCAAGCATGTGAATTGACTCATATTTTTTCTGTATAAAACGCAATTATTACGACCCAAACTCATGAAGAAAGCTCATTCTAAAATACTAATGGATGGAAATATCTTATAATTTAAGTATCACATTAAACCTCTTATTCTACTCAATGTGAGACATAATAGTAATCATAGGGATAACAAATTATAAATTTATTAAAATCTTTTTATTTGATTTTTTTTCAATGATTACCCACTTATACTATTCTCTTTAAAGTATACCCTATAATTTAAAGGATCCAATTCTAATAAATAATGAAAGCATAAGTTGTACTAGTAAATTTTTTCGTAATAAGCGTAAAGATTGAATCAAATCTTTATCAAAATAAGTTTATGGAAGAGACAAGAGTAATTAATCACTTATGAAACCAACATTTTTAATAAAGTTATAAAAGGAAGCGTGTATGGCTAAGATAGATCTCTTAAAATTTTATTTCATTTAATTAATTGTAGTTAACAACAGCGATTAGTTTATTTTTAAAAAAATTGGTATAAATTATTGTCTTAGAAGTAAATATGACTAAATAGGCAATTATATTCTATCACCAAGAGACTTGCATATGTTCATGCCTACCTTTAGATGCAGGTTCGTCCGCAACTAATAGGGAAAGTTTTCCCAGATTCGTTTGAATCTTAACATGTTTTAAGATGGCAGGACTTTTGGCCGCAAATTCGCAGTCCATGATTTTCAGTTCGAATTCATTTATAAACAAGGAGACAATATTACAACAAAGAAAATATCGTGATTACTCAATCCAAATAATTACGTATCCAAGTGCCTAGGACTAAAAGTACAAGAATTCATCAAGTGCCCAGGACTAAAAGGACAAGAATTCATTATAGATTTTCTTCCCCTGAAATGAGGTTGCAGTTCAGTACTCCTAAATGAAGATTCAAAATTCACCAACTGCTATAATTCACAATTGGCATAGATATTACAAAGTTCTTGGTTGGAACATGTTCCTCCAGATAGATATAAAAATACATTGTTCCTTTTATTTTTCATTTACTGGAGGGTTAAGGGAAGGGTAACTGGGTAGGCATTTAAATAAGTAAATTAGTCAGCAATGTGATGAAAATCAAGTTCCTTGTTTTGAGGATGATTATACAGGGGATAGAGAAGCTATATAAGAACCATCCGAGTACTTTAAGCCTTTCAGTGAACATGACCACAAGCAAGAGGTGACCACGGCTTCTGGAATGCCAAATGTACCATGGCAGTTTTGCAAGCTTTCACTACCTGCAGCTCTAGATTCTGACTTCTCACAAGTTGATTTTAAAGCAACATTCAAGCCAATTGAGCTAGGTTCCGTCACAAAACTGTAAGTCACAAGATAGAATCAAACATTTAGGTTTCAAATAACAAAATGCATGATGCAACTTGTTTTAATCTTTTAATTAGATAGAGTGCAGCACCAATCCATCACATCTCTTAATAATGATCGGAGTTTATATTCTAATGCTCATGAAATTCTGCTTATTTTATGGAGCTCCTCGTGACACAACAATCGGCAGGTTGACAAAGACAACGAAGCCCTACTGTGAAAGAAAAAGCTCAATGCAGCTGAGATAGTATGTAGGGAGAGTGGGAGGAAATAAATGGAATTCCAGATCATGTAAATTCTATCATTTTTTTTTTGGGCGTTTTTAAAGCAATAATATAAATTCCTTTGAACCTAAAAATATACCCAAGTTTTCTCATTCACAAATTGGAAAGCCTCATTACCAGAGATCCGCCCATAAACAATACGGCTCCTTTAACCCACAAGCCATAGATCCACACTATCGGCTCACCACAAGCTCCAGGCAACCCCCTAATCATAGGGGAAAATGTTTGTTGCATATCACTTTGTTCACACCATTACTTACGCCACTTTATTTGAAGAGAAAAAAGAGAGAGAAAGTGTGTTGGAATTGTGTTTCTTTTATTTTATTACTTAAAAAATAATGTAAGAATGGTATAGTAAAAATGGTGTGCAAATAACATTGTTGAATCATAGGAGACTGGGCCCGGGTTGATTTGTCTGCAAAAGCAGGGTTCATCACTCAGTAGTGCTCTTCAAAGCTAAATTTTGGTTACTCGGCTATGCATATATACTCAAATTCTCCTCCATTATCCTCCAATATGCGGCTTGTGCAAGGTCAGGGAGAGAGCTAGTCTTAACCTTAAGCCCAGTTGTTTGGGGCAACTATATATGAATAACTAATGGTAACTAAATGGTGTTGACCACATGAATTTTGTCCTACATAAACGATTCAATTCAACTATGTAACAAGTAGCACCAAGCAAAAGATGCCATACCTTGCCTCAAAGCTTCTTCCTTCAGAAGACATCAATGCGGATACACCACAAATAATCCATGGCGGAAGAAATGCATCCTTAATTTCTATGCTACAACAAAGACCATCTGATGAACCTGCTGCAGATTCACCATCTTTCCATATAGATCCATTATAAGAAGCAGCAATATGTTCAGCCCTTCTCATCTCCATGCATTTAATCTGCAAAAGAGAATCATATAGATTCCAATCATGTGTTATATAACAACTAGCAAAAGAAAAATAACTAGTGTAACTTCAAACATGTGAGGAAAAAGAAAGAAATTATAACTTCCAAGTAATGATTCCTCTAGTTGGTTTTCTGGAAGATAACGAGATATTTAACATAGTCCAGTGCACAGATTTCAAAAATTAAACAACAACTAACAATAATATTTGCCACACAAAAAGAAACACTACTCTAGAAGCGCTAATCCTATTGCTTGCTCAAGTAATCTACATTAAAGGGTTAGTATGAATATGACAGTTCAATAGTTTACTTTAACATTAGTTAAGACAAAGTGCAGAAATAGGACATGGAAAGAACAAAAGAAAAGAAAAAAAATGAAGTTGAGAACTTATTACATACATCAGGAGAAGACAAAGTGGCATTTTGAAACGGCACAGGAGAGCACAATACAGGTACGTCTGCACCAACCAGTGAGGTCAAGAGAGATCTGCAGACAATAAAAGCTAATCAGCAACAAGATTAAAAAATATAAGGGTAAACATAAAGTCTAACCCAATGAAGTATGTAAAACTGGATAGGAAGCTACTAAGAAAGTTAACCGTCAATAACTTAGTTGTATGGTCACCTGTAATTTAGTAAAAGGTCATATAAACCATGTACATTGTTGTTGCCACTGAAAACCAGCAAAGATTCTGGGCTATTATCAATATCAGACAAGGATCTTAATCGTCGAGTCTGCATTATTTGAACATAAAAATTAAAAAGTATATCTATAACTTATATATGGGACAATCAATTATTAACATGAGAACATGTGAGAGACAATTCTGATATGAAAAACTTTTAGATACTTCTATCAATGAAATGGTCATACATCACATAGTTTAGTTAATACTCATTGGGAGCCAACAAAGAAGGTGGTTCCAGTGTAGACTTAATAAAATCACCAAGAGATAAGCACGCATGTCAGGAAATTGTTCACCATGGTCATTGCCAGGGATTAATTCAGATAACCCATAGAAAGACATGCTATATGAATGGCATATAGATACAATCATACAAACCTGCCCCAGGTTATGCTTCTCTATTTCTGATAGTTCAACCAGATCTTCAGTAGTGACTTGCTCCACTTTGGAATGGCAAAGAGGCATTGAGAAACAAACATCCTAGTCAAAAGGGTATGCAACCAAAAATAAGTTCATACATCATCGCCAAAATAAATATTAAGGAGAAAATTGCAGTATAATAATTATAAAAAATAATTCAATGGAAGAAAAGGAGGTCCTGGTAAACAAGCAGCATACAAGGAAGCCCTCAAAAAATATAAAACCAGAAGCATTTAAAAATTATAATGAAGATTTTCGTTACTTTAACCAAAATTTTCGTTGAACAAGAAATATGCTATCAATGAAAAATTACTCTCACCCTTCAGCAAACGTTACAGAAAAGAACAAACTTCAAAAGAAATTATATGAAACAGAGTGGATGGTAGGAGTGACTAGTGACTTATAAATAAACTGCACACATCACAATACGAGATATGAGTACTTCTTACATGCTCTCTTAACAATGATCTTAAACCTCTGGTTGACTGAGAGATATAAGCACTGCACGAGCATTTGGATCTCCCAGAGCTGTCACCGCCAGTGAACATCACCACAAACTGGGAAGTGCAAACTAGAAAATGGAAGAAAAAAAAATAACACAAATTTCTTCCTATATAAATAAATAAATAAATATAAATGCACAATGAAGTCAGAAGGTTCAAAGAATAGCAAAATTAAGTCTATGCATTAATAATACCACAGGAAGCTACATAAAAAAAAGAAACAAGTGTATTTTGATTATGATAGTTGATCATTATGTAGAAACAATCTAGATTACATATCATGAAGAACTGACATTAATGAGAATCCAGGAAAACAGAAAAGGCAACATGTAAAAGCGTAGTATGAACAAATTTCTATAATCATTATAACTGCATCTGACAAAAAAAAAGACAATTATGTATAATTACCATAAAAGATGCCACAGATGTTATTTCGAAGCATGTAATAGAGGTCCCGGAGGATTCTTCCCAAGCCACTTGTCGTTTCCTTAAGAACTCCAATTCTATTTCATAAAAGGGAAAAATGGAACTTAAGGAAATAGAGAAAGGAAGGGGGCAAAGAAGAGAGTGAGAATGGGGTAAGTTGAAAGATGCTTGACAAACCTCCATCTGCTGTTGATGAGCTCAACACTGATATGAGAGAAGGTGGCAGAATGGATTGAGGATACATCCATGAATGCAAAACTTTAAGGCCCTGGGAACCTCTCATATTTTGACCCTCAAAAGGACAATGTTGGGAGATTAATTGAGGCACAGTATCACGCATAACTGACCTATGTATCCTGAAATTTGGAAATCAAAATAGCTTTCACAGAAAGACAACAATGGACACAAGGATAGCTGACACCAAAGCAAGCAGGCAACAAACAATCCAAACAAATTACATTAATAGGTGCTGTATCAACACAGCAAAAGGATAAAGAGAACAGTCTGGTTTCCTCTTCAAGGTATCGATGCATATGCAAAAACTGTGGAATGTAGACAAAACAATTTTTTTACAATAGAAACATGAAAATTTAACATATCATAGTTAGACTAAAATACAAAAAGAGGAATTATGTAAGCAATGTATTACCTTGTTCATTCAAAAATTGAAAATAGAAAGAACATACAAAAATGACAAGCAAGCCTTATCCTGCTAGGTGGGTGATATGTACAAGGAAATTAGTGATCCTAAGCCCTTCAAAGGTTATACTAGAAGGCATAAATAGATATCAGTAACAGCAGTTGGGTAGTATACTAGTTATGGTTAATGTATTGTGTAGGCAATTTCGTATTGTGTTGGCAGTTTCTGTATTGTGTAGACAGTTTCGTATTGTGCAGGCAGTTTCTTATGAAAACAGTTTCTGCCTTGGTGGTTAGGAGCAATTATTGAATTGTAATAAGAGGAAATCCTCAATTAGGAAGGGGTACGGTGGAATTAGGAAGTAGAAGGCTGAGAATATGTTCTCAGAGAAGGAGATTACTCCTTGAAGGGGAAATTACCTCTAGTATACTGACTTATTCAATAAAGCAATCTATATTTTTCTTAAACAGAATTCCTCCATTGTTCCTATTTTTCTGTAATTGATTGATTGAAGAATCCAGGGTTATAACAGTGGGTCAGCTATGTGGACCAAACAATGCCATTGGGCACTACCCAAAACCAAAGTTCCAATAAATTCATTGAGTAAAGTCTTTTTAATTGTTTCTCTTAAAATTTCTTTGGTCTTCCTTTACCCCTTCTTTTCGCTCTAGGGGCATTGTTGGTCTTCTCCTCACATGACCAAAACACCTTAAATGAAATTTTGCCATCTTCTCCTTAATAAGTGCTAATTATAGGCCAAAAATAATATCCAAGAAACATACTCATAGGTGCTAGTGGGATAAGGCTTGGTTGTTGTTGTTGCTGTTATATTATGCAACATGTATGATAAATGCATTAGTTCCATCAACACTATTCTTATCTCATCAAATACCAACCTTTTTCTTTTCAATTTCTGGAATATCGTGAAACTGGACTCACAACACATAGCCCAAAACAATAATTTTGTATTCACTAAATAAACATGTGATGTTAGTGCGACATAAACAATGACATGAGGACAACCTAACTGTCGTATGTTTTGCCAAGTTTTAGCTGCAGGTGCATCTATCTAATGTTGACAGAAATCCAAGTGACTTGGCATAGCAATGTTTGGTAAGGAATTCATCAGCCTTTATACGAGCAGTGAGCATAAAACTAATTGATCTTTAAAGCTTAAACTATAGAGGCATAAAGGGAACCAGGAAATACTCCACCCTTCCAATATAGAAACTATGAATCTCAGTGCAAAAACTTTTAATTCACTCCAGTGCATCCTACCAATCTTGATGCCAAGATATTAGTCCATCCTATGCACTCACCAATTCACAGGAGAGGAGGAGACCACCCGCATACTGGTTTTTAGAGTAAGATCCAGAGGAGCCTTATGGCCAGGTACATGGTATTCAGAGAAGAAATTTCCTGTAAAGGTTGATGTCAAATCTCCACATCTTTCAGATGAATCAGCAGCTAAACCATTACTGGCATGTGGTTCAGGTGCAGCTAGTCCTCTTAATGCTTTGCCCTATAAAAAATTAAGTGATAACCTACTAACAATACAGAATTTGTAATCTAAGTAAACAAAGAAAAAAGGTCTTCCATTGTATACCATATCAATAGCTGCCAAGCCAGAAGATCTATCAGCAGCTGATGAAAGCTCAGCAACACTAAGAAACTTTCCTTGGCTGCACTTTTCAATTGTTTGACAAGCTTGAAATACACCATCTTTGCTAACTTCACTTGAAGCAACAGAATTCTCCAAGCTGCCAACAATTAGGAATAGAATCAAAATAGGGAATAATCAACTGTTAGACGAAGAAAATGCATAGACTATGAGGCAAACCATGAAATTCCTTGCTGTCTCTTGGCAACTGAATTAGAAAAGAATGAAAGATCCTTCAGGTTATTAGTTTGCTCCAAAGATGGATTTTCCTGGACATAGGAACAAGGTTACTTTGTTCAATCTCAACAACATTAACAATCAAAAATCAATTATTTAAATTTTAATGAAGATGTCAACTGACCAAACTAAATGAGTCATGAGTAGGGAAAATATAATAACCTTTGCATTTTCTTTTCCAGAGACAATTCTAAACCTGGACTTCTTGGCAGGAAATACTTCATCAACACGTGTGTCAATGTATCTTGGGGTCCTTGACAATCCTGGTTTTTTAAACCCATTATCCACCTCAGTGGTGCTGCAAACATAAATCAAGCAAGTTCACAGAAAATTATGAAATAACAAATTGGAAGAGAAGCAGAAGAAGCTTACTTTGTAGAACCAGTCAAGGGGGATGGAGATTCATCAGTAAGGTCCACGACATTTGCCCGCTTCAACTGTTCTCCCTGCCAAGCATGTATAGATATGAGAATTTTTGCCCCCACCACAATTCAGTTACTAGTTGTCAATATGGAAAGAAAATATTCTTGGAATCTTAAATTGAAACTGTGCTATGACTATATGTGGATGGGAAGCATTAAGCTACAAACTCCATTTCACTTGAAATGAGAAATAAGCAGATGTAGTACAACATAATGAATTATGGAGGTGCAACTCATAACAAAAGCAATGCATGGGGAAACAATAACTCATTCTGATACTTCAAAATAAAAAATAAATAAATAAATAAATAACTATGATTCACTCCCAAATCATAAGCCTGGGAGATATTTTACTCCAAGGCAACCACCTATACATCATCCTGATACTTGAAATACGCTTTTTAGCATGCATCTAGCTAAGAAATAAGCATATAAAACAAGTAAGCCTTGGAATTAGTAAAAATAAAATTTAAAATATAAACTTATAACGACATTATAGGTTCTACTGAAACATCGGCAATGAATTCACATCACATTTCTGATAAGGATTCCAACGAATTGAATAACCAAAGCATTTCCATCAGAACAACACAAATTGAAGGCTTGAATTGAAGTCCAAATAAATATAAATTGAGGTCACGACTCAGGAGCCTAGAAGCTTACCCTAAGTTCTAACGGTGTCTTTCTTTTAACCATGTTGCCACCTTTGAGAGGCCCTGCACCGATGCGATGAGAGCTAGAAGGTAAAGAACTCGGTGTGGCTACTTTTGCCATGCCTTGGTTTCGAATACGACAACCGCAACTAGTCTACCGATCAAAGCACATCATAAAGATTTATCTATAAGTGGTAGGTTTAGTAAGCGTGAGAGAATCTGCAATAGATTTCAGGAAATCATATTTTCGGCAGTGAAAGAACAAGCAAATATCCTGAATGTAATGAGTCATAAGTATAAGAGCAAAGAAATGCGGGTTCATGATCAAGATTTTTCAGTACAATGAATTAAGAATAAAAGAAAAAATTAAAAAAAAAACTTGTTAACGAGGCCTAGTGATAATCGTATCAAACAAAAGGTGAATCTGGTCTTTACCTCTGAGAATAATAAATTTTCCGAGAAAATTCGAAGTGCACGGTGTGGTCGAAGAAGCGCGACCACCAGAGCAAGAGGAAGAGGGACGGAGTGAGAACTGAGAAGTGAGTGAGTGGGCCGAAACGAGACCAAAGTGGAAATTTTGCGGTAAAGTTATTTGCGCTTGCATTTAAAAAATGAAATTTCATTTCCCTCCTGTTTATGACGCCGTTAGGGGATAGCGATGCCGTTCGTGACCGTTCCTAATGTTGCAATTTTGATTTTGTATAATCGGGGATTGGGGTTGCCACTTTCGAGGGCCAGTTTTGAATGAAAAACTCGTACATCTATTAATCAAGTTTAATTATATTATTATGGGGTATTTATATTTAATCTTAAATAAAGCATGCCTATACCTCAAGAGATATTGATTTAGTAAAAATGAAGATTTGTTTATAGAATAATTTAAATAAACTGAATCTCTTAAAAATACTTATAATTTATACAAAAAAAAAATATAACATGCTTATAAAGGCTCTTTTAATCTTTTATAGAGGATAAGAAGCTAAATTGATTCAATCATGGAAGTGTAATGTGCAAGATCAAGTTTACATAATTTTTTTCAGTAATAATGCTATTTGTATAATATTTTTATTATATTTATTTTTATATTATTTTTTAAAATAATAAAATAAAAAAATACATATTCTAACATATTTTCTTTATATCTTTTATTTTTTAAATAAAAAAGTGTAAGAAATTGTGTAAAAAAACATGTCTTTCCTGACTAATGGGATCAATATTCCATCGGTAAAGCATTCCATCTTTAGTGGAGCTTACTGGAGAGCATGCTCTCGCCAGTTCCAAAATCCTGGCACTCAAGTATGTGAATTTTTGTTTTCAGTTTCGTTTAATAAAAACTACTGTCAATTTTTAAAAGCTTTTTATTTTAATTCATTATTAATGTAAAAAAATTTATATTATCATCCGATCATATGTTATTATTGTTTAATATTTTAAATAATTATTATTTTAGTCAATTTATTTTAATAATTTAGTAATTAATAATTAATAATAATGTAAAATTTTTTACACTAATAATTGACAAAAATTAAACTCTTTTCAAAACTTCAGTATTCCTAAAAGGTTTGATTTTGAATTAAAACCCATGCATGTGATATAAAAATAGAGATTATTCTTGTACTCATTTTTTTAAGTGTTTATCATGATAAGTTAACAAATATTTATTGACTATGATTATAATTAATGAACTTTAAATATTTATTATAAAAAATAAAAATCAATTAATGTTTAATAACTCAATATTAATAAAAAAATTATATATCCTGATAACTCTTAAAAATTATAAAAGAACAGGTTGGATATTGAAATTAGAGATTTACTGTACAACATTCTCCCAACAATAGGAAGAATGAATGAACACCAACATTAATGTTGATTGCCATGCATGATTTTATGCAAGAAGACAACAGCCTATGACTTATAAATTTCACTTTGACCTGCTCCTGGATCATGATCCATTAAAGTGCAGTTTCAGGCAAAAACATAAATCACCTGGGCTTCATAATTTTAAAATTCAAAGTTTTTTTTATCTCTCTTTAATTGTACTTTCAGCCAGAGAATTCAAATTCATAATAAAATCAAATATGAATGACATTTTTTTGGTCCACTAGATATAAAAAATTTTAACTGAAAAATTCAATACTCAACTAATGTTTATGTTTTTTAAGATTAATGCAGAGTATTTCCAAATCCATCTCATTGGTGCCACCCCCAGTCAAACACTCTGTTTCTGGTCATTTTGACGCCAAATTGTAACTACCAGCACAACCCAAAATTCTCTCAACTTTTCCCATTTCATCCCCATCACCAACCCCATATGTAAATATGTATGTATATAGTTGACAGGCAAATTCGCACTTGCCCTCGTTACTACCTCCAAATGGTCACGAATATTTGGTTTGTAGGATTTAAGGAGGAGAAGAAACAAAAACAGAGGAGTGAGGAGATTTTGTATGGAACATAGTTGAAGTAGTTCGTAGTTTTGGATTGATATTTGGAGGAACAGTTTCAGAGGGGAGAAAGTGCGACATGGAACACTGATTTGACATCTAACCTTAAAAAATTTTGTTCTCTGTTTTCAAATTATGAAGGGATAGTAATTTCCTGTTTATGGCTCATGCAACTCCCATTTCGTCTTTGCAGAAATATTTGGCAAAAATGTTTTCGCTCTAGTTTTCATATTTATGGCAAGAAAACATCTACAGAAATCAGCTGGCGCTCACACAAAATCTACAAAATGCATTAACGATTGGAAATCAACAGAATGTCCTCTAGCTCTAGGCCCTACGCTATCCATAAAACCCTCAAATTTTGCCTCTCGTCCACTGTAGTAATGGTGCTCATATTCTCCATTTTCTGACAGGTTACCTTCATGCCAGAGCCAGGGTCGCTTGGAGAATAGTTGGCAGCTGCCGCAGATGCGGGGTTCCCGGTTAACTGCTGCACGAGGCCCATAAATTCTTCAGGCTTGGCGTGGATGACCCTGGGAGATCTCAAATGCACTATAACCGGAGAGCGACTTTGATGTGCAAGGTGCTGCTTCTTGATCTTTTATGGAGTTCATGCTAACCATGAGAGCTGCAGGCTTTGGACCCTGCAATTGCCTTCTTGCGTGGGAATCCATTTTCCTACAGTCTGTGTACTAATTCACGAGCTACAGAAGATGTTGATATATGGTGATGATTCGTTTCTTCCCCTTGAATGAACTCTATGATTTCATAATTTGAGAATTGGCGTAAGGAGGAATGGAAGGGCTTGCGGGTATATATAGTGGCGCTGCGGGGAAGGGAGTAAGGAGGTTTAGTATGCGAGTGATGGTGGTGTTGGTTAACAAAAGACAAGCACTGTGGTCTAGTCTAATCTGATTTCGTCTACTCTGCATTATACAATATATTTTGTTGGTGCTTTTGGACTTTTAGATGCCGATCTGGAGAAAAAAAATTGCCGTCTTTCGTAGAATTTTGCCGATTGAGTTGGCATGGAGTATTTCTGTTTGTCAAAATTCGGTTGAAAATTTAAAAGGAGAACGGAGTTTGACAAAGATTGTTACAGACGTCAAAGTCTTCCCATGCATTGTGGACATGTTTTCTTCTATTGACCGATTATAAATGGTTAATTCAATGGTTAAGAAGTGATCATTCAAAAAGCGCTGGCTTCTCTTTCTTTTTAAATTTTTTTTTGGGGAAAGTATTTTGAATATTTTAATCGTGGACAATTTGTTAAGTCTACTCGCTACTCCTGTAGCTATTTTCATAGGTTAGGACTTACGAGTCAAAAGAGTCTTCACCATTCAGTTTTATCTATTTGGACTACGAAAGTTTATCATTAATTGATTATTTTAAAATTTTAAATTATTAGATAAAAATATATGATTAATTTTATATTTTAATATTTTTTTTATGTAAAAATTTTTTAAGTTTAAAACGTGAACAAGATCTACCTTACTTTGTGTTCATTTAACCGTAAAAATTCTAATATCAAAATTATAAATTAATTATTTAAAAAATTTAAGTTTAAGTAAAGATATATAAATAATTTTATATTTAAATAAAGTTCTAAACTTACTAATAATCTTTAGAGAAATTCACTTTATGTGTGATTAGTATAAAATAATGTTTTTATATTATATTATTAAATGCGTTTCACTTAAATTTATATGATTTTCAGTTTCATTAGAATTTGAGTTCTCTAAAAAGTAAAAACATCCCTTGCTATGACATGACTGTTCTGATTCACGCTACCACTACCATTTCGTCTGGGCTCTTGTTCATTCTCCAAAGCATGTGTTCCTCAAATTCCCTGTTCGAAGGGTACATGGCAGGCCAAACCAAACATTTTTGGTCCAAGGACACTCGAGTAAAAGATTTTCATTGTTTATGGTATGTGGCCACTCATTTGGCTTCTTTAAAGTTGTAGAGCATTTACTATGACTCTCCACAAATTGGCTGGCTGCATGTTGCAACATTGCATAGCCAGAATTGCAAGTTGTTTATGACACTGCAAACTCCATTTGCAGAGAAACATCCACACCCGTTTATATTTTTTTTTATGGGTAAAATATAATTAATATATTTAAAATTTACTCTAATATCAAATTATTTTTTTAAAAATTTGTTTGTTTTATTAAATTTTTTTAAATTTTGATATGAGTTAAAAACGTTAATTTTTTATTAAATAAAATGAACGTTAACATTTAATTTCAAGTTATATTAAACTTTAAAAGAGTTTAGTAATAAAAAAAATTTAGGAAAAAAATTTATATAAAAATAAATTTTAAAGATATAAATTATATTTTATTACATAAAATTTTTTAACTAAATAGTCACATAGTATGTATATGGGTCAGGTGGTATGCATGTGAAGGTAATCTCTATTTTATTTAATAGTAAAATTGATATTTTTAAATCAATTCAAAATTTAAAAGAGTTTAGTGAAAAAAAATTTAAGTAAATAATTTGATATCAGATAAACTTAATATATATAAATTATATTTTATCTTTTTCTTTTATTGCTTTTTGACACATAAATAATGACTCCCTTTCTATATGGGAAAGCCATTGCTATGTAGGAGTAACCTTGATTTATTTCGTCTATCCAGAAAAGCAGAAACACTTGTAATTAGGTCATCATAGTTTGTAAAGAATGACACTTGCCATTGTGTTTGGCAGAGTACGTTAGTGCATGTTAATAAATCATAGCCGCGATCTCGCTTTTTATGTTCATGACTCCATGAGTTCATGTGCTAATCCTAGTAAAGAAATTTTGATATTTTCTTTGGATTTTTCATTTCCTTGCCAAACGCAGTGCAATCGTGTATATCGGATAATCTACGCACCCAAAACATAAATACAAGGTTAAATTAAATATTTAATTCCTTTAGTTTATACTCATGTTTAATTTGGTTTTTATAGTTATTTTTTAAAAAAAATTAACATATTTTTAAATATTTTTAATTTAATATTTCTTTGTTAAATTATATATATGTGGCAAAACATACATTTCCTAGCCAACTTTTTATTTATTATATATGTACAAGGTAACAGAATTATAACACAATAATCAAATTAAAAACATTAGGATTGTAGAGACTCATTTGAAAATAAAAAAATTATATAAAGACTACATATAAATGTAAATATAAATATCAATAAAATTGTGACAATAAATACATTGCAAAGAATTTTAAAATTATTTTAAAATATATTCCAATTTGCATAACGTGATAAAATTCCGTTCATGTTCTAACAGTTTACCTGGACATGGCGATGTTTCTCCATATCTGAATAATAATAACAAGAAGCGCAATCTCAGAGCATGCATTCTTTGATCACGAGTCATGAGTCACGACTCACTTCCTCGCTTTTCATAGGCCCATTTACCGCACTTCCGGCGTCCCCTTGCATTCCTCTATTTTTCTTGATTGCCAGAGAAGAAGATTCTCCCTCATTCACCTCGTTCGCTAATTTGTCCGATATAGCAGTCTCTTCCTTGACTACACATTCACATTGATTCAACAATTTCCTCACGAAAGAGTGGAAATCGACACAATAATCGTACATGTTCTCTTTATTTGGTATAGAATTTATCAAAATTTCCCCATTTTCCCTCCACTTTTCGTGAATTTTGTTTCGATGAATGTATAATTGTTGGATCAGTTGCCAAAATTTGCAATTAGAAATCTGGCATTTTGGAGATCTTGGAGTGTGACCGAACGCGAGAATTGGTGCAATTGGGATCTTCAGGATCAATGCGGTTTCCCCGGACGGAGTCAGAATTGGGATTTCTTCAAAGTTTTGCGAATTTAACGTAAATGGGCTCATCGAGGATCAACCTGGGCGCTGGAATTGACCGGAGGGAGTGGAGAAGAACGCGGTGAACGACATTCATTTGATGGGCAACAACTGTGTAGGACCAAACCTCGGTGGGCATGGGTTCCTGCAATCTGTTACGGCGGCTGTGTGGAAAACCCGGCCCGCGGAGGACAGGCTTCCTCCTCTTAACGCCGAAAACAAGAATAAAACTGCGACTGCGGCTGCGGCAAATGCAGGCCCCGACTCCTCTAACGGTTCGAGTGCTGGCAGAGGTTCTGATCCTCCGAGGCCAGTTCAGAGTACACCACCTGAAACGGTGAAGATTGCCAATACCGAAACAAAACCGGCACAACGTGAAAAGCCTGTAAAGTCGGAGGTTAATGATTCGGCCTCTAATGCTGCTGATGATGGGAAAGCTAAGAAGCCTACTCATGTTAGAAGGGGATCGAGTGTTGGACTTCAAGTGGAATCTGTGTTAGGAAGGAAAACTGGGAATTTGAAGGAACATTATAGTTTGGGGCGAAAGCTAGGACAAGGGCAATTTGGGACAACATTCCTCTGTTTGCAGAAGGGAACTAATAAGGAGTTTGCTTGTAAATCCATGGTCAAGAGAAAATTGACCACGCTAGACGATGTTGAAGATGTTAGAAGAGAGATTCGGATTATGCACCACTTGGCAGGTCACCCCAATGTCATACAAATAGTTGGTGCTTATGAGGATGCTGTTGCCGTCCATGTTGTTATGGAACTTTGTGCTGGTGGTGAGCTTTTTGACAGGATCATACAGAGGGGGCACTATACAGAGAGAAAGGCAGCTGAACTTGCAAGGTTAATAGTCAGTGTTGTCGCGGCATGCCATTCTTTAGGTGTCATGCATCGGGACTTGAAGCCAGAGAATTTTCTCTTCATCAACCATGAAGAAGAATCTCCACTCAAGACAATAGATTTTGGACTCTCAGTGTTCTTTAGACCAGGTATATCAATCTTTGGCAGATCCTTACAGTTATGAATGATGATTTAATAGTATTAAGTTGATTTTGTTCATAAGTTCTAGCAGAAGCATTATGATCTATTTGTTGTCGAACTGTGCTCCAGCCCACATAATTGCACCAATAGGAAACAAACGGCCTTGAACAGATAGAGTTACCACTGTAATTGGGAGTAACGTACAATGTTTCAAATTTTATAAATTGGAAAAATAATCACAGTGACATCTTCCACTTGTTCATCTTATTTGTTTCCTTTGATGACCCACGGTTCTTGACTTCTATGCTGCTATTGGAGTTGGCAATGGATTTGCTATTTTATGGAGTTAATGATATTGGTTTGAAATTTTGAATATGTTGTCTCAGTCCTCTTTTTCATCTACTATGAATAAAGACATGGCAGGGAGAATCTTCCTTAAGCATTTGTTCCCATAAACATTTGAAATTTTTGTCTTCATGTTTTGATGTTTGTCAAAATCCAGTAAAAGTCATGTTACAATGGTTGTTCAAAAACTTAAAAAAAATCAATACGTTAGATGATTATTTCCACCATTTTTTTATCTACTATCTCTCCTATACCTACTTCTACTTTTTTGTTTTTCAAACAATATTTTGAATTAAGTATTTCTTAATGTGAAATACTTTTTAATTGAATAAAAATTTTCAGTCAGCTAATTACGGGTGTTATAATGACTAATTTATTTAAATAAAGAGTGAAGAGGCTGTTTTTCCCCTTCCTTGCATAGATGTGAAATTTAATTTTATCACTTCAACAGCTTGTTGACTAAGAAGTAAGAAGTTAAAAAATCATACATGTAAAGAAGAATCTGTATATTATAACAGTAGTGGTTTGTAGGGCCTATATTTATGGAATTCTGCAGCTAAGAGAGAAAATGGATGACTAGCTGACCATGTGAGCTAAATATCAAATAAGCATGCGATTGTAATGCAGGGGTGGTAGGTAGAGTGCGTTTCAGGTGTATAAGTCATATACACAAGACACTCTGTTATCCTATCTCAGAGTAACATTCTCCTGACTTACCAGGGTGAGTTCTTCTGTGTAAGTATGTTCAACACTTAGGTTTTCTTGGATAGAGACAGTTATATGCTGTTTACAATTGCATAAAAGCACTATGTTTGTTAAGCTTTAATAATCTTTTGCCTGTTTTTCACAAAAACTACTGCCTAGCTGTTTGGCATGCTTATTCTGTATTGAGTATTTTGTAGTTCTAATTGAGAAAAATATTCATCATTTCAGGTGAAACGTTTACTGATGTGGTTGGGAGCCCATACTATGTGGCTCCTGAAGTTTTGCGGAAGCACTATGGTCCAGAATGTGATGTTTGGAGTGCTGGAGTGATCATCTATATTTTACTGTGTGGATTTCCCCCATTTTGGGATGGTGAGAATGCTATGCCTCTTGATTTTGTCATTTCAACTCCTTCACAATATCAGTTGTGTTTGTGGTTATATTACTTACAAGTGAATGCCCGATGTGTTATATTTTTGGATCAGAAACGGAACAAGGAATATTTGAGCAAGTTTTGAAAGGAGACCTTGACTTTGTTTCTGAACCATGGCCTAGCATATCTGAAGGTGCAAAGGATCTTGTCCGAAGAATGCTTATAAAGGACCCTAAGAAGCGGATGACGGCACATGAAGTTCTTTGTTAGTATGCATGTTTCGTGATACTACTTGATTTGATCTGAATTACAACTTGGAAAAAATTTTCACACTCTTTTCTATCTAGAGATCAGTTTCAAGTCATATAATAGATAGTCATGTAGGATTTTCTACGTTAAACAATCTTATATTTATAGTGACATATTATCTTGTCGTTACTAGTATAAACTAAATGCTGCACTTATGCTGCATATTCAAGAGCGAGAGCCCTTTCTTAAAAAAGAAAAATCTCAGCTGTTTGTTTTTATTACAGAATTTTGGGGGACAGGGGAGGAGAGGAGAAAAGCACGTTTCTCAATAAATCTGAGAACTTCATTTTTTTTGGTAAAAAGAATGTGAAATGTACTGGCCATTAATTTCACATTGCCTATACAGGACAAACATAAGCAACACACTCTATTATTCAGAAGTTAAACCAAAGGTTTGATCTTTGTCATGCCAATGGACCTTCTCATATGATGTTTCGCATGAAATGGTACCCTCATTTCACATTTGCTGATTTTCTTTTTAGCAACTGCATTTGATGATATCACCCCCTTCCCCTTTTTCACATTACAGACATGGAAAGTTTGATATATTCATATGAATGAATGTAATGTTAAAATTAAAAACATTGTAAGAGAATTGTGGTTGAATCACTACATTTCTTCCCTCCCTTGCTTTTTCATTATTATTATTTTTATTATTTGGCCTACATGGTAGTGCACTGTTATTGATTAATTAATCATCATTTTGAGCCTTGGAAATCTCTATCTATCTAATAGGGTTCGAGTTTGTTACTGGATAACATATTTAAAATACATTCTCTTTCCATTTTAATGTCAGTTTACTTAGTGAAGCAAAAGGTTTCAGGGAGCATTTAATTTAATGTTGAAGAGATAAATCTGGAATTATCAAAGTGGCAATAAGAGAAGCATCATGATCTATTGATCCATCTTTTTTTATTTTTGGAGCTGCATCATCATGACATTTATCTGATTATTTTCAATAATAACCATAATTTATGCTCTGTTTGAAAATCGAAACATATTCATCTTCTTCATTTTAAAATATATAAGTACATTAAGTTAAGCTCATGTTGATTTGCAGGTCACCCTTGGGTTCAGGTTGAAGGTGTTGCACCCGATAAACCTCTTGATTCTGCTGTCTTAAGTCGTTTGAAGCAATTCTCTGCAATGAACAAGCTAAAAAAAATGGCCATCCGAGTGAGTACCCACCAGCTATTCGAGACCAGAAGTATAGCATGTCACACATGGCATTTTTAAAAGTAATCTAATATTTTGTTTTGCTGTGATGCCGTTCTCAGGGTGCACGCGTGTGTGTGGAATGATTTGTTTTGGCTCAATACAAAATTACAAGCATAGCTTTGTTTGTGCTCAAGATATCCTGACATTTTATTCTTGAAATATAATTTTCTATAGAAGTTTGACTGGAACAATCTTTACTAATGGAACATACTTGCGTAATTGCATGAAGTCTTAGTCATTTGAAGAATAAAGCAGAAACAGCTTGTTATTGTTTATAACATATAAAAATTTTGCAATCCAGGACAGAAGCGCGAGACAATTGCTCTGTCAGCAAATTGTTTAAATGCTCTGCTGTGGTGCTAGGATGCAGTTTTAATTTTTTTCTTAGCCGTTTTCTTCTTGTGTATACTTTTGTGCCAGATGGCTTCTTATGTACCGGTGGCTTGCAAATTCTTCTTAACTCTTGTTCTAGGTTGTCATTTGTACTGTGGTATGACTTGCTGTATTGTCCCTGGGCAGGTAATTGCTGAGAGTCTGTCTGAGGAGGAAATTGCAGGATTGAAAGAAATGTTCAAGATGATAGACACAGATAATAGCGGACAGATCACTCTTGAAGAACTGAAAAATGGTTTGGAGAGAGTGGGTTCAATTCTCAAGGATTCTGAAATTCATTGGTTAATGCAAGCAGTAAGTGCTGGCATGCAACAATCCAAATTGACAGTTGATTGATTCTGTTCTGTATTTCATTTGATCAATCTTTTTGCATTGTTGTCTAAAATTCAGGCAGACATTGATAATAGCGGTACCATAGACTATGGTGAATTCATAGCAGCTATGCTTCATCTAAACAAGGTCCAGAGGGAGGATCATCTATATGCAGCCTTCACCTACTTTGACAAAGATGGGAGTGGATACATTACACGAGATGAGCTCCAACAAGCCTGTGAACAATTTGGTCTGCAAGATGTTCACCTAGATGATATAATACGTGAAGTTGACCAGGATAATGTAAAATATTAAATTCCAGTGGTTTACTATGTTTCCTTCCACTTCTCCTAACAAAGCAAAACTCTTTATGGATCTGTTTCTTGTTTTCTACATTTAACTTATATTTTGCTCTGTTTTCAGGATGGACGCATTGATTACACTGAGTTCACTGCAATGATGCAAGACACTGGTTTTGGCGGAAAGGGGCTACAAAATAGCCTGAGTAAAATTAGGGATACCTTCAAGCATTAGTGAACTCTTGGCCATGCCAAGTGAGGGCTTGATAGATAACTTTCAGCTAACATCTTCTCTTCCTCATGGCAGATTATGTAAGTGCATGCACTTATAAATTGAGTCATTATATTGGTCATCATGATAAGTGCTCCACACTGTTTTTCTTGTATTTACAATTTTTTAGTTGTTGAATATATTCAGGTGCAATAGATCAGAGTTTTTCCTTTGAATCTGTTACCCTTTTTTTTTCGGGTAAATGGATGGTAGACAGATACTTCAGCATGTGTTCTAATGGCGTCATCGAGTGTCAGAGTCTGCACTCTGCATCAAATTCAGGTCAAGTTTCCCAAAGCAGGGTTGATGACATGCATTTATGCGATATGAATCCTCTTCCAGCTGCGCAAGTCTCGTTTCTTTGATGCCAGGCCATTTTGTCAGTCTATCTCAAACCATGTGTGCATGCAGCATATCATGTTGTGTCAATTCGTGTACCCTGTTTGCATTTATGTATAGAGCCTAGTAATTATCTGTAACTTTGTTAATGAAGTTTAACACACTCCAATCTGTACTCCTTTTTTTTTTCCCATGTATATTTCCATTTTCGGTAACGACACAATCCCACTGAGTTTGGTAAGATGCATTGACGAGAAACTCTTTCCGCACGCAAGATTGAGTAATACTAAATTCTCTTAAAAAAAACCATCTTAATAATTCTCTTAATTAATTAACAAATAAAGTAGTATTGAAAAAGTTATAAACATTTAATATTTTAAAAACTTAAAAAGCACAATAAGAATAATTATTAAGCTAATTGTTTAGAAGGATTTATAATTTTTTCACAAGATTTGATGCCTCACACCCTACCTTCATTCATTTTGTCCCATTTGGTTTAGCTATCAAAACTGTGACTCGCTATTCATGAATCACATATATCCTTTAGTTATCAGATAATTATATAAATGATCGAAGAGAAAAAGCCATTAAATTGATGATGATGAGGAATTGAGGATGCATGTCTAATTTCTCATTCTCAAGCTGTCTGCTAATTTTTGTTTAGCCTTTTCAAATGGACTACTGTGTCTCGCTGTGTGCAAAAGGGACGGGAACAGGCTGGGTGGATGAGGGTGTGCTATACCTTTTGCTTGATGCCTCCTCCTCCTTCATATCATATGGCACATCATAGCTTGTGTGGACGTGTGCTTTAATTTGTTTTGTTTTCTTGTTTTTGTATGACACGAGTCAATTTTACAGATAAGATAACCCATGGCCATGCTGCTCCCTTGGTCTTCATCTCCCTCTCTTACGTGTGTTTGAGTCATTAACCTAATTTAGTTTAAAAGAGTATATATAATAATAATAATAATAAACTCCATTTTTCTTTAAAAAAAAATTATGCGTCAAGCCTAAGCTACCTGTCTCATAGTTCCCCATGCATTTTGAATCATAACTGTTTACTAATTTGAGATTCAAGAGGTAATTTTGGTCTTTTAAATTCAAACTTTCCTGCACAACATTAAATGCCTTTTTACACAAAGAAACTAAATAGCACACATGTAATACAAAAAAAATTTGCGGACGATAAATATGCGTTCAATGATGATCATTAATATGTAACAAAGTGCATGAAATGTACTACTAGCCTCTTTATAAGGCATATTCAAGTGGTAGTCTTTCAAGTTCTACGTTAGACTCAACAGCTTTATAAGAATTAATTTGACTTCTTACTATCATTAATTAAAATACTACTATATTCGAATAACAATATTATTGTTATATTGGCCAATATTAATTTTCTGTTTGGCTAAGATTTCCTTTTAAGTATGCAGGAGCCTCGGTGTGCAAAATTAATAAATAAGATATATGCACATATGATAATTCATAACTAGAAGATTCATAGGATATATTTATTCAGGAGTTTTGACAAACACACCTAATTACACGTATGATGTGTTCATTCTCCAATCTCCACCACTAATAAATGAATGCCCTGATATTTTTAAAATAAATAAATTATCGTGAAGTATATTCCTTTTCCCCTGCTTTTATAAATTCTCTTGTCTTCTCTTGGCGGTGGCAAAGAAAGAGAAAAAGAGATCGTTGGATCAAAAACGTGACGGTAAGGGGTCCACGTGGAAGCAAGAATGGGGAAATAGCGCAGGGCAGCCACGTTCAGGGCATGTGCGGTGGTGACACACGTCCACTAACGGCAGATCTGAGATGTAAACAGTGGATTCCGGCCGCACACGTGGCGACACGTGACAGCTCAGCAATTTTTGTTGAATTAATTAAAGGTAATGAGGATGAGATGAGACGATAACGGAGTGAGTGAGTGAGTGGACCTGACTCGCACACTGTCCCTCATCACGTCCCTGTCACGTGAGTTTCCCTGCCACTCAGGGCACCCTCCCTTCCCTTTCCAAGTTTTATGAACAATAGTGCAGTGGTGGTGATAGTGACAGAGGAACCTTGGATCATTATGTGCTAGTTTGTCTCTTTTAATTCTCTCAATATTATTTTCTATTATTGACTTTCATAAATGATAAGTTTTGACAAGCAAACAAATGAAGTTTAGATAAGTACATAGCAATACTTTTTGTATTAATCATGGGTGGTAATTTGTTTTTTTTTACTTAAAATAATAATTTAATCTTGTAATTTATGAAAACAAAAAATTTAATTTACTCGTCAACAGCTTTCGGGATACCTGAACTCAAGGATATGCAATGATATCCAAATTTTTGTTTTAGAAGTTACAAATTCTGTCTTAACATACACAAATAACAAATGTATCAATCGATTCAATTAATATTTTTCTATAATATTTAAAAGGGACACAATTTACGACATAAAGAACGTTGTTGATATCTCATAAAATATAATCGATGCATAATAATTGGCAAAAAAAAATATTATAGTTAAATATGTGTCTCAACATTAATTTTTAATAATAAATAAATATATAACCTGATAATTACAAATGCATAAACTATTAAATAGAAGTAATTGATAAGAATAATTATAAAAAGACAACAATTACTATTGATTATTATTATATACAAGAAAACACCTAAAGAATATATTAAAAAGGGTGATTCTAATTAACCTATCCTTAAGTGGTTTTAGTATCTCCAAATAATGTAACATAAAATATGATTAATTCAGTTAATTATAAATAATTAATTAACTATTTATCTAACTAAATTAACCTTATTTTATATCATAACACTTGAGAGTATCTAAAACCATTCAGAAAGATTTGAATAGTATGGACTTGTGTTACCCAAAAAATGGAAAAAAGACGTACTTGTGTGGTACTCTACGTAAAAAGATTATTTGCGATATTACAGTACTACGGAAGTTTCTGAGTTGAATAATTTACTATGATATGAATAAAACAATTTGCCTTATATAATGCCTGATTAATTCAATTTCAAGTGCTCAACGGATTGTATACAATTCCTGCATGGATGTATAAAAATAATACATAACTATTATTTGATTGTACATTCAACATCTATAAAGCATATGTAGCCTATATATATATATATATATATCCATTTATCTTCTCTAAAAATGAATCAAAGGGGAAGAAAAAAGCAGGGCAGATGTCACATGCAAAATTGTGAATTGGATTGGGACAAGCATAATAGTGGGATTACGGGGGTAATGCTGTAGGGATGAAATGGACATTTTTGAGTGATACGTGGCGAGTTGTCGTGGGACGAGGGCGACCAACAAGCCACCTAGAAAGGCCAAACACAGACAGCTCCTCATCGTCAGGAACCACCAAACGTGTACTTTTGGGGATACTCTTTTTTGTCCACACCCTTCTCTGCACAGCTACTTACTATTTGACCACTCATCCTCGCCGCAAACCCCCCCACCATAGTCCATAACTCTTACTGCATGGGAATTGAGAAGGACCCCTTTGGTACCATATTGTGGAAACCGTGTTCTCTTCACCAAATTCCAAACCCTAGATAACAAAAGCAGCCAATGTGAAAATGCTGTCAAAAAAATACGTAGGACAAAAAAGATGTCAGTTGTATTCTTGCTTCTTACTTCGATATCCTCGCACTCTTAAACTCATCGTATTTAGGATTATAGAGTTGTCCCTTTCAGCTGCGTGTTTTCGCGGAAGGGTTTAAGATGTTATTTTATACTTGTATATATGTGCTTCAATATTGTGCAAATAATGTTATGCACAGTTAGCAGTTTAATTACAAGTTTTTATCCTCAAACTAAAACAAATCTATGTTGAAAAGCTACTTTTATTCCAACACCGGCAATAATCATATCCAGAAAAGCATCACAATGCTATAAAATCGCGGTGGATTATCGATCAAGTTAAATTGCATGTGGTGACGAACCTTTGAGAAAGTTTTGTGGTTCTCGATATATATATACCTGATTTAATTTCCACAAGGTGCGATATAACATAACGACAAGATTTTTAATTTGTGCAAATTAAAGTACATAGCAAATTTGCAATTATATATATATCTTTTTCAAGCAAGGTTTCGAAGAAATTTCACGAAACTCATGCCAGCACAATGACAAGTCAATTGAACTTACGTGATGAGAAAAAAGGATGGGAACTTGGGAAGGACGACGAGGTCCACATTAATTAAAACTTTGACAGCTTCTCGCAATCGTTTGTCCATAAATAGTATAATTGATGCAATAGAATTCAAACCCCTCAGTGATAGTATATACAGAAACGAACAAACACGATGGATATGCTCGAATTCAGAAAGAACAACGTACGCCTTTTTCTGCATGCAAAATTCCAAAACACTGGCTTCCCTCCTGCGCAGGTAATCTCGGATGAAAGCAAGACCTCAAGTCCTGTACACACGCAGGCCCGTCCCTCCAACCCAACACAAACTTCTTCGTTCGTAATCATCCCAAATGGCCTTTGTCCGGATTAGGGCTACTTGATTAGCCGGCACATCAGCCATGACCAGCCGCCCCCATGTAAGGTTAAACCTCATTAATACCAAAAGCTCGCTCTTCAACGTTACACTGACAAGAGACATTTTTATGTAAATATATGTTTATATAAATATTTAAATTAACATCTACTATATATAAAGTTTTATGAATTATATTATGAATATATTTTTCTAAAATTATAATTTCATACATATTAAATATTAATTTAAATATTTATATAAATATATACCTACTTAAAAAAAAATTCACTCGTCGTATGCTTTCAAATTATGAGAATTACATGAAAAATGAAAAAAAAAATTTTACATGTCTGACGCGTATACGGCACTGATGTATGGTCCATGATGTGCTGATATGAGATACTATATCTTTACGTCAAAACAGGTCCGCTACATATCATAAAGATGCAATTATATGGGCAGATGATATTTGCAAGGAAGTGAGAGGATAGTTTGGTAACTTTGTATAGGCCTCTTAATTGCCCTTTATAAAGAAAGAGGGTGAGGCCACAAGATAGGCTATAACCTTTTTATAGCTAGTTCTAGTTGTTGTAGTTGAACTTGTTCATGCTCTATATCCCATTTTCATATATCATCCTCCGAATTTCTTCTCCAGCTATTGTCTTCTGCTTTGGTCCTTAATTATTCCTTTTTTTCGCAAAAACGGTGAGGATAATTAACTGAATTCAATGATCTTATCGTACGGTTACACTACGTATTATTATTTTTATTATGGCCAACAGTCTTCTTGTATTCGTGGAGTACACTGTGATGGATCTCTCTCTCCCACTGCTAGTTTTCACAATGATATATCTATGTTTCTACGCATTAAATATAAATAGATCCTCATTAATGATATCCTTCCTCTTCATTTAATGGTTTTTCTTTCTTTCTTTTTTCTTTTTTTTTCCGAATCATGTACAAAGTTTTTGCGTTTTTGTTGGTTTTATCACAGTGGCGAGCATGGAGAAAGCAAATTCATCTGGGTTAGCCAGAACGAAGTCGGATCAGCTGGCGGAGTCGGTGGTGGCAGCTCTCAAGTCGCCGCCGTCAAGCGAATCAATAGGAACGGTGGAGGGTGGTGGAGGAAACCTCTCAAGGAAGTCGAGCTGGCGGATGATGTTGGCGTCACCGGGGCGCGGCGGCGGCAAAAACACGCACATCAGGAAGTCGAGGAGCGCCCAGATGAAGCTTGAGCAGGATGAGTTGAGCAGCGGCGCGGCTCTTAGCCGAGCTTCCAGTGCCAGCTTGGGCTTCTCATTCTCCTTCACTGGCTTCACTCTGCCTCCCGATGAAACCGCCGACTCCAAGCCCTTCAGCGACGACGATATCCGTAAGTTAATTCCTTTATAATTTCACGCACAAAATCATATATATATATATATATATATATATATATATATATATATATATAAAAGTAATTTTATACCTTTTTGTAACATAATCTACTAATTATCAGCATCCATGTTACGTGTTTGCGAAAACATATTTATTTTTTAATTAGTTGATTCAAATCGATTTTTTTTTCCTTTCCAATGTAAGGTGCATTTTTTGATTTTATTTCTTCTTCTCACTAAAGAGAAGATAAATGTGGAAGAGAGACATTTTGCCATCGAACCCAAGAGGTGAAGGCTTTCACGCTCTTTCAAAGATTTTTCACGAGTTTTGATATGGTTTTAATCACGTATTGTCTGAGATTGATGTCATTTCAAAAACGAAAGGTTACATTTAATGCTCGAGAACTTGTGTCGTGGGATTATGGGTTTGTTCTAGTATCTTGTTTACCTTGCAGATTTGGGTAGAATATTAATTGTTATATGCATCTACAAGAGGGACCTTTTGTTATGGGAACAAAACAGATGAAGTGAAAATAGCTTTTCATTATTTGATTCTTTCTTTTTACAAACTTTTTAAATTAAAAATTAAACTTTTTTTTTCGCACGAATAAAACAAAAATAGGCCTTCATTTTCTTAGCTAGCTGATATAATACAGAAAAGTACAGTCCCTCTTGGTACGTGTCCGTGATTCAGATAAATTTGGCTGGGTGTCGGTAATAATGTGAATTTGGCCTTTTCTTTTGTCTCAGATAAATAACACTATAAGTGCTACTTAAAAACTTAATAGTGAAAACATGACATAAAATTAAGATTTAAGAATGTCTACAAACTGCTGTAAAGTAAAATAAGGACGTTCATGTCTTTGGCTCACTTTGCATTCATTCACTTACGTGGAGGACATGTCTTCGTCGGCTCCAATCCAACCAACCACCTCTAACCACAAACCCGTGATTAACGGTACAAAAAACAAGTGACTCACAGTGGTTCCCAGCACCGAAAGGACCAAAACAGTAGTACTGCTACAGTCCTAGAGTCCCTTTTCTTATGAACCACTTGTTCTCTGTGCCTTACATGGTCCCCTAACCATATAAATATGTAGTAACATCGTTCTAATTAATTGTAGTAATTAGCACTCCATGCATGCTCCATACATTTCCACCTAACGTAAGATGCATGTGTGACTCTTCTGTTCGCTTGGGGGTGATTTCTGCTCAAACTTTTTGTGTGTGTCTGTCTTGTTCCCATCTTTCCCCAGAACAAGGAACAAGTAGCACTTCTTCAGGTCTTCTCCAACGACTTCTATGTGGGGTCATGACCCATTTTGTTGATTGTTGACTATAAGATCCTGAAAGATAATAAATTAGCTAGGTCGCACTTCTGGGTCCTCCCATATAGCTGGACCTGTCTCTCATCTGTTTGTCTTTTTTCTCCTCCTTTTTTGTGGGAGAGCACATTGTCTCATTCTTGGGCCCTTCATTAAAATTCAGGTTGACTTTTTTCTTCGCGGCTGCGTGGAGTTAGCTTGACTTACTGTGTCAAGCGTCTTGATCAATGCTTTAGTCTTGTAATCATGGTCCACAATGCTTTGTCACTTAGACTTTTCATTACCTGTAAATAGTGCACCTTTTTGAGGAATCGTGCAGTGTCAATGATATAAGATCCCTCTGAAGCTACAAGCATCCATGTATTAGGTTCTCAAAAGTCATCATTTTTAGATATTTGTCCAACACAGACGCATGAACATGCATTTTTATTTTGTAGTACATAACTGTACTAAGTGAAACTACTAATTGTCTGGTAGGCTTCTGCGTGAAGGAGCATCATCTTTTTCCCTCCTTGAGTTATATAAAAAGGTTACCTATGTATGTTGCAGCGGAGGATATTGAAGCTGGAACTCGTAAGCCAAAGTTTCAAACGGAACCTACTCTGCCGATATATCTAAAGGTAATTGATAATACATTTTACGTTTGAAAAAGCAAGTTCCTCTTCATTAATTCCCATGCATGCCTGCACCTACCTCTGCCGGTGTTCAAACCATTCAATATAGAGCATGAGATTAATGCGGTACTGTGTATTTAATTTGGACAGGAAACGATGAAGCTTCATTTAGCGATCAACGCCACCCATAGAACATGGCTAGCAATAGCATGGTCAGGTTCAGTCTTGTACAAAGTTTCATTTCATGTGACATCGACGTACAAGACTACCCCTTCTTTCCAGTTAACCAGAAAAAATGAATAGGTAGAACAGTAGGTGCTGCATGTGCCTAGCTTGGCAGTTGGTACCAAAATCTTTTGAATTGCTTTTTGGTGCCTACAACAGATGGGCATCAGCACATTAATTTTATTTCTCATACGCTTGAAAGGCCTAGGCTCAGGCTTGGAATCCATCGGGATTTGAGGCTTTAGTTATATGAGGCTTTGTAACATGGTTTTGCTGAGAAAGAAGGGTATGGACTATGAAGTATGAATAGTTAGACACAAATTTCTAAGAAAATTATGTCTTCGTGCATTGAGGTTTATTAAATTTGTGCTGTCTTGAAGTATGTGTTTGTGACGAATCCCACTAAATATGAGCTAATTTCTTATTCTGGAATATGCAGTTTACGGATGTGACCTACAAGGTAGTGATTAAAGGCATGACGACAACTGAGGAGAAGCATATCTTGAATGGGATCACTGGCTCTGTAAATCCAGGGGAAGTTTTGGCATTGATGGGTCCCTCAGGAAGTGGAAAGACGACACTATTAAATCTGATTGGAGGCAGGCTAAGTCAACCCACAGCTGGTGGCTCTATCACCTACAATGACCAACCATATTCCAAGTTTCTTAAGAGCAGGTAAGAATCCAACGGCCAATTTGACTTGCTTATACCACTTTACAATTCAGAACAAACTGATAGAAAAAGTACTTAAAACAAATTGATGAAATTCTTGACAAGTTAAAAAAGGAAAATTCACTGAGTTCACGGAGTTGTTAATGATCAAAATGGTTTTTAATCAATAATCAACAAGATAGAAATTAGAAAGCTTGTGTTATGGTATTCCCACAATTTTGTAAAACTGGATAACTACTTTTTATCTCAAATGGTAGTTATATTTGTCTCAGAACTTGGATAATGTAAAAAAGTGACTTCATTTTCACGTATATTGTACTTACACGAAGCACTTGGCAGGATTGGATTCGTGACACAAGATGATGTTCTGTTTCCTCACCTAACTGTGAAAGAAACATTGACATACGCAGCCCGCCTAAGACTGCCAAAGACATTCACGAAGGAGGAAAAGGAAAAACGAGCTTTAGATGTCATCTATGAGCTTGGCTTGGAGAGGTACATGCTTCCATCCATGACAATTGGTGTCCGTTTTATTATGAGCAGAAAAGTCATAATCAGAGAAGGATCATACCAAAGGATATAGCTTTAATTTATAATCATTTTATATGAAAACAGGTGCCAAGACAATATGATAGGAGGTTCCTTTGTTCGCGGAGTATCTGGTGGAGAGAGGAAGAGAGTTTGTATTGGCAATGAGATCATAATCAACCCTTCTCTTCTGTTTCTTGATGAACCAACTTCTGGTTTGGATTCTACAACAGCCTTGAGGATCGTTCAGATGCTACAAGACATAGCAGAGGTGCTAGTTCAGTTGTTCTCATTTTAACCCTTTGCGATTGATAAGCTTGAAAACTAGCATCCAACCATCCCAGTTTAAATTACGTGCTGAATTTTACTCATCAAGCAATGTGACAAGTATAAACAATATTGGCTCTGTCAGGGCCATAAGCTTGCTAGAATGCTAGTATTGTAGAGTCAAATTGACCATCATGACAATGACTTCCTTCACAACCTCAATTCAAATTCTTTTGGATTCTCTATGGACTTTGTCATATTACTAGGGTTTCATGTAAGCGGCATAGTTCTGGCCAAAAAAGAAAATGCAAGTGGCATAGCTGTCATTAAACTCATTCCATGGCATCAAGATGCCAGTCAACACTGTCGTTTTGTTCATTCTGATTTTATCTATTCATAGGCATATTTAATTATGTGCTTTGGTAATAACCTGCTAGATATTTTCACCATGACTCAACTTTTATCACTAATCTGTTAATCATATTGCAGGCTGGTAAAACCGTGGTGACAACAATTCACCAACCATCAAGCAGACTCTTTCACAAATTTGATAAGTTGATCCTTCTAGGAAAAGGGAGCTTGCTTTACTTTGGAAAAGCATCAGAAGCGATGGATTACTTCCAGTTTATAGGGTGTTCACCTCTTATTGCCATGAATCCAGCAGAATTTTTACTAGACCTTGCAAATGGAAACATAAATGATGTTTCTGTACCATCAGAGTTAGAGGATAAAGTGCAGATGGGTAATGCAGAAGCTGAAACAAGGAATGGAAAACCATCACCTGCAATTGTACATGAGGTAACTTCTCATTATTAATTTTAACACCATTTGAGTAAAAGGGGACTTGAGGGGAGAAATTTCCCATCTGATTATACATAAATTTTAACAGTATCTGGTGGAGGCGTATGAGACTCGAGTTGCAGAAACAGAGAAGAAAAAACTAATGGTTCCTATCCCTCTTGATGAAGAACTGAAGTCTAAGGTTCGTTCTCCTAGAAGACAGTGGGGAGCAAGTTGGTTTGAGCAATATTCCATATTATTTGCGAGAGGAATCAAAGAACGGAGGCATGATTACTTTAGCTGGTTGAGAATCACCCAAGTTCTATCCACTGCAATCATCTTAGGATTACTCTGGTGGCAATCAGATGCCAACAACTCAAAAGGTCTGCAAGATCAGGTAAACTTTTCTTGCCAGAGCATGATTCCTAGTCTTAAAAGGGTACAAAACCATGAACAAAGGAAAACACCATCATCAAATCCTACCTCAGGTATAACTCCGATATTATATTTTTTTCAAGCGTAAGCATTGTAAGTTAACATCTTCTTCACCTTTCTTCATTGCAGGCAGGACTGCTTTTCTTTATTGCCGTCTTTTGGGGATTCTTTCCTGTCTTCACTGCAATATTCACATTTCCTCAAGAGAGAGCCATGCTGACTAAGGAACGAGCAACAGATATGTACAGACTAAGTGCATACTTCGTGGCTAGAACTACCAGTGACCTTCCACTAGACCTGATGTTACCAGTGCTTTTCCTCGTTGTTGTTTACTTCATGGCCGGTTTGAGACTGAGTGCAGGCCCCTTTTTCCTTAGCATTCTTACAGTTTTTCTCTGCATCGTGGCAGCTCAGGTATGCATTTCAGAAACAAACTACTGAGAAAACAACACAAACCAAAAAAAGCCTACAGTGTTATCTATGGTTGGTTGTGAAGCAGGGACTTGGACTTGCTATTGGGGCTACACTAATGGACTTGAAAAGGGCAACAACTTTGGCTTCAGTAACTGTGATGACCTTCATGTTGGCTGGAGGATTTTTTGTGAAGGTAAACTTAACCCTTAATTTTTGCAAAATCCCCATTTCCTGACATTTACCCCAAAAATTTTGGGCTCTAGGGAACAAAATGATTTATTGGATCACAAGTCAGATGTAACTGAATATGAATAAACTCTGCAAACTAATGGTAGAAGTAACTGACACGTGCTCCTCCATTTGGCAGAAAGTCCCAGTATTCATATCTTGGATCCGCTACATGTCTTTCAACTACCACACGTACAAACTTTTGCTCAAGGTGCAATATGAACACATTACGCCTAGCATAAATGGCATCAGACTTGACAGTGGTGTAACAGAGGTTGCTGCACTGATAGCCATGGTTTTTGGTTACCGTTTCTTAGCTTATCTTTCTTTGCGGCGGATGAAACTTCAATCTGGAGCATGAAACTGTTCAGGTATAACTGAGGCCTGAGAAGGCACTTCCTCTGTACTAGGAAAAGTGATATTGAATGAAGGCTCGTACGTAAGGAGGACTACCAATAAAGTGAAGTGCCAAGCATGATGGCCTGGAGCTTCTGGTCTTTTTCTTTGTGTTATATATTGTATTTCATTTGGCATGTTCAAGCACCAAAAGGCATGCTGAATGTTGTCATCGCCACATCAGTATCTGGAGAACTCAGAGATGTTTTTTTTTTAAAACTATTTGACTCTTAGAAAGGAACCCTTTCTTATTAGCTCGTAACTCCTGTAGTTAGAATTTGAGGTGTTTGTGCTACACTTTAGTCACGCTTCAAACTTTAGAAGCGTTTATGCTACCTGTTAGTCAAATTTCAAGCTTAAATATGATATAAATCTTCTTTTATCTCTGTTCACTTTAAATTTAATAAGGACCCACTATTTTTTTTTTTAAAGAGAGCAACATGAATAATTACTTACAAAATTGCATGGTGCTTAGAATTTATTTAAATATATAGTTTATTTATTCCATGGAGAACGGATAACTAACTGTTGTATATACCAAACTACTTTCTAAAGTGATTTTGCCCCTTCACGTAAAGAAAGATTGATTGGGACAGATTTCTCAAGAAAATAAAATTAATTTATCTAATTATTTTTTGGGACAAAGTTCCTTGGAATATGCTAAGAACAATGAAAGTACCTGTCGTTTTTTAAACGAAAGATGAAAACATATATGCAAGAAAGGGTTTTAATGTTGTTCTTGTGTTTGTGCTTGTGGACGAAACTACCCACCATCGTGATAATGGACGCTCACCTTCACTCAACCCAATATTCGGATTGCCCACATCACTTTTCATCGTCTGGTGCCTACCCCATTGATTTCATATATCTATGGAATTATTGAAATGAGATTCCTCTTTTAGTTTTAATTTTAACATTTTTTTAATTTAGCGTTTCACCTTTATTAAATTAAAAAAATATAATCTCAAATTTATTATAAAATTCTTTTTCTAATGTTTAGTTTTCTTAAAAAAAATATTAGTCACCATTCACCAGATTCAAAATTTACGTATATTTAGTATTTTAAAATGTTTTTATTACATTATTTTAAGTTAATTTTTGGTCAAAATTAAATTAAAATATTATCATATTTATACTTCAATTTCTCTCACTTAATATTTAATTGTAAGAATTTATTTAATTCCTATAATTGAAAAGTACATTAAAAGAAATATTTATAAATTAATCACAAAAATTCATCTCTTATTCTTAAGTTTATAAAGAGAGTTCATCCTCATAAGATTAGCATATTAGTAAATAGAGTTATTAGTATTTTTAATTATATATACACACTATTTACTAATTATTTTTAGTTATAAATTTTAAAATTATTCTAATTCAAAATGAATTGACAAATAAAAATAATTAATTCTAATTTAACTCAAATATTAAGATTCACTTTCTTATTAAATAATTTTAAATTTTAATTTTAATCTATTATTAATAAAAATATTATTATTTAAGTATAAGTTATTAAATTATTAAAAAAATTTAATAAAAATAATAACTATTTAAAAAATTAAATTATTAAAAAATTAAATATAATAAATATAATAATTATTTAAAAAATTTAAAATATAATTAAATGTTACATTCATCATGGATAAAAGTTAAATCCATAATTTTAACTATGATTTTTTTAAAATACCTTGCTTTTTTTAGTGATTTGTGTTTTACTTGTGGCGGTGAGTGTCGTCTCTCGCGCACCAAGAAGCGCCACGGAATTTGGATCCAATTCTTGTTCGATTTGGGTTTTGGTTTGATTATTGCTCACAGTTACAGAGTCACAGTTTCTCTTTCACCTCTCAATTCCCTTTTTGTCTTTGCAAGCTCTATCCGCTCCACAATCTTCTCATCTCACTTCTCACCCACCTCTCTATTCCATTTTGCAGGTAATCTTCTTCTCACTTCTTCGTCTGCGATTCCTTCCCTCTGTCATCGAATTCCCAGCTTCATTTTCATCTCCGTTCGATTCCTTCGCCTGCGATTCCTTTTTTGTTTTTTTTTTTAAGGACCAATTAATTATTTTGGGATTAGAGGAAGGAATGTGCTTTATTAAGCATGCGCTAGCACAATTTTCGTGTTTTATCTTGTTTTCTTTTTCATGATAAACCACTTTATAGTGTAAATAAATTGTCGGGTAAATTATCTTTTTTTTTCTTCGGAGAAAATTTCATTATACTTTTTTCAATGAAGAATGAAATTGTTGAGGTTGCCATTTGCTAGTGCCACCATTTTTGGGTCAACTAATCATTATAGTTTGGGTTACATATATAGGAGAGAATAAAGATAGATTATGCATTTTACGTAGTTTGTGTCAGCAATTCTCCATGCTTGTAGTATATTGAAGCTTGGTGTTTGCAGGATCAAGTTGGGATTAAATATCATGGATAGACTAAAATCTTCTGCACGTCTCATGATTGTTTCGGATCTCGATCACACCATGGTGTGTTTTGTCCATCTTTTTAGCTCGGACTCTGATGCTTTGTTATGTTTTTGCGGTGACTTGATTGATCAACATGCTTTGCTTGCAGGTTGATCATCATGACTCCGAGAATATTTCCCTTCTCAGATTCAATGCCCTTTGGGAAGCCGATTATCGCCATGATTCTCTGCTAGTTTTCTCAACTGGGAGGTCGCCTACACTCTACAAGCAATTGAGGAAAGAGAAGCCCATGATAACTCCAGATATCACCATAATGTCTGTGGGAACTGAGATAACTTATGGCAAATCTATGGTGCCAGATGATGGATGGGTTCAACTTTTGAATCAGAAATGGGACAGGAACATAGTATTGGAGGAAACTAGCAATTTTCCTGAACTTACTCGTCAGGTATGATTTATAGGTGGTCACAATGATTCGTTGATTACTGTCTATGGTTCAGCCGTTGGCATTTAGTATGACTTACTAGGAAACTATTTTGAGATAGCATCTTAGAATGTTTTGATTCATAATTTCATATTGGGTATAACTGGTGGTGCAGGCGGAAACAGAACAGCGACCACACAAAGTTAGCTTTTATGTCAAGAAAGACAAGGCTCAGCACGTGATGGAGGCCCTTTCTAAGAGTTTGGAAGGGCGTGGGGTAAGATATAAGTCCTTTATTTTAATTTCTTTCCTCACCAATACTGAAATCCTTGTTTGTCATCAAATAATTCCTTATATATTGTGCCCATAGAAATTGGTGTTTTCAGAGATCTTATTGTGCATAACTGATATTGTATATACCTCCATAATATTACCTAATTTTTGGCCAGTTGGATGTTAAAATAATATATAGTGGAGGAGTTGATTTGGATATATTACCAAAAGGTGCCGGCAAAGGCCAAGCTCTTGCCTATCTGCTCAAAAAATTTGAGGCTGAGGGAAAGCGCCCTGTTAATACTCTCGTTTGTGGTGACTCTGGAAATGATGCTGAGCTATTCAGCATTCTGGGAGTCTATGGTGTCATGGTTGGTGGTTCACCTTGTTTATTGCCATATTTTGCCTTATTAGTCAGAAATTGAGGTTGTCTTGCTTACTGCATCTGTTTTTGTTCATTATGTAGGTAAGCAACGCCCAAGAAGAATTGTTGCAGTGGCATGCAAAAAATGCGAAAGATAACCCCAATATTCTTCATGCCTCAGAGCGATGTGCAGCTGGGATTATACAAGCCATAGGTCATTTTAACTTGGGCCCAAACCTATCCCCAAGAGATGTCTCAGACATTGCGGAAGATTTTGAAAATGCATCTCCCAGTCATGAAGTAGTGAAATTTAATCTGTTCATTGAAAAGTGGAGGCACGCAGAAGTTGAGAACTGTGAACTGTTTCTTTCTAGTCTAAAAGCAGTTTGTGTATGTCTGCTATCCTTCACTTTTACAGATTTTTTGTTCTGTATTCTATTTTTGTTGGCATCTGGCTGGGTATTTGAATTGTTGTCCAAAGTATTCCTTTTAACTGAACAATTCCTTCTCTTTTGTGTGTCAAATACTCTCATCATTTTCCCTCGATTATTTATCTTATCTATTGCAATTGGGTTTTGATTGACATTTTATTGACAACCAAGTTCTGAGGTTTACAAACAGGAAAAGAAAAATAGAATAAAGTCAGTTATTTCTGATTCATGTCTTGAGCAATGAAGTAATGCATTCTTGACATATCTCAATTTCATGCTTTTGGTACATTCTTCACTTGGCTTTGGTATGACCTCGCTAATTATCAACCTGATGCTTTTGGAAATCAATAATGCCTTATTTTGGCATGCATTTTGGTTTTGTAGAATTTCTTCCCTCAATGATAAGTTTTTCTTTTTTTTGGGTAATTCAATGATAAGTTTTATCATCTGCATGTATGGCCATTCTACATTTCAGTATAAATTCCACATTCTTGCTATACTTTTCGGCCATTGCTTGAAGATTCTATGTCAAGGTGATTGATCTAGTTTTTTGACAATCTGGCATAGACATTTCCTTGGTTGATTGCCTGGAATGTCCTTTATACGCTGCTGAAAACTAAATTTACAACCTTCACATCATAATGTTTTGGTTAATTGCCAGATCTAGTACATTTTATCCCTTTCTCATATTCTTGTTTCTTGCTTTATGAGTACTTTATATTCCATGAATGCACTTGGACATGCCTTTTCATTTACAAGTCTTCATTTAAGAGTTTACTTTTTCAAAAGTATCTTAATTGTTATTTCTTTTAATATACAGCATCCATCTGGTGTTTTTATCCATCCTTCTGGTGCTGAGCATCATATTAGGGACTGTGTAAATGTCTTGAGAAAGTGCTATGGTGACCAAAAGGGAAAACAATTTAGGATTTGGGTGGATGGCGTATTAGCTACACAGATAGGTTCAGATACATGGCTAGTGAAGTTTGATAAGTGGCAGTCATCTGGTGAGCATTATTCCTTTTCACTTGTTATGAGTTTGCCTTGGTCTTTTTGATTGTTTTTGCTACATTTCATTCCCCCTCTCTTTTTGTCTCTCAATATAAGCAACTGTATGTCTTGTTAACACATTGGGACCTTTTGATGAATAAGCTATAAACTGCGAATTGTGGAAGGGCATCTGTAAGACAATTAGACACTTTTGCTTCACATATCTTACCTTCACCTTCTACTAATTTGCCAACTTTGTAGGAGAGGAGCGGCAAGGTTGTGTGGTCACTGCCATACTAAGCACAAAGGTGTGTTATAAAGCATTAGGTATTTTTCACGAGTTCTCTTTAATTTTTCTGAGAAGAATGAAATTTGAGTTTCAGGATTCGGAGTGGTTCACTTGGGTGCATGTGCATCAGACGTGGTTGGACCAACCAGGAAAAGATGAATGGTTGTTGTAGCTGGTTCCTGTGGCTTAATTGCAAGTTTCCGGGTGTCACACCCTTATGCAATAAAATAATAAATGTATTCCGATGACAAACTAATTTCTGCATATTAATTTTACAAAGACCTTCTATCATTTGAAGGTGTCTTGTAGTATATGTGGTGTAAGTTTACTGCAAAGCTCCTGGTTGCAGAGCTTTCTTGAGAATCAAATTTTGGTATCTTATCAGCTTGATCTCATTTCAATACGGTGTTCTGTTCGGTTTTCACCTTTACATCGTTTTTTCCTCCTTTCTTTTTGGTGGGATTCATCTTTTTGCACAATTAATGCAATGCAAGAAGCCTTTCTTTTTATTTTTTTCTTATAATTTTTCTTTCCATCTGAGTAGAGAATTGTATGTTATGTAGATTAAAGCTCCTGTAAACCGTGGTTTGCAGTTAGTGTACCTTCTAATTACTTGTATGTCTTCACTCTTACAAGCACTGGAGCAGTTGTTTTCTCGAACTCTGCTTATTTTTGGTGGAAGACTCTTAAGCTTTATTAGAGACTAAAATCACTTCGAGTCACCCCTGAAGCTTTATCTTTTAGATTGAGTGGTTACTAAACTTTTGCAAACTATCTTGTATTCAATTGAGCAGTCTGTCAGAAATTTTCTATCTTTTTTTCCCCTTCTGTATAATAACATAATAATCTATACCACCTTCATCTTCAACAAAAACTTCCTCAACGTTCCCCTTTTAGTAATAATCAAATCTCCTGACTTCATCTTGTGAATCCTACTGATTTAGTACCCTAGGCATCTATTTCCGTATCGCTCTGGTGATATGAAAATACTATCTCTCGTTTTACAGTTTACTTGTAGGCCTCCGAATGCTCTTGGAAGTCATGTAGAGCTCCTTGCTTGAGATTTCACCACCATTTCAGTGTCACTGTTTTCTGAAAAGACCTTTATATCATATTATATCATCTTGGGAGCAAGATACTTGATTTACTATGAAACTGAAACCATCTATAACAAATATTGAGGACTGGAGTTTAGTTTTTCTTGTGCGAAAACCATGGAATGTCTTCTGATTTAGAGTAAAAGATGCGAACAAAAGAGTGGAGGGTAAGGAGAGAAAGGGAGGGATATCAACTTTTGCCTAAAAAATCAAAATAAAGGCAGCAAAAGGGCCCAACCGGGTTCGAACCGGTGACCTCTTGATCTGCAGTCAAATGCTCTACCACTGAGCTATGGACCCTGTGCGGCAGTGTTCCTTCCATTAATTACTATAACGGAAATTATAATTCTTTCCTTTTTTGAAAAAAAATAAAGGATATGTTTGGAATGATAAATTTTTATAATTTGATTTAATTTTTAAATCAAATTATTTGTTTAAAAAATTATAAAATGAGAATTAATATAATCTGAAAATCCATGAAAATCTAATAGATTCTAATTATGTTAGTTTAGAAATCCTCTTAAAAATGAGAGGATTTGGGTCTATTTTAGTAGATTTTATATAAATTTATTATTATACCTTTAATAAAGATTAATAATCATATCATTATAAGGGTAAAAATGTAAATTTTTTAAAATAAAATCAATTCAATTTATTTTTAGTGTATTCTAAATATAAAAATTAATTTTTAAATTAAAATTATAATTTTTAAAATAAATTTCAAACATAAAAATTGATTTTCAATTTAATTTTAATTTTCGTGATTCCAAACACACCCTAAAAGAAATAAATTGATTTCTATAATCTGTGCTCATCCTTAACCACCCATAAAGAAATTGGGTTTTTGATGTGTGGATTAGTGGATTGGTTAAAGCCCGAGATTAATTTCTTGTGTTTATGATCCATCGTATATCCCTTCTATTCTCTTAATTATGTGTATGATTTATGATTATAACTTAAATTGAAGGAATCCCAAGACAAGGAAGCAATAAATCACTGTGTTGCATCATCTACTTGCATTGCATTTGTTGGCCTACAATCGATATGAATTATTATATTGATCTCAATTTTAAAGATGGGCTCATAAAACTATCTTAGTCTATTTAAATTAATTTTTCAGTAGATAACCAATAGTTACAAAAATGTTATTCCAAACTGATGTTAGCATGGTCATACTGTCCCTCCTGGGTTTCACCTGTTTACCTCGTTGCCTTCTTTTCTTTCACCAGTTTTTATAACTGATGTTAGCCATGTTTTTTATAATTGTCTTGTAGTTGTTTAGTTTTGGGCTTTTTGCCTCGTTGTTTATAAAAAAAAAATGTTATTTCAAATGAAACAAAATTAAAAATTTCAAATTAAAAATTATTATGATTAAATATAATATTATTTATGATCAAAGATAATTTGACTTTTTTTAATAATGCGACATAAATTTTATTTATTACTCCAAGAGTTAGACATTTGTAATTGGTTTTTCTTTTCTTTGGGCATTTAGGCCCATTCAACTACCAAGAAAAAAAAAACACATATTTAAATGAAGTGTGCCAGTTGTTTTAAGGGAATCTGCTCTCCATTTTAACTCTTCTAATTTGAACTTTGGGTAAGTGGGGGTACTCTTAAAATCGTTCGGATAGAAACTTAATCTGAATAGAAACATAATCTTGATTAACATAAAAATTAACTCCAAAACACTTTTATCAAAAAAACCTTTGAATTAACAAAAAAAACATCATTTTTTAAACACAAAATTAAATAGAGACATAAGTTAACAGAATTTTTTGAACCCTGAAATTGCAACTAAGTTTCGCCTGAGGTAACATTTCACTTCCATTGCTATGAATCAGTTTCGGGTATCATCTATCTAATATAAGTGTATAATGCAAATAAATGGATGCTAAGTAAATTATAACGAATCAATAATTTATTATTTATATGCTTGTATTTTATGAGTAATGCTATATGGTTAAAAAAACTTTATAGAATACAGTTGGAATTCACTTAAATTCATGGGATTTCTAGATAAAATAAAATGATAAAAAAAACGTTTATTTATCTAAGAATTAATAAACAAGCTAATTCATTTTGTCAAAAAATTGGTCAAAATAATTCTAGTTGTTTGCATTTTTTTAATGAAAATCTAAATCGTTAATTTTTTAATCAATAGTTATCAATAATAACTCTATAGATTAAGTTAATCCAATATGTTTACATGTGAGTAACTCATCCAATTTAAAATTGAATGTTGTTTAAATTAAAGCTATATATAAGACGATAAATAGATGGTGATATATAAATTCTTAAGTTACCAATCTTACATAGACAAAAAAAAATTTGTGTGAAATAGAAGTATTTTTATAGGGCTCAGCCTATTTAAATTGTCTCATACGCATAATCTTTCCGGTCTGAAAGTGATAATGGTATGACCTTATTCATGAAATAACACTCTTAGAAATTAAATTATAGTTCTTGTGTCTAAAAATGTAGTTCACTTTTGCTACTTAAACATCTCATAAGTGTTACGTAGATAAATCTATCCAACAAAATCTGTCCAAAGAATGAATGACTCAGTTATGGATATATCTAGTATAGATAAATTCAGCCATCACTCAATGGACCCAAAACTAACAACATAGAAATCGAACATTCTTCACTATTTAAGGTCCTTCCCAACATAGTCAATCCCTTGTTGGACTTTCATGGTTAAAATAAGTAAGCAAAAGAGACTGCTCCTTGTGAAGGTCGTCCATTCCTCATCCATTTTTTCCAACCTCCCATACATAAGCACCAGCAACCAACAACCACTATCCTTCCTTCTTTCCTCTTACTTCTCCTTCATCATCATCATCCTCAATATTTCCATGTTTTTTTTTTTCTCTTGGATGATGATACATAATTAACGTCCACATTATTGTCTGAATAATCCAAACCAAATTTTGACTGTTCAAAAACAACGAAGTGAAAGAAAGATGGAGAACTCAATGAGATTTGGATTGATGGCTGTGTTCGCTGTGTCGGGAAGCATGGTCTTCTTGGTTCATCAAGTCCATAAGCGTCTGCTCTCTAGCTTCATGAAGAAAATTGAGTTCGAAGTGGGTGGAATCTTATACTCACATGGCCAAAAGAATTTGGGTGGTATCATTTCCATTCTTTCAAATATAATTTTTTCCCTTCCTGTACTTGACTTTAAATTCCTTTTATGTATACTTGAAAAACCTAAAATCATAGGATTTTGTTGATACATGTGTTTACAAGGCTCTGAGAAACATCAAACGAAGAAGAAGGTGCGGTTTGCGGAAGAGGTGTCGAAACATGCATTAATGGAGAACAAGAGTTATCGTGGAAACGCGACGAGGGCACAACAACAGGTGAAGGACGAGGAGGTTTTGGTTATGGAGAACATTCAGAAATGGAGGCGTGGCCCCAAACTGGAGGACATCATGCCTCCTAATAGGGCAGTTCTATACAGGGGGATTATGAAATATAGGACGCTCAAGGGGAGATTTCATTTTTGATTTCTTTTTCTTTTTCTTTTTTAAGCTTTGTAAGTTATGGTTCCTCTTATGATTTTAGAGTTTCACATGACAAGATCATTTGAAAAGAAAATTAAACATACAAAAAAATTTCAGAGATACAAGTTTTTTACACTAAATTTATAATTCTTAATTAATACTCATATATTTATCTCTTTTTCAAATGATTTTGTCATGTAAGATACTCCTATTACAAGGAATTTAATGTTTAGTTGTAAATATTGTATTTGGTATAATTTTTTTTTTTAAGTAATTAGGGGAAGGGGGAATTTGGAATGCAAAGTTGTAATCAAATTCAGAATTTTTGTATATTTGCAAATAAATTAGTCTATATGAAATTGTTTGAAAACTTTTTTTTTTTTTTTGCTGATCAAAACTTTTTAATTTGTTAGTCGTGAAAACTAAGGAACCTTTGGGCTTTGTTTTCGCCCTTCAAATATTGGCCCGAATGTCAGAATCCAACAATAGCCCAACTAAGATCCAGGAATCACCCTACGAGAGAATTACAGGCCATTAACATGCTTCTGCTTCGAGATGAGTAAAGTTATTTTGATTATGAAGTTTTTTTTTTTTTGGCAACCAAGAGTATTTTTATATAATATATTTAGAATCATCAAAATTAAAATTAAATTAAATTGAATTAAGTTGAATTAAATTTTATATTTAAAACTTATTTTAAAAATTATGATTTAAATTAATTTAAAAATTAATTTTTATATTTCAAATATATTAAAAAATAATTGAATTAATTTTATTTTAAAAAATTTACATCTTTATCTCTATAATGATATGATTATTATATCTTTATAAGAGCATAATAGTAAATTTATATGAAATCTATTAAAATTTACATAAATCCTCTCATTTTTAAGATAATTTCTAAACTACCTTAATTAAAATCTATTAGATTTTCATGAATTTTCAAATCATATTAATTTTATTTTATAATTTTTCAAATAAAGAATTTGATTGATAAATGAAATTAAATCATAAAATTTATCATTTCAAATACACTCATAAAGTTCGATTTATTTGAACTACTCGCGAGTTAAGAGTGATAATAGTATAATCGTTCTCATAAGATACGATTATCAATAATTGAATTGCAATTCTTATATCTGAAAAAGTCGCTCACCTTCACTAAGTAACACCTCATAAGTGTTATAAAGTTTTTTTCAAATATAAAATGAATTAATTTAAATATAAAATGTCTAAAATCTCTAATCTAATTCAATTGGGTTAGATTTAAGGGATTTAAGATTTTAATTTAACTAAATTTGACCTAACCTAATAAACTTAAATATATGTTTTTAAATTTGTTAATATATATATATATATATATATATATATATATATATATATATATATATATATATATATATATATATACGGACACATATATTAGCATGTAAAATGTAACATGTTTTATTTTAATAAATTAGGCAATATTATCAAAACAAAATGGATTTTTATGAATATTTTTATTACTTTTTTCAAAAATAAAATCCATCCTGTCAAATTAATTATTGTAAATAGTACTATACCTCTTAAAATTTTAATTGATTCCTTTTTTATTGTACCAAGCATTGACTCTTAACTATCAATTCAAGAGAGGAAGAAAAAATTCTCAGGTACATTCAAAGTGATATATTAATCCAATAAAAGCATAAGATATGTCACGAGAAATGAACATGTGCTTCATATTAAATTTATAATATTATATAATAATATTTAAACTATTAAATATAATGTTATGAGAATATTTTAAAAATTTTTTCAAAGAAACGGACAGACAAATAGCAGGTGTCGTGATTGCTGTAGAGATTATGAACTGCTCTGGCAATTTAGAAGTTCTCCGCTCCATCTCCATGGAAGTGAGAAATAAAATAATCAAAATTATGTTATCTTCCAATTTTACCAAAGCACAAACATATGTCTTTTTTTTTCTTTTATGTAAAGATATATTCAAGTCAACTTTTGTGTTAACTGATATAGGGAGTACTCTTCTTAACCAAAAATGGGAGCACTCCTTACATCATTTTGATACATTTTAGAAGATTAATTTCTCTAAGTATTGACTCAAAATTCAAACTCCAATAGTTAAGATAGTGAGTACACTTCGTTTATCATTAGGCCAACACCATTCAATTATATTCATAATGACATCTATCATAACGTAACGAGATATGAAGATGTTAAAGATTCATTTTGATATTTCTTAAAATTAGGGTTAACAAATTTAAAAATAAATTTTCATACAATTTTTCCACATTTATTCTTGCATTTTTTTTATTTATATTTAACTCTAAGCAAACATATTTTTGAGAGAAAACTACACATTGCTTTTAACCAAATTCGTCTAAAAGAATGTTGCACGTTGTTGGGCTGAATGGGGACGGGGTACAAAATTAAATGAATAATAAACTTTACAAAAAATATTGATCGATGACAAATCAAGTACTGTATTTTTTAGTGCATGATTTTATATACTAATTTTTTTTAAAAATATCATTGAAATAAATATTATTTAAAATGAGGTAATCGCAATAAAAATATGATTATTATGTTTTGAAGAGTGATTTCTCTGTTAATAAAATAATCAGACTTTGTAACAAAGTAAACAAATTTTTTTAGTAATGAACAAAAAAACACATTTTTTTGTTATAATAATTATTTTATAAATGATAATTATTTCAAAAATTTAAAATTTAAAAAGATGGCACTAAAAGTATAACGTGATAGTTAATAGTGAATATAACACCATTTAATCAATAATTTATTTTCCACCCTATTCCATAGATAGTAAGAAGTAGAAATTAAAACATCGACATTTTTTGTTTCCTTGTTTTAGTTTCCATCATCTTATTCTTCTTCACAAAGTAAAGCCCCAGATTTTTTCTGTAACGTGTTATTCATATTTTGACATTTTGATGTAATATTTAATAAGTAATGAATAAACTAAGTCCTTTATTTTAATTTTTCAGGAGGAAAGCAGTGCAAGAGTCAATTTGGCCGTCTTTCTAGAATTATTAACGCCCCTGTAAAGTTATTTGGATTGAGTAGTCAAAGCTTCAATTATCATCATGTTACTGAATGATTATTATTATTTTATTAATAGTAAATGATTATTATTTTAATCATGTGAAATCGACACTAGGTAACATTCTTGCTTCACAGTATATGTTCTAGAAGAATTCTTAGTATTTAGTGGGATTAGGAGGGAAATAAGTTAGATTAAATTTTCTTTATATAGCCTTGATATGTTTTGTAAAATATTAAATCTAAACTTGACTTAATTCATGTTTAGAAAAGTTTTTATTTAAAGAAAAAATTATTTTTTTAAAAAATTTGTTTAATAAAATTTTAATTACAAAATAAATTAATTTAAATATATAATTATTATTTGACATAAGCTCTTTTTTTTAGATTTAACCTGACTTTTTTTTAAATACAAATAATTAGCCTAACTTACAAATTTATTTAAAAATTATGTTACATCAAAACTTTAAATTGAATTGATAAGTTTAGATTTTCAAACTCTAAGATAAAACTGTATTTTTAATTATAAATATTAAATTATGTATAAAATTAATAAATTATATAAATATATAATAATCAATTATATAAATATTATAATTTGTTAATTATATATATAAAATAAATAAACAAGCCTACTTATTATACTAAATAAATATTTTTAAAATTTTAAATTTGAAATATTTAATTAAATAAAATTTTATTAAAATTCAAGCTTGATTTATATAATAAATAAGTTAAATTTAATAAGATTAAAAATAAATTAAGTCATAAATTACTGATAAACTACCTAGTTTGTTTGCAATTGAAAAAAATTAAAGAGGATACAGCTTATTTGTGTGTTAAATAATTATAATTTGATATGACGTAAGTATTTATCTCACACGGTGGAGGCGAAGAAATGAAATTTCTTTCTTAGAAGTCAAAATAGATCAAGGCAAGGGATGGATTCGCCCTGTGATATGATATTTAGGTTGATTGGTCGAAACAATATAGAAACCATGAATATCGCAGTTGACGTGATGGAATTGGAATTGGTTATGTATGCGGTTTTTATCATCAATTTTATAAGAAAATGCAACTTTGCCCATTTAATACTAGAATATGAAAAAGACATATTATGCAGGATAAACATTACCGTTGCACAAATGTATATAAAAATTGTACAGACTTTGACTTGTTCAAAAGATATTTATTTGACGTGATCAAATTGTTATTTAATACCTCGTTTGAAAAAGAAAGTTGTGAAAATGTATAGATACTTTATTTAAAAGTTTTAGTTTCAATGTTTGGAAAAAAAAATATTCGACGGCTATTAAAAAGATAGAATGTGGATCTTTTAAAGTGAAAATAAAGTAAAATAAAGAATATTAATTGTTAGTAAAACAATAACGATTAAAATTATAATACATTATTATATAAATATATATTTTTTATTATTATTTTAATTATTAATTTTTTATTAATAATTAATATTTTTTATTTTATTCTTTTAAAATAAACTCTTTACTTTAAAAAAATTAAATCTAAAAAGATAAGTATTTCAGTTGTTTCTTTTTAATCATCTCCTAAAAAAATTACAGACGTGATATAAAAAAATTGTTTCAACTTTTCTTATTAAATTCATATCATAAAATTTTAATTAGTATAATTTCTTATTATAAATTTTTTTATTGGTGTAATTTAGTCTCTAAATTTCAATTGATGAAAAAAGTACCAGTTAACTTGTGTCGCATGCATACAGTGAATACTCGTGGGAGGATTGCAGTGCAATCTTATTCAAGATCAGCACCCTGTCCGTGGAGAGTGGTACGAATCCTATGACATTGAGGCAGATATGCGTTGTTTTGGAATTGTCGGAAAATTTTTTATGTAGTTTTATTGTGTTAGTTGATTAAAATTTTATTATATAATATTTTATATTTATTTTAACGATATATAAAATTATGTTATTTGCATGTTATAATTTAAAAGACTTTAAAAGAATATTGTAGGGAACACTAAAAATAAAGAGATTCTTATATATTTTTATTTTAAATTTATTTTTTATTCAAAATATATATATAGACTCTGTTCTGAATTATTTTCCTTCCTATTTATGCATTCATATTCTTGCTCTCTCTATCTGTCCGACATGCTCCCACCTTTGTTGAAGCTTCCTCGTAAGTTTCAAATTTTTAATTACCAAATTCACGTAATTATAAGAAGCCCCATCAATTATTGATATGAATATGTACAAATACTCTTCTCAATAAGGTACTATAATCTTCTTTGGTTTTTATATAAGGGAAATGATAAATGTCACGAAAAAAATTTTACAAAATGAGTTACGAATCAATTTAATTCATTTGATTTTTTGCTTTGCCTAATTTCCGCTCCAGAAAAAGTTTATTTATTTTAAAATTGTTTTTCCATGTCATTCCTGACTTGCTTTCGTGAAAAAGCTTTCGTAGCAAATAGCAATTCTGTTTATATAAATGTCTCCGTTATTTACAAGATTTTCTTAAATGTATACTCTTGATTATATAAAAAAAGTTTATACAACCCAATTAAATATATACAAAATTATATGGTTTTTACAAAATATATATAAGCACGCTCCTTATATCTACCTGAAGCACTTATGATAATTAAAATTTAAATCTAAATAATTAATGATAAACCTTCTTTAGCTACCAAATAAATCTTTCAAGTTTATATATAACTGGTATTACCATACTCAACGAACAATTTTACTAAAATGTCAAACCCATTCACATTATTAGATTGAAAAGGACAACCCACACACGTGTTGGTATGTACGTGGTTTAGATTTTAGAGTGTCAACAGGTGTGATGAAAGGTGACTGGCCCCACACGTGGACAGACTCTCACTCAGTGATGACTAGTCAACCCACTACATTTAGCCAAGGGTGCACGTGTCAGTTATAGGAGTGGTACACGTTACACACACGAGCACAAGCACAGCGCCACACAACAGAGAAAGCGAAGGAGGGGGGCAGTACTCCTCTGTTCCCTGTTCCATAATAAAACAAATCTTCATCTTGACAGTTGACACGTGATAATACAGTAACAAGGGGTTGCTAAGTCACATTCTTCCACTTTTAATTTTAAATAAATTTAATTTTATAAATTTAATTTTAATTAAAAAAAATCGAATAAAATAATTTATATATTTAAATAAAAAAATTATATTTATTTTTAAAAATAAAAAATAATTATTTCAGGTTAAATAAATTTTTAAAATTAAAAATATATTTAAAAAATATATTAAATATTAAAACAAATAAGATAACAAATAAATAAAAATTTATTTAAATTTTTAAAAATTAATTTAAGTAAGGTAATGCTCATTCAAATACATTTTTATTATAAAAAATAAAATAAAAAATATTAATCAATAAAAAAAATTTAAAAAATAAAATTTAATAATTTATTATTTATATATATATATTTTATTATAATTATAATTATTAATTATTTTATTAACTGTTATAAATCTTTATTTTACATCTGAAGTAAACCTATAATTTTATTGTTTCCTAAAATAGGTTTAGAGTAGCCAAATCCTCTGGCTTTTATGCATGCATGCCCGAAGCCCCCACTCTCGCTCTCTAATAAACAAGCATGTTTCATTTCGGTGATTTCCTTTCTCCAGCAAACTAATATTTACGAGCAACGTTATATTTAGATTACTTTTACACTTTTCTTTTACATGTATCTTTTATGGGATAAAGAAAAAAAAACTAATTTCTTTTTTATTTTTATCATAAAAATAAATATATAAAATATATAAAAATTAAATGTAAAAATAATATTTTTGAATACCTCACATAATTTTCAATTATATATTATAAAAGAGGTATAAGAATTAATATTAAAAAAATATACCTAAATAAAGAAAAACAACTTTAATAAAATTTAATACCGAGATAAAATAATTTAAAAAAATGATATCACTTTTTAATTTTTATTTTCCTTACTACTCCTCATATCTAGTGCTCACAAAAGTGCATAATATTTGTTTGTTTATTTGCACTTGCATAAGTACTGTTTCAACCTTTTTTCCCCTATGAAATACAGGTTTTTGTTTTTGGTAGAAATCAAATACAGATTTTAGTTACTTAAAAGTTTTCAGGAAAACAATTATATATATTTGTTGATTTTTCGGTTCAACTAGTCTCATTGTATTTTTATTTGTTTCTAGATTTTCAAGAAAATTACTTGTCTTATTTCACTTTTAAAAGTTTTTTCACCTGCCACAATTTTGCTTAAGAATTTTCTTTTGAAAGAAGCTGTGAGAAAGGGCAAAAAAAAGCTTTCTGATTCCAATGATACTTTTTAAAAAAAATTAATTATAACAATCTCCTTATTTTGAAATTGATTTTTTTTTATAAACAACGGGGCAAAATTTAAAACTGATTATCAGTATATTATTATTTTTTTCTTTTTTTTTGGTGTGTTTGCAACGTATTTAGCGTCTCCACCTTGTAATGGTGGCACTATCTAAGCCGAATGCCATGCCAAAATCAACATGCAATTGAAATGCTGGTAGACGATGATCATGCTTGTGAGAGAGTGATGAGTCACCTGTGAAGGCCCACAAGTCATAAGAGAGGCTGGTATGTGAGAATGGGCCACATAAAGGTTCTGATTGGCTAATGGATGTATAGTGGGTAGCAATACAGCAAGAGTAAGGATATATATGGCTAACAAGGATAATGATATAGCAGATAAGGTTAATTAACCGAGTTTTATAATGAAAATATTTTAATACTATGACAAAGCGAGACAATATGTCGCATTATGAATAAATAAATTTTTTTTTCTTTCTCTTCTTTTTTTAAAAATTTTTTATAAATGAAATCTATATTCTTATATAGAGAGAAAATGATAAGTTAAAGTAGAGATAAAATGATCTCATTAATTTTTTTTTATTCTTATTTAGATATTTTTATATTTTTTTAAGTATGAGACTAATATCATTTAATATACTTAAGTTATCCTTTCTAACAATGTAAATATTTGAGTATAAGGTTAATATCATTCAAAATAATGATACTACCTATCCTGATAATGTATTTCTTAAGGAGATTTAAACTCTGAATTCTGATATTATAAAGAACTCTTCGACTACTTAACTCAAACCTACGTACTATTTTGAGATGCAATATATTAATACTAAAATAAGTCTCTCAATAAGTTTGATGTCACATCGTGAGTTAAAGCTTTTGAGCTTAATAAATAAGTATTTATAACCTTACCATAAAATCACTTCAATTTTTCCTGACTTCCTCGAACTCTACTGTTTTAGTTTGGCCTGCTGCAATAAGTTAGAAGAGTTTATTATATAACAATGTTCAATTTATTTTTGTAATTTATAAATTTGAATGTAAAAAAAAATGTACAAACATTATACAATTTGAATTTCATTATTGATTAATTTTATGCTTAAGTGCATTATTTTTATTACGGCTAATAGTATCTAACAGCAGGGGGATTTTTTTTTTTTTTTAAAGTTTTGCCCTATCAGATTTAGCGACAGATTTACATGTATGAGTTTATTAGGAGTATGATGGTAAGTTCTTGGGCAACAAAATGAAAGAGGAAAAGACAAAATAATGTATGTTGTTAGGTATAGATTTAGCTAAAATGATCTTAGTCATGTTTGCCCACTAAGTTAAAAGGCCCCACCTAAGGGGACGTGACACGCATCCATTAGTTTACATATTTCTTCTTATAAACTAACCATATGTTTTAAATAATTATTTAGTGAATAATCATTTTAAGATCTAAACTTTTTGTGATAAATCAATTAAGAGATTGAAATTTTATTATTATTAATTAAGAGACTCAACTTTATCAATTTTTTTTTTGTTAATTAGGAAATGCTAAAAAAATAAAAATAACTAATTTTACATATCAAAACAATTTAAAACTTAAACAAAATATAAGGTTATATATGATCTAAAAATTTATTTTTAATTGATATCTATTACCAAAATATATTTTTATTAAATTTAATCCCTCAATTAATAAATTTTAAAATTAAGATCCTTAATTAGTTACCATACTAAAATTAAATTCTTTGTAAAATACTTTTCTTAACAAGTAATTGTGGAAGTCTTTATGTGATTGTGGTTGGCTGGTTGCCTAATTCTTTTCATTGGCATAATATGATATGATGCATGCCCGTTTACATTTTATCTTATTTTGTTTTTTTGGCACCCAAATGCCTATCCGTGTAAAGTGAATATACAATTTCAGCTATTAAATAAAAACACGAGTTGATTTTGTCATATGAATTGAACCGCTTTCTATTACTTATAGCTTTAATAAACTTAGCCTCTATGCAGCATTTTTTTTTTAATAAACTTATCCTCTTAATTAGTATGATTTTCTAGAGAACGTGTACATATATATTTTTATCTCAACATTTTTATTTATTACTTAATAAAAATTATTTATGTTTATTTAATAACATTGTACTTTGCTTAATATTCATAAGATATTATTTAATTTGTTCTAAATTATCAAAAAAATTATATTATCACATAATGAAAACTAAATATAATATATTAAAGTAAGGTATACGACTACAATTAATTATTGTTTCCGTGCAATACATGAACTTATACATATTTTAAATGTTTTAGAAGATGATTTAAAATAAATTTAATTTTTATTCACTATAAAAAAATAAGTGATTATATATATATATATATATATATATATATATATATAATATAGAGAGAGAGAGAGAGAGAGAGAGAGAGAGAGAGAGAGAGAGAGAGAATGATTTTAAATAATTTGAATTTTATTCACTATAAAAAAGAAGGGAGATGCATATATAGCAATTTCATTTGATTTATATTTATTGTATCTATCTTAAAAATTAAAATCATGAAGAAAAAATTTGAAAAATTGAGCCAAGAATAATATTTTTTTTAAAATTATATTAATATTTAATATACTTATTTTAAAATTATAAAATGAATAATTTTAGTTAAATTTAATTAATATTTAATATATTTTTCTTGAAATCATTATTAATAATATTTATTAAATTTAAATTAATTTTAGAATTAACTTTCAATTTAATTTTTTAAATATTATGTCAAATACTTTAATAAATTAAATTAAAAGTTTATTCTTAATTTTATTTCATGTACAGATTATTAACAAATGTAAGTGACATTATACTCATATACCACCGTAAACAATGTCTCTATCGTTAAATCTCGAACCCTGTGGTTAATTGACTCTTTCAAATTGGACGTAGATATCTCCTCAGATTTGGATCCTCTGTCAGATTCAACAAATTTCTAGAGTTCTCTTGCTAGTTGGGTTCGATAAGACCGTGAGAGTCTTTTTTCAGAATATTCTGCTTCGGTCGCCTTTAACTGTGATTTAAAAAAAAAAAAAAACTAATCAAAGCTGCTATCAGACAATTGTTGAATAACAAATATATTTGTCAAAAACGTTTGGACCATTTATGCCAAAACCTTTCGCATCAGGGTTGTCACAACATTAATACTTGACAATCAAACCTTATTTTATTTTCAATTTATATTTTTGTAAAAGTAAAATTAGTTAACAATTTCATTAATGAGACTAGACTTTATCAGAGGCTTAATTTTGTATAAATTTTTTGTAAATTTTTTTTATTAAACACTAATAAAATTGAGACCTCAACTCAGCCCTAATTGTAATTAAAAAATCTTTTTGAAATAAACAAGAATATATTTGTTAAAAAGAAAAAGTTAAGTAATCAGACTTTAATATATATTTAGTCAGTTTATCTTATGACAGAAAAAAAGACTTTTTAATCCGTAATACTTTCTTGACTATTTTAAAATAAAATAGATTAGTCTAAAAAGGTGAAAATATATTAGATTAGTTTAAACTTTTTTTAAATAGGTATGATTTATTTTATAAAATATTAAACTTGAGTTTCATCCATTATTTGACCTACACTTTTTTTTTTAGCATAGCTTAATTTTTTTATAAAAATATAAAAGCTTAGCGTAGCTTACAAACTTATCTAAAAGCTTATATCATATAAAAATCTTCAATTGAATTAATAAGTTTAAACTTTTAAAATCTTAAATAAGTTTAAATTTTTAATTAAAATTATTAAATTATATGTTAGATCAAATAAATATTTTTAAAGAATCTGACCTATTTAATTAAATATTTTTTAAATTATATAATAAATAAGTCAAATTTAATAAAATTAAAAATATATTAGGGAATAAAAATACATATGTACATGTTCTTTGTAATATCATTTTTTATATTTTGTAATTTGTATAATTATTTTATTTTTATTATAAATTAATTATTTGATTAAAAATAATTTTATATAGGAGTAATATGTATTTAAATTTTAAAAATAAATGTATTTTTTATTAAAAAAAGTTAATATGAGTTTTATTTATTATGAAAAGAGTTGAAATAATTTTAATGAATAAGTATTAGAAAATTATAATATTATTAAAAAATTATAATAGATATTTTTAAAAAATTTAAAATGAAAGTTAAAGAAGAGAAATAAAGTATAAATAAATTGTAAAATACCTTGAATGTAAGGCCGAAAATATATTGTATGATACAATATATTAATAAATTGTATATTCTCACCCCCACGCAGCAATGATTGATCTTTTATCAGTAAAGATTATATCAAAACAAAATTTTATTTGATCAATTGTTTTATTAGTTGATTACACTTTGAGACTTTGAGTAGCTGTGTTTCCGGGCCGGAGCCGGACGCGTGCATGACGTGGAAAAGAAAATAAATAGCGTTATTATTTTTGGGGTTACGTTAATTGAAAGTCCAATTATGCGTTCTCTTCCCCCCTCCTCTGAGGTGCTGTCACGTACCACTGATATCTGTGTCTTTCGGCTTGAACCGTTTCCCCAATTCTTCTAAATTTTAATAGCTATTTACGTCAGAATAACGCCCCTGCCAATGCCATAACATGATAAGCCTCTCTCCTCATCACACCCAAATTCCATTCATCCCCAACTCAAAAATTAAAAATCTGCAACTCAAATTGGTTCCACATTGCACACGCAATTTACCTCTGAGGATCGAGGGTGTTGTGTTGTCCCACTCCCACTCCCACATTTGTAGGACGCCACAGCACGTCAAACAACACAATCCAGCCCAGCACCAGCGCCACTGTGTGTGCGCCATCCTCTAAATTCATTTTCGAGATAAAAAGAAAGAACGAGGCCACCGCTTCCGCTTCTTCTTTATCCTAAAATTGGTTGCCACCGGAACTCTCGCCCCAGAGGCTAACTCCTTCGGACCTCGCTCTCTTGTGCTATATTACCCTTTCACCTTTCCTCCTCTTCCACCACCCTCTCCTAACCAATCTCCGGGCCCCGCCGCATCCATTTCTTGTCCCTCCCCTCTCGGTCCTCCACCGTCTCGGGGGCGCTGCTATGGAGGAACCCAATCCTGCGCTCTGATTTCATACTGGGTGTGGGTCTTTTTCTTGGTTTGATGGTCTTGCTCTTCACCTGATTCTATTTACTCCGTCCTTTCTTCAGGAATTAAAGATCCACACCCACCCGGATTTTCGTTTTCTCGAGAAATCAATCATTTAATCGAGCTTTTCCCCGCACATGGGTGCTCTGTTTCCGGCACTTCATCGCAGAAGGAAAACGGCATTCAAGATTTTGGGAGATCGTTGGGATTAATGATCCCAAGCTGATTCCGATTATTTTGTTTTGGGTTTCTCTCAAAACCGGAAGGAGCTTATACGCCTTTCAATTGCAAAGAACGAGTTCGGAGAAACAGAGACAACCACTCCCCATTACTGAAAACCCAGATCAAAACCCGTCCATTTTTTAGATGAAAGTTTCAATTTTTTAAATCGTAGATCAATCTTGCCCCACCAAAATTGCCTATAGCATCATTTCCCGAAACGGTCGTAAGAGGTAGCACTATGTCCAACAAGATTGTCCTCCGGCCGGCGGCGTCGTCCACCCACCGCCGGCAGCCCCTGCTGCAGAGCCAATCCTACAAGGCGGGGAGCCGAGTCGGGGAGGTTGTGGGAGGCACCACCGCCGAGTGCGTTGCCGTATGCTGCTGCTGCCCTTGTGGGCTTGCCAATTTCCTGGTCCTGGCTATCTACAAGCTCCCGGCGGGCCTCTGCCGGCGAATGCTGAAGAAGAAGCGGCGTCAGCATCTGATTAGGGAGGGGCTGTTGACGCCGAGACGCCGCCACTGTTCGTGCGGCAGCTGCGACGAGAGCGGCATTCGGATTCGCCCCATGTGCGCCAACGACGCCTCTGATATCAAGTCCCTGAGTTCGGTGGAGCCAGACGAGGATGTGCTGGAGCTGGAGAAGGAGATGTGGGATAGGTTTTACAATGCTGGGTTCTGGAGAAGTTCTTCTAAGAGAGACTCCTCCCACACGTTCACTACCAATGTTCCCAAGGTCACTATTTGAACCCGGTTAAACCAAAAAAAAAACAAAACAAAACTTGTAGTGGGATATCATTATAAGTTATCCTATTCAGATCTTCACAAAAGAACAGGGTTACAGAATTTGAATGCATCGTTCTTTCCATCGGTAATGCCACTTGTGGTTTTCAGTCAAACAGAGTGAGGGACGGAGGCATGTGCATTGTAGTTCTCAATTGCATTGTCATGTACACAAGGGTTCTGGGATGTGTGTGCTTGTCCGTGAAGTTGATCATGAATTGGCCTTTTGGATTTGTTATTGAGGAGTGTGCATGGTTTACTTTTGTTCGATCTTTCGGATGCGTTTGTAAAAAGAGTCAGTGCCGTTTCTTTTCAACTTTCTTCATGTTTGTACTGCGTTTCCAATGAGTTACATACAGAATGAAGGAACTTTGTTACACCAGGTTCTGCGAAATTGTCTGCGCAACTTTCCTTTGTGTGAAAAGGTTTACACTTTAGAGCTGGAAATCAGACTCATGCTAGATTGCTCATTACAAAGGAAATATGGAAACAAGAGAGATCTGATTTTCTGCTGGTGTATGTAGATTCAATTCAATTTTGACTTTGTAAGTTATTTACTAACAGGCACCCTTGTTCCTATATTACAAGGGTATATCAAAGGAAAGAAATGAATGGTTAGCATTAGCAGGACATTATTTACACATTTGGAAGACTCCAAGATGCGGGTTTGGTTACCTCCACCTCCTCCTCAAATCTGTTATGTTGTTTTGACCTAACTAAATTGCACCCTTTTATTATAACGTAAAAGAAGGCACTCAGCTGGCATGAACTTCGGAAACTTGTGGGGAATGGATATTTTTTAAGAGAAGGTTGCACTTATATTGACTCGGTGCATTACCCAAACTTATGAACTCCTTAGCTCCAAGCCTTCAATATTCTAAAGACATTCCTACCCCAATTTTAATTTCATTATTATTTGCCTAAAGAATAAATGATTTAGCGTTGTGGGTCTCGTGTGTTTTTTTTACAAAGAAGAAAATACAAAGAATTAGACCTATAAAGTTTACCTGCATATTCAAGAGTCGCATGATCAAGGTTGTGGTGCATATAAAATATAGTTTTCTCGGAAGAGAAAGTTATTGAAATAGATATTCTGACTTGTGAACAAACTATCTACTTCGCCTATGGACACCAATTTTGGGAGGGATCACGAGCACCCTACGTTAATTTTTCTAAGCCTTGCTTTAATTTTGCTTTCCATGGATCTGAACGGTATGTTTGTGGTTGAACTGAGACATTGGATTGTAGTAACGGGTCACTGTCCACCTTTAGTTAGTACAGGGTCCAGGTGCTTCAGAACTCAACAGCCACCAATTGGGGTGGCCCGGGCGTGCAAAATGTCCACGTTTTGGCGTTTGTCCCCCCCATGAGATGGGGACCTTAAAACTTGTCTCGCGGCATGGATGCCATGTTGCCCTTGGAACCATTCTGATTTGTCTTTCTTTCTTTGGTCCTCTTCTTATTCTTATTCTTCTTCTCCTTCCCCTCCCAATTATTCTGACAGGCCCACACCATTCAAGTTAAAATGGCCTGGGCTGGGATAAAAATAATGGTGAGAATAAAGCATGGTAATTATAGGGCAGAACAAGTCACGGAAGTGATTCGGTGATAGTTATAACCGAAGCACTTGGATATTTGATGAATCCAACTTCATAATGGTAGTGAGAGTAGTACAAGTACAGTGGTCCACAAACACGTCTGAACATTAATTGTGGCCAGTGTTTCAGTGAGTTCTGAAAACGGAGAATTCAAATAGAGGAAATGGGAAGAACAAAAGTAGGGTATCTGTCAATGGCACTTGATCCAGAGTTTCTTTGGCAGTTCTGCAGAAATGAATTCACACTTTCTAAGCTATTATATCAGATTTATTTGGCTTGATGATCATGGTCTCGTCGGTGAAAGAGTTATAAATGCAAACACACATGAATAGTTTGGTATCTCTAACACTCCTTTTTATGCAAAGCTATTTTGGGCTTGAAATAGGAACAATGTGCAAGTTCACCTTGATCAAATTCCTAACTATTTGATCATAAAAATCTTTAATACTATATCATGAATTAATTATTTTAAAAATTTAAATTATTAAATAAAGATACATAAATAATTTTGTATCTTTAATGCTCTCTTCTCTAATCTCTTACCCCAACTTTTGTACTAATTACTATAAAAAATTTAAGAGAATAATCTTTTATAAAAATATTTTCAATAATTAACTATATGAGTGATTCATTATTTATAATTATAAATATTTCGTCATGATTCAAATAAAAAAAATATTTTGTCAAGATTTATTTTGTAATCCCCCCAAAAAAAAATTCACCCTTTCCCTATCTTAAAAATAGAAAAACAAAAAAGGTAAGGTTTTACTTTTCATTTATTATAATTATTTTAGGTACGGTTTTACTCTTGCAATTTTATGATTTCAGCTCAATTTGAAATGGATTTTTAAGAGATAAACAGTATTTTCGACAATTAGATTAATGTTAAGAAATTAGTAAGAGTAGAGAATTGAATTAAGGATCTTTTTAAGAGACAAGCCATTACATCACCTATCTTTAAAAAAAATAAAACCAGGAAGTCAATATCTCATGAACTCGTAAGTTTAACATTCTAAATCGTTGACCTCTGTATGTTTACTACAAGAAAACATTTACCCTCATACAATTTTTTTTTTAACACTCTTCTCACATACTCAGTTATTTAAAATAAAAGTAGCCATTGAATTTTGTTCATTAATAAAAAATAATTAATTCGTTTAAATAATTGAATATGTGTGACAAAAGACGTAATAACTACTGCCAAAAATGTCTCTTATGTGCGCAATCACATTAAATTGCCTTGACATGTCTACAAAATCTGATAGAATTGGAAACATTATTTTAAAAAACCTGACAAAAGACAAAACTTTCATAGTTATTAAACATGGTTAACAAATGCTTACAATATAGAAAGAGGAGGGAGTGACCTTTCAAGTGAATATATCTAGCAACAAGGATGCAAAGTGGAAGTTTTTACAACAAAATAATTTCAATGAGAAAGGCTTTTTATAAAGATATAATTTTAGAAATGGTAAAATAGAGTTGTAAAATTTATAATTTAATTAATAGTTTGGTTGACAAAATAAATTAAAAAGATAAGGTTTAGAAAGAAACAAACTCTACAGAAAAGTTTGTAGAATCCATAATTTAATTAAAATTTATTGTTTTGTTAAATAGAAAAGTTGTTATCAAAATTAAATGGAAGGGTATTTTTTAATAATTCAAAAGTTTCTGTCATCCATATTATATATAATATAACATAGATAGTTCAGAACTGCTGATGTAATCGTATTTGATATTTTAACAATTTTTTTTTTGTCAAACTCATGCAATCACATTAATAGCATTTTATATATTTTGTTACATAATGATCTATAAATATCACTATTCTAAATATAAATGATGATATGATTTATTAATAAGTTGTGATTTAAATAATAAATAAATTTGAACTAAGTGCATGATTAAATTTTTTTTTGTAATATTAAAAGTTTAAGTCTATGAAAAAAGTATTATTGAAAAGAACAATATTTATTTAATCTCATATTCAAAAAATATTTGAATATTAAGGTAAAGACTAAAAAAATGACGATAATATTTAGCACAAAGAACAACAACAAAAATTTGATTAGAATGTGCATTAAAAATCTCTCTAGTAATAAGATTTCCAAAATTATTCTGAAAGGTCTCTATTAGTATTTCTCACCACAAATCTATCTATTTAATGGGAGTGAAAAAGTCTTTCCAAAACTAAAATATTCCAAGTTTCATTTGACTTCTTCCCTGTTCTTAATTTGGTTTCAAGCAACAGCTGTGTCATGCTTTAACCAGGTAGTAACGAGGGTTGAAAACTAGTCGAAACCAACGACCCATTCATTACTTTGAGGGACAAGAAGAAGATAAAAAAAGGACAAGAAACAATTCAAAAAGGCAAACGGTATTGGAAAGGGATATCGTTACGCAATCAGATTCTAAAATCGATTTCCTTGTATTTAGTTGAGACAGCGTGCTGAAAATGCCAAGGCTTTTATGAGTTGTATACTTTGTTAAGATCCCACCTTCCGTTTTCTTTATCAAAGTGTCGTGTTCGGTTATGGTTACGGTTCATTTTTATATAACCTTTATTGATTGTGAGTGTATGTTTAAAAGAAAAAAAATGAAGAGGTATAATTATTAATTAAAAAAATAAAAAATATATATTTTAATAATGTCATAATTTATTATACTTGTGTATATGTTTTATTATAATATCAATTATTATAATTCTTCACTCTTTTTGAAAAAATGAACCCTTCGCTTAACAAAATTTATTCGCTTTACAAATATGCAAAAGATTGGTATCTTTTACTCTATATAGCTATTATTTATGTGTTACCTCCGTTTGATACACTAAAATCACACAAACCCCATCCCATGTTTTCAACTTTTGGCTCTTTCGGTTCCTAGTCTTTCTCCCTCTTCCACGTTTTGTTTGTGTTAATTCTATAGATCTATTCATATTCATTATCCACAAGAAAAAGCATGGTTTCGTTGCTGGAAGACATGTAAGGTTGTCTCTCTCCCTGTTATCTTTACTAAAATTTTCTCTTCTTCTTTTGAGAAAAAAAAAAAGAAAGAAAACTTGTGTGTCTGTTCTGTGTTGTAATTTTGCCTGACCCAAAACAAAATCCACTTCAATTATTCGCTGGGGTCCTGGGGGATTGGATTTTGGTGCAAGCGGACACTATGAACTGTGTCCTGGTTGCGTATAATAGTTCGTTTCTGCATGCTCAACTATTTGGGGGTCCTCATGTCCCAAAGCTGAACACTTTGTAGTTAAATTTGGGGGTTTCATATATAAGTTTGGGAAATTCAATGGAAGTGAGATGATATTTATAAGAGAAAAATAATAACCTTACTATTATGTTGCACACCCCAAATTTTAATTGATGAAAAAGGAAGAGATTATTACTTATTAATTAGTACGTACTTTGTGAAAGTTAGTATAGCACTTTTATATGTCTGCGTTAACACAATAGTTGAGAAAAATCAAAACTCTCATGCCGCAGTAGCCCTCTCTTTCGTATTTAAAATTGAAATTATTTTATTTTAATCTTTTGCAATTTTTTCTCTATATTATGCTTATTCTTTTTGTGATACTATAAAGGAATAATATTTGATACACTGACAATATAAGTTTGAAAATTATTTTTAGATGTAAAATAAAGAAACGCTTAGTAAGATAACATTATAAAATTCATATTATTCAATTTTATATATTTTTAAATATTAAAATATAAATTTTAATCATAGTATTGAATAGGGATAACAATAGGGCAAATAAGACAGTTTTTGCACAACTCGATCCTGTTCTATACTTTTTAAAATATAATATAACTCGCTTTTATTTGTCCTGTAAGTTTTGAAAATCAAAACTGAACCTGCCCTTATGAAATTATTAAAAATTCTCACCTTATTTGTTCTACTCCGTATCTATAAATATTTTATACAAATTTATATAATAACTAATTATAATCTTAATAATTAATTATTATTTTATATAAATTATATAATTTATTTAAAAGAACTTACTTTCATTACTTTTATTTATAATTTAAACAAGTATATTAATATAATAATCTATAAATTATTACTTATTTTAAATAAAATTTAAATATATGTATATGCAGGGTGTGATGCGGGATGGATGTGCGTTGAATTGTTCTCAACTTGCACTTGCCCCACCTGGCCCTACAATAATTTATAACTCTAATCTGTCATTAAATCTTGTAGAAGTAAAAAACTCGACCCATACAACGCAGGATGAGTTGGTACCTACCGGATGAATTTATATTATCATTTCTAGTATTGAAAATCATCAATTCACAGTATGATATTGGTTGAAATTTTAATTTAAAAAAATTAGACTTTAATAGATTCTTTTTGTGAAAAAAAAGGGAACATATATAAGTCTTTTTTTTTTTTTTTATAGCGAGCATATATAAGTCTAACACATTCATATTGTAAGTAATAGAGGCGTCAAAAAACGAAAAAACGATTCGGCCCAACAAAATTTGAAGCCAGAGAGGATTGCTGGGCTCCATTTTAGGCCAGTCAACATTAAAGCCTTGGGCCCTGAGAGTCCTGGCCCGGTCCACAGGTAATACTAGTAAGAAGATAGATTACTTTTTCATTAAACAAAAAAAAAAGGACAAATTATATATATATATATATATATATATATATATATATATATATATTAATTACGTAATATATGATCACACCAGCAAAATCCTTAAAATTTTATGGTGAAGATCTAGAATATTCTAGTACATAATTAATAATTCTGCTGATCAATGAATTGATGAATTGGTCATCTCAATAAAAACGTGGACAACTTTGTCCGTGAACACGTAGAATATTCTTTATCTTACATTGCTATACATTATAGTTAATCATTTTAAAGTATATATATATAATTTATTTAAATTATTTTATAAATTTAATTTTTTATATTAATAATATGATCATTCTTCTTATTAATTAAATTACAATCTTCGTATCAAGAATATAACTTACTTCAATTGTATCACTATCGCAAAAGTAAAATTGATGACATATATGATCAAAGAGAAGAATATTTGAGTCCCTGGTCTTCTTTAGGCTGCTGATTTTGTATATAAGTTTTCGTCTTTGCTTTTCAGCGGACATTGAATTGGAGAGCTTTCTCTCCAGAAGGGTCGTTTTTGTTGACCAGCCAGTGGTGCTTGGTAGTCCACATATCCTTCATACGTTCGAATTAGACGGAGTCGACAAATTTGGAATTCTGAAAGTGACAGCGGTTCGTCAGCTTTTCTCTCCACCTAACAAGATTATTTTTCAACCATCATGTTCAGCTTTAGGTGTTTGTTTTTATATAATTTGTTTAAATATCTATTTTTTAAGCATACGCAATTTTAATTATTAAGGTATTTCATTGGAAACAAAAATATTACTCTGTAGTTTTTATTGTTGCTGTGACTTTAGTAATTATATGATTTATTATTCGGTAGGTTTTTCATTTCCTCTGCTATGCATTATGTGAGGGGAGTTTGTCATATTAATTATTGCTTTAGTGGGTAGTATGAGTAACCAACTGCGAATTCGACTTGATGGGTTTTACAAATTGTTGAAAAAAGAAGAAGAAAAGAACCAAAAATATATCAGTGTATAGAGTATCGAATATTCTCCACCAAAGCATATCTTATTCTTGGTATGGCTCTTGGACATATATGCTGCGCTTAGCATTGAACTGGTGGCTAATATCAATTTATTTTAGAAAGGATGCTAAATGGATATCATAAAATAAGCAGCTGGACCCCAAAAAAGGTCACATTTTCTTTTTGGGTGCTAGAGGGACACTGAAGTTGCTTATTTAGGATATGCTTAACAAAAGTGTGAATAGAAGAGACACGAAGGAGAGTGAAAATTAGTGATTTATCCAAAAGTTCCAAACATACATGAAAATGTTAGTACTATGATAATTAATTATTTTAAAAATTTAAATTATTAAATAAAAATAGACAAATATTTTTATATTTAAATAATGCATAATTTATCTTATTTTATACTAAAATTTAATTTAATTATAAAAAATAAAGAATGAAAAAAATTGAATTACTAATCATTTAAAAGCTATCAAGAGAAAGTGTATGAATAATTTTATTTCGTACATCTTCAATTTTCATATCTGAAAGGCCCCCATCATTTCTGTTAATATCTATACCAAACAACCATTAATGCATGGTATTATTCAATTTGTAAGAAATGGATGTGATCGACCAGGTGTGCTTCTACATAGTCTATTTAGTCTTTATTATTTCAAAGTTGGTTTTCAAGTTGTTTGTTGTCTATCTTTGATAGGAAAAGAAGCCTGTTTTGCATCTTCCTCTGAATAGACCAAATCAGATGTTTCATTGTATAAAGTAAAATACAAAATAAATATAAATTGCGAAATCTCATCTCCTCCTATATTTATATGTTTTATTTCATCATCGTATCAATTTTTTTAAAAGTAAATTTGTTAAATTCAAGCAGTGATTCATTTCAACAAACATGATAAAATTAACAAGTTACTTCAAAATAATTCATGTGAAAATTTGACTCTTCATTAAAGATGAAAAATTAGGTTTAAATATTGTTTTCTTAATTAATAAATACTATCTATCTAAAAACAAAAAAAAAGTTCGAATTCAAATGAAATAATGATTGCAACATCATTATCATATATTATTTTGAAATTGCTATATATTACAATACAGATAAAGATTAAATATTAAAGGAATCATAAAAAATAGTGGTATTGAATGTATTACAATATTATTAAAGGTTATAAAGATTACTTGAATTGAATAAAAAATTTATAGTGGAGGACAAATTCTGAGATCAGAAGGTCTCTTTTTTTTTTTAAAATTTTTTTTTCCCCTTTTTTGGGTATGAGAATGGGCTCTTACCTTCATGACATAGAAGTGGGAGAGAGCATCCAATCTTGTATAAAGAAGGAGAAAGCCAGAAAGGTTAGTTTTTGATGTTCCCCCTCTGATGCTGTGGGGACAGGGGAGGGGGTTTGTTTTCCAATATACACACAAACATTTGGGGAAATAAATCCATCAATAACCGAAGAAGGTAAAGTAGAAGTCGCATTCTTTTTCTTCCTCCTCGTTATACCCTTCTTCTAGTCATTTCTTTTTCTTTATCATCATTTTTTCTCACTGAATTGTTGGGTTTCCGTATTTCTGCAATGGATCCCTAGCAAGGCTCGATCTCCCTGTTGATGGTTATTCCCTCTGTTTCCTGACCCTTTTCTTTTCTGGAGCTTGCCCAATTCTAAATGGAGGTAAACCAAAGTATTTTGTATTTTGGTTAAATTTGATCAAATTTTGTATCTCGTTCTCTCTCAAAACTCCTTATTGAAATTTCTGTTATAAAGTTTAATTTTTTTTATCTGGGTCGCTTCTAATTGCGTCTTTACATGATCCTTTTGCTTTGAAATTTTAAAAGTTTTCTTCGTTTTTTTTTTTTTTTGTGGAGAATAACGACGGTTTTATACCACAAGGGATAACTATCTAAGATTTTCTGGATGATTGTTAACGATGATCAAATGTTTGAGGCACACTTCTTATATAGGAATTCATTTTTTTAACTTATCAAATAAATTTCAGACGGCAAGAAAAAGATCATTGTTTTGAAGTTATTTGCTCAACATGTTGAAGCCTTCCATGAAGAATTCATGAAGCTTATTAGGGTGTACAATGCTGGTAGAAACTGCATTTATTTTTATGGGTTGATAGTGGGGTTTTTTTAACATAAGTTGCAAAGAATTCTTTGGCGATCTTTCTATTAGATTTTTTTTTAATCATTTGTGCTGAGGATTGTGGTTGCAATAATTGAGAGGGAGGGGTAATGCACTTAGCTCGAACTAGATAGGAGTTTGGCGAAGTAGATTTGAGCTAGTAATATTAATATTATGCATTATCTCATTGTCTGCCTCCTGGTTCATTACTAATTGAAATCAATTTCGGATAATGACTCTGAATGAATTCCCTTTTGTGTTCTTTCACAATATCATGCATTCAAGAGCACCACTTACACTTGCGAAATATTGCATCTGACTCTGAAATTGTGGGCTTATATATAAAAGGTTCCAGAGATGGAAGGCAAGAATGAAAATCATATGACATCAGCTGTGGCTTTTGTTGAAGGGGGGATTCAAGAATCCTGTGATGATGCTTGCAGCATATGCCTTGAGGATTTTTGTGAAAGTGATCCTTCAACGGTAATATTCAGCTTTTGTGTGTCCCTCTTATCGTTTTGCAGAAAGAATTATAAGCAAGTATGGCTTTATTTGAAAAACATTTGTTTACTTCTTTTCTCTTTCTTTTCAGGTCACTATTTGCAAGCATGAGTTTCACCTGCAGTGCATTCTTGAATGGTACATCTTAATATATATTAGTTTTTCATGTGGTCTCTCGCAAAATTCAGAATTTTATTTATGAATTTTTTCTTTGTATTCTCATAAGGTTATATATTATGTTGGTTGACTTGGTTCCTATAGATTTTGCTTAGTATCAATTTAGTCCGTGCAAATAAAAATGAATGATTAAAATGGTTTCAGGCTTTCAGCATTGTCAAATACCCACCCATACCTAAGCTAAGGCCATAATTGCTGGCTATGACTAGTGTTCTGAAAACTGGACTGACTATACAGGCTGTTTTTGACCGGAAAATCAGTGAACTGGCCATCTTTCTAGATTCTAGTACAATTATCAAATGTATGCTACAATCCACTGAGAATTGGACTGAACCAGCCAGCTACTACACAAACTGGTGAACTGGAGTGGTTTTTCCTGTTTATGCTTGATGGTGACATGGCAGTGTGTGAAGCTGTCATGTCATCACCAAAACTTGAAGTGAAAAAAAAAAAAACAACAAAAACATTTGAACTAGGAGCTTCTTGGGTGAGATGTTGGGCCTCTACTAACAGGCTAAGGCACTTCTTTAGTTAATTTAGTATTGCAATGGTATTTATGTCATAACAGAAACAGCATCTATGCATTATAACATAAAATATATGCAGTTTTAGATTTATAAGATTAAATTAGGGCTGATTCTATTTTGGCAGTAAAATTTTAAAACTTGGTCGTTCATTAAATTTATTTCCAAGTTTAATATTATTTGATAATATGTCTATTGTTCTAATTTTGTTATGTGTTACTCTCTTACAATCACTAAGGAATTCATCTTTACTATATTCTTATTCATATATTCATAAAAAAGAAACATTTAAAATTTTTTGTTTTGAACCCAGTTGGACTATTTAACTGTGACTGCTTCTCTTTCTAGTTCAATGACCTGTCCGGTCTTTAGAATACTAGTTCTGATTATGGAGATTTCCTAGAAGTCCTCTTGATATGACATTGTTTGTAAACTTGTTGCTAAGAATTAAGAAATAGAGGCCTGTGGGGTTGTGGTGTTTATCTGTGCATAGTGTCCAGACTCATTCACATATAGACACTAGAAAAATACATACTGTTTGTCAGACACATTCTAAAATTTGGGGTGGCGGCGATGTAGATCCATTAGAGTTCTATGTAGCAAGGATATCATTAGTTCCTATGTGATGTGGTGTCAACTATAGAGTTGGATAGTTGGGTTTTTTCTCAAAATTTTCAGTTTGAATCTTTGACAAATTGGTATGAATACCACTTACAAATTGCTGGCGTCTCTAAAAAGAAAATAAAAAATGCCAACAAGCTTGTAGTTCAATTGGCACCAGCCTCAATCTCTATGATTGGGTGTGATGATGTTGGAGGTGTGATCTTCTATTAGGTCATCTATCCCCCTATTCTACCCAAGTGCTTGCACCTCCTATGTACCAAAAGAAAAAAAGAAAACAAAAATAGAAATAAGAATGACTTTCTGAATAGTTTGATGGATGCATTTCTTTCTCTCTCTCCATCAGTCTCTGTGTGTCTAGTCTGAATTTTGTGTGTGGGAGGAGGGCCTGTTCACTGTTGAAGATATTCTTGTCTCAAAACATATTTTAGGCTGTCAATGCTTGTGAATTGTTGAGTTGTCTTATATGATTGAAAATGGAAGAATACACTTTAGCAATTGTTACTAGTGGCTCGTTTGTAGGTGTCAGAGAAGCTCCCAGTGTCCTATGTGTTGGCAACCTATTAGCTTGAAGGATCCTACCAGGTTGGTTATGATTTTACTTTTTGGGATATACTTTATCATTCTTTTGTGATTATGTTATTAAACTTGAATGCATTTATGGCAGTCAAGAATTGCTTGAGGCAGTAGAGCAGGAGAGGAGCTTGAGGGTTACCCCATCAAGAAATGCTGCTATTTTTCATCATCCTGCCCTTGGTGATTTTGCACTGCATCATGTCAGTTATCTATCAGTCTTTGAGTGTTAATTTAATTGTCTTATATCTTATGCACATCATAATTCTACCATTTGTTTATGCTAGTAATTTTTCTCATTCTGCAGTTACCCATGGGTGTAAACGACGCTGATATTGAAGAGCGAATAATTCAACATTTAGCTGCTGCTGCAGCAGTGGGGAGAGCACGCCATCTTGGTTGGAGGGAACGGCAGAGAACTAGGTCATCTGCTCATGGTCGTCCACACTTCTTAGTATTCTCAACTCAGCCCACTGCACCTCCATCGGGTCCTGATTCAATTGCTGGAGGGGAAAATGAACCAGCTGCAATTCCTATAGGAAATCCGTCTACCCCACTTACATATGATGGAGATGAACCATCACAGCAAATTCCACTTCTTCAAACGCAGAGCTCTTCTTCAGCTCCTGGATCTGCTGTTATGGCAACAAATCTTCAAGGAATCAACTCTAATGATAGGTAGTTATGACATTATTTATTTGCATTAATTACTCTCCCCTCCACTGTATTATGCGTTTGCTACACACACCTCTCTATTATGAAACATACTCAACTCCCTTGTATTTATTAAAAACGCCATAATAAATGCAAAATGCTGTTAAGCCTAATAGATTCATTAACTGAGCTGTTAGCTCATGAATGTTTTCAGGTCAAATGCCATTCCTATCATTGTTTAGCCTTATTTGTTGAGAAAATGGAAAGAACGCATTCATTTGGTATAGCTGAACCTTTAATTCAAAAATGGTTCGGCACTGAAATGAACTTTCATTTCAGCTGCACCAAATGAATGTGTTCTTCCATTTTTCTCAACAATGAGGTTGAATAAGGGTAGGAATGACATTTAACAATAAAACATCTATTAGCTAACAACTCAGTTAACAAATTTGTTAGGTCTTACAGAATTTTGGAATTAGTTGTAGCGTTTTTTCTATAAATATGTTGAAGTTTTATGTAGGTTTCATAATAGTGGGGAGGTATGCATAGTAAACGTAAAATACAAAGGGGAGGGGGTAATTCACTCTTTTTTATTTTCTTATGGATCATTATTGGTAGTGTCATGTGTTGATTAATGAATTTATACACCATGCGTTTACTTGCTTACAGAGGCTCTACGGCTCATTCTTCACCAACAAACCAAGATAGAGCAGGGCCATCAGAATTTCAGTCATTTTCTGATTCTCTGCGATCCAGACTTAATGCGGTGTCTATGAGGTATGATTTCTTAAAAAATAGTTCATGTGTATATGAACTTTGTATTTTGTCAAATCAACTTACCTATATTAACTTATCTTGTGACTAAGATACAAAGAATCAATTTCAAAGGGCGCAAGGGGATGGAAGGAGAGGCTGTTCTGTCGTAATTCTTCCATGCCTGAACTTGGTTCAAAAGTTAGGAGAGAGGTGAATACTGAAATTGCTAGTGTATCCCGATTGATGGAATCCCTTGAAACTAGAGAAAATGATAGAGCTGTGGGTACTTCTTTGTCAAATCATTTTGCGGATTGCTCCATTACAGAGGCGAGCATCCAGAACAATGTGGAAGCTCATGGAGAAAACTCTTTGCATGACAACAATACTCCAGCTACTTGTTCTGCTAGCTCAAATTCAAATTGAGCTCTATTTTGTTCCTGTGAATGCATCTTTCCTCAGCATCTCATATTTGAAGGTGAGCTTTGATCTTTGTCTAAACCTTTTAGGTTCAGAACAACCTTTGTACTTTAGTAGGTGTTAGGAACCCAGAAATTTAAAGCTGAATTTACTGATAAAATGAAAGCACACACTGAAAGTTGGGTTACAATCAAAAGATACTCTAATCAGAAAAATAAAGTAAGAAATACAGAGAACTGCACTGGCTCTTCGAGGGGCTAGCTTCTCCCAAAACACACTCCTAAACTACTGAATTCTTGCCTGCCTCTCTCTCCCGCTTTCCCTCATGTTTTATCCTCTTTCTACTACCACATAAGGTCCTCTCACTTCCTCTCCCCTGCTGCCACGTGTCTGGGCAGTTACAAGAAAATCCCCAATGCATATTCTCTTCTATGTCCCTTCTCTTGGTCATGTGAGTCATTAACCTCCATGCCTCTCCCTTTATTTCTGCCCACTTATACTTAGTAGTAGGAGGATATCTATCAATACTACCCCCAAAAAGTCCACCATGTCCTCAAGGTGGAGGATAGAGTAAGGGTCTTGTAGCAGCTAGAAGAAACTTCCACCGGGGGGTCCCATTTCTTGAAGCATAATGACTGAGTTATGCTTGAAACATAAGAAATGCTGCTAGGGTCCCATTGACCTTCTCCACTTCCCACAGGAAGAAGCAGTAAAGAGGACAATTGAGGAGACATTATATTTTGATTAATCCCTGCAATTATGGTAGTGAAGGCAACTGTAGCCACTCCAAGGGCTGCAGGGAACCAAATAGAACAGGAGCCATCTTCCTCATTTAGGGTCCCATTCAATAGCAAATCAGGATTATCTATATTGAATGGCTCCAAAATCCTGATTCTATTACCCTCCATGGTAAAACCAAGAGCATCTGCACTCATCTCAGTATTGTTACCTTCCAAAATAAGCCTGCTTTTGATAACAACATTTTTGAATTGCAATTTCTTCCCACTTCCGATGTATATTTTAAATATGATGAAGAAATAGCAATTCCCAACTGCAACATGAAACAGCAACTTTCCAACTACAACATGAAGCTGCATGTCAGCAATTCTAGGCTCAGATAAGAAGAGAAATTAAGGATGCTTCAGAAATACTTCCTTTGACATTAGCCATATTCCCTTTTTCCTGTCTTGCTTTACATTCAGTGGTCCACAGCACTTCAAACAGCTGAATAACATATCTTCCTAGCCCAGGGTCAGCACATTTCAAAAAGAAAGAATTTTCCATGACGGCATCACCAACAGTCAGCTTAATGTCATATCTACCTAAGAGATTAAAATGTTTCTCCACCAAGGCCAAAAAATCTAGAATTATCTCAAGCTTCTTGCTGGTATTTTCAACAACAAAGATGTGTTCATGCTTTGTCTCATGCCTCAACTTGAAAAATGTCTGATGTGGCTTAAAAGCATGACGATGAGGTGTTGTCAATGGGAAAGAAAAATGCAACTGTTGCAGTTGGTTAGCTGAAAGTGAGAACAACATTTTTTCCAGCCAAATCTAGCATTTTCTGGGTTTCAATACTTCCAGGATCACTGTCCAGAACTGCAGTCTCTGCATTGCCAACTTCAATAATTCTAATGACATATATTGGCACATGAATTTGGGCCCCAGTCACAGAATATTCTTTTACTATCATAATTTGGCTCTGACCAATCTGAATAACTAGGAGCATCATCAAGTTTTTGGGCAGAATTACCTTGCTTACGCTCCTGCACTTTGTCTTTTTTACAGCAGCTTGGTTTCTTCCCCTGCAACAACCTTTACACGTCGGGTGGTTTAATTCATCAGACCACTCTTCATTGTTTATGTTGGGCCATGGCCCAAAACCACTTGCAGTTGACTTAATGGTCTAGGTCACTCTTGTGTGAGTTTCCACCCTTTCTTTTTTGGTGGCATTTTTGGCCACAAAACAGAGTATGGTTGGCGCATTCATTACTGAAATGCTCCTCTCTATTTTAGTGTTTATATTGGGCCTAGGCCTAATCTCTACAGAAGTAGCATTGACCTGATGGCCCTTGAGAAAAAACCACCTTTCTCGAATTGAGATCACATCCTCTTGCTCCAAGCCCAATTTCTTTCTTTTATGAGTTGGACATGATCCGTTACTGCCAAAAAATAATTCCCCTTTACAGAATTCGAAATCTTCTCTCCACAAATTTGGACTTGGCCCTTAGGTTAGAAATTGAGCTCAATTTGCATACTTCCAATTCTGCCCCTCCTTCATTCTTCATCGTCACGCAGCCCCCAAGCATAGGCTCTTCAACGGTGCAGCATTGGGAACCAACACCTGGTACCTCCGGCAGTGTGGTGGCTTGGCCGGACCACACGAGACCCATAACCCATTCATCTCTGCTCGTGGTTCAGCTGGCGTCTCAGCCACATATGGACCGATGGCTGCCGTGCAGGGCTTTAAATCCGGTGGCTCCGGCGGTGGAGGGTGACCGGCCGGATTCCTCAATACCCATAGCTCCACGGCCGTCGCGAGCTCATTCCCCCTCTGTTTCTCCTTATCGCAACCTTGGGAGTGGCTTTTCTCCCGCATCTGCCCCATGATTGGCCACTTCCTCCTCTGTTTGCCCCTGTCATCTTTTTCTGAATCTCCTCCTCCATAACCACTGCCACCACCATAGCTTCCACCACTATTGCAGTCGTATCCACCTCCTTCCCAACAGCCACCGCTTTAGTATCCACCATCTCCTCCACTTCCACGATTTCCAGCTTCTCCATTGCAGGGTCAATGTTCGCTTCTGTCTCTGGTTCTAGTTCACAATGGTCAGTTTCTTCTCCACCCACCACAATGGTTCTGGTTCTCAACCTTCGTTCCTTCATCTTTGCTCCCCTTTTCTGGCCGCAAAGGTTCTAGTTTCTCATTTTGGATGAAAACTGGTTGATCAAAATCATACTCAGGCTGAAACCGCTTGATGACAGCCTTCTGGAATGCCCACCATGTTGCCATTGGGTTGTGCAGATCCCACCAATGGTACCAGCAAAGAGCTGGACCTTTCATACCCTCCACAGGCAGCTGCAGTTTCTCACTGTCACTATTCCTTTTGCACAAAAATACTGCTCAAGTCAAATCAAGCACCAATATGCTTCATCTCCTCTAGAACACTGGTATCTCCATGTCTGTACGCACTACAGCTCCAGATCGGGAGCTCGGATACCAATTGTTAGGAAACCAGAAATTTAAAACTGAATTTACTGATAATAATGAAAGCACGCGCTGAAAGTTGGGTTACAAACAAAAGATACTCTAATCAGAAAAATAAAAAAAGAAATACAGATAACTCCACTAGCTCTTCGAGGAGCTAGCTCCTCCCAAAACACACTCCTAAACCACTGAATTCTTGCCTGCCTCTCTCCCCCGCTTTCCCTCATGTTTTATCCTCTTTCTGCTACCACATAAGGTCCTCTCACTTCCTCTCCCCTGCTGCCACGTGTCTGGGCAGTTACAAGAAAATTTCCCATGCATATTCTCTTCTATGTCCCTTCTCTTGGTCACGTGAGTCATTAACCTCCATGCCTCTCCTTTTATTTCTGCTCACTTACCTCTCCCTTTATTTCTGTTTACTTATACTTAGTAGTAGGAGGATATCTATCTGTAGGTTGAAGTGTTCTAGTACTAGTGGTGTTAGGAATGTTCTCAGTAGTACTGACAGAGGCGGGAATGAACACAAGGTGAAAGTTGAATTGGTACCATAAGTCACAACTAGAGGTGAAAGGTTTTTTTTATCCTTCCAATGTTCACTGTTAGTTCTTTGGTGTGATATTTGAGTGGAGCATGATTTTAACTGCATTTTCACTCTGTATAAACAAAACAAATTCTATCAATACAAGATGAATATTGGAAGTTTATGTATGCGTGGAATAGTTCATTTGACTGTATCCCTTTTGGTATGTAGCACATATTTGGTCCCATCTGATCTGTTTTGGTTTTTTGTTTATTGTTCTCAGGCTAACTGTTTCCCCAGACATGACATGCTGAGGAGCAGATGCTTTGGTAATAGTCATGGCAGCTATATTCTGGTTTGCAATAAAAATTAGGACCTCGAAGACACTTGTGCCTAAAGCTAAAAGTTATTGTTTTTTGTGTATATATGCCGCAAGAGTGAAGAGTATGTATTTAAGGTGTCTGGGTGGAAAGATTTTGGAACTGGCATGTATTCTGGAATTTGTATGTACCTGAGGGAGAAATTGTTTTGAAATTCAATGGAACTTGTGTCCATAATTTGTCTGATGCTGATACTTTTAACTTCTGGTATTACATATATACATAGATCGAGGTGGCAACTAGAGTACTTGCCGTTTCCGCGACATTCCAACTTTTTTTTTTGGGTAATGACTACAACTTTGATTAGACTTAGGCTGTTTCGAATCATCAGGGAAATGAACACATAATGTGAAACTTTTCTTAGCAAAAATTTATACATATAATAAAATTAATTTGTGATCAATAAATATCATAATCATCATTTAAATAATTAAATATTTTTTTATATATACTTTTAAGATAAGTACATTGAACACTTAAATTAACTTGAGTTTATTAACTGATATTACTAATTTTTTAAATAATCTAAAATTCCTGTAATGGATTAATAATTGCATATTACTTAATTTTTTTCTCATGATTTTTTATATAAATATATTAAACACTTTCAAAATATTTATTATAAAATGTCACATTACATGTATTAGAATCCGGTGCATTGCATGAGACATGATAATTAGTTAAAAGTAAAATTGAGTCAAATTAATTTTTTCTTCATATTCATTATTTTATTAGCATGGGTTTTTTTTTTTGGGGTCAAATTAGCGTGAGTTTGTGATTATATTATTATAATGGACTATTATATTATGTCTACGGAGGGCACAACGTAACTGGAAAAGGAATATTTATAAATCATAATCATATTGGTGGAGTTTGAGGCTGAGGAGGAAGCAAACTCAAAAAGTGAAAACCCTCTCACTTTCGCCCTCTACCATTTTCGTTGGCGACGCTAACGGCTGGCTGGCTGGCTGGCTCGCGCTTGTAAATTGAAAGATGGAAGAAACCATTCTACTTCGTTGTCCTATTCCCACACCGACACTTTGCTTTTATTAATTAATTAATATAAAAAAATAAAAAAAATAAAATGAGAATGAAAATGAAATATTTTTTTTAATAAAAAAATTAAATAATAAAATTTTAATTATTAAATAATGTCATTTTTATCATTTTTAAAAACTTAATTTTATTTTTTTATTGTCATTCTCATTTTTATTTTTATTTTTATTTTATTTTATTTTTTTTTTATAATATCAAATATATACTAAAGTTTAAAAAAAGAATTTATTATAAGATACAAAAACATACACGTTTTGACTTCGCTCATCTTTTTATCTTTCACTCTTGCGTGAATCCCCTTTCTCATTAATCCTTCGTTCCTCCCTCATAGCAAATACTATTCTTTTCCTTTGTTGATTTTTGTTTTTGCAAGTGCCAATCTCCATGTGGCTGGTTGGCTCCCCATCCTCAATTGATCAAGTTAATTACACATTTTTTTTACGCAAAATAAAATATAAAATTAAAGGCGACGCGAGGCGTGGCGTGGCATGGCTTGCAAAGCAACACAAGAGCTGTGACTATGATAACAGCACATCAGTTTCCGCGTGGTGGTCCCACAAACAGCCTGTCCAAGTAATAAGAATTAAGAAGAGTCTCTGTCTGCAATTCTTCAACCTCAGCCATTAAGCAAAGCAGAGAAGAAAGCCTCTTCAACTTCGCCTTCAAGTTCAGTCTTCAGACTTGAGACTCACCAACCGTACCCCACTTCACACTCCACTTTACCCTCTCCGCTCTCCACCCTCACTGCCCTATCACACGCTTCGCCACCAATAACTCTGTGCCCCTCCCTCTCTCTCTGGGCGCCATGGATTCTTTCGTCTATGGTGTCTCCAACTCCAGACCCTTCTTCATTACCCTTTTCCTTCTTTCCCTTCTACCTTTCCATTCCCATTCCCACTCCCCATTTCCCACCAAAAACGTTTCTTCTTCTTCTTCTTCTTCTTCAAGCTCCGCTCAGATCAACTCCAACTCCGTCCTCGTCGCTCTTCTCGACTCCCATTACACTGAGCTCGCTGAGCTTGTTGAGAAAGCCCTTCTCTTGCACACTCTCGAGGACGCCGTCGGCAACCACAACATCACCATCTTCGCTCCCCGAAATGAAGCCCTCGAGCGGGACCTCGACCCCGAGTTCAAGCGCTTCTTGCTCGAACCCCGCAATTTGCGGTCCCTCCAGACCCTCTTGATGTTCCACATTCTTCCCCAACGAATCGCCTCCCACCAGTGGCCCAGCTCCAATTCTGGCGTTCTCCGCCACCACACCTTGTCCAACGACCACCTGCATTTGACGACCAAGGCTTCTGGGAAGAGGGTTGTCGACTCCGCCGAGATTGTTCGCCCCGACGACGTCGTTCGCCCCGACGGCCTCATCCATGGGATTGAGCGCTTGCTGATTCCGCGATCGGTGCAGGAGGATTTCAATCGCAGGAGGAACTTGCGCGCGATCTCCGCGGTGCTACCCGAGGGTGCCCCGGAGGTGGATCCCAGAACCCACCGCTTGAAGAAACCAGCCCCCGTTCCCGCCGGGGCTCCACCGGTACTTCCAATTTACGACGCCATGGCCCCGGGCCCTTCCCTGGCTCCGGCGCCGGCACCGGGACCCGGCGGGCCTCGCCACCACTTCAATGGGGAGCGCCAGGTGAAGGACTTCATCCACACCCTGTTGCATTACGGCGGATACAATGAGATGGCGGACATTCTGGTGAACTTGACATCTTTAGCCACCGAAATGGGAAGGTTAGTCTCAGAGGGTTACGTCCTCACCGTGCTGGCTCCCAACGACGAGGCCGTGGCAAAGCTAACCACCGACCAACTGAGCGAACCGGGCGCGCCGGAGCAAATCATCTACTACCATATAATACCGGAGTATCAGACCGAAGAGAGTATGTACAATGCGGTGAGGAGGTTCGGGAAGGTCCGGTACGATACCCTGCGGCTGCCGCATAAGGTGGTGGCGCAGGAGGCTGACGGGTCCGTGAAATTCGGGCAAGGCGAAGGGTCTGCGTATCTGTTCGACCCTGATATATACACGGATGGCAGAATTTCGGTGCAGGGAATTGATGGGGTTCTGTTCCCGCCGGAGGACGAGCCAAAGACTGAGCGGAAAACAACTCCACTCGTTAAAGTTGCCGCCAAACCAAGGAGAGGTATAATGGTTTCTCTTTCTGATTAATTTTCTTTCTCTGTTTAATCTGTGATTGCTTATTTTATATATTTTTTCCCCCTTTAAAGCTTATGCTTAGTTTTTGTGTTTTAGACTACTTTTGGTAAGAATTGAGGATTGAGGTGCACACAATTATAGTTTATTAATGTTCTTTGATGAGGTTTCTAGGGATAGATTTGAGCTTGCGAATTTTAAGATTTACTGTGCACTGTGCAGTCTATGCTGCATATTGATATTTAGCATATGTGAATCTACAAGAGAAATGGAATTCCAAGCGACTTTGGGGTTAAGTCACGTCGAAGTAAGTCAAGGGAAAAGTTCTTTGGGTTAAGAGTTTGGCAAACTTTTATGTTTGCAATCCTGATGGCAAGGAAGACGGGGGATCATGGTGTGTTTGTTTAATTTATCACATAGTTTTCAACCTTGGGTTTGATAAGCTTTCTTTTAAGTCCGGAAGCAACCTTAACTCCGCCATACAGAACGGGGCCAGCTGTGGAATACCGAGTACCACATGCGATAAGCCATTACTTGATTTGACCTTTTAGGAAGGGGCTTTTGTGATTCATATGGTCATCCCTGGTTGTTCTGTTGCATTTTTATTGGCTTCTCTTTTGTGGCTGGCTAGGTTTGGATAGAAAGCACTTGGTTTTTACTTTTTACAATCTATCTACTTTGAGTGAATAGAAAAAGAGAAAAGCTTCCCATTGCAGTAATATTCTGCTGAGTTAAAAAACTATCTGTATATGTGCTCTAGAGGAGGGCAATGATGATTAGTCTTAATGGTGGAAGCCGCGGGGAACTTGCCAAATATTAGAGATGCTGAGAAAAGGGTGTTCTCTAATTAATTTCATTTTTAATCACAATGAGTCTGTCCCTTTGTCCCAACTAGTCCATGTGATTAATAAACGATATAGAAAAAATATTCAGGATGCCAAGCTGTGAGCCACATTCTACTTCCTCACCCAGCCTAACTTAGGTGCCGACACAGTCTGTCCGTATCTGACTATTATACACCCTTTATTTTGTTGTTTCATATCATTTATTTTCATTCTATATATTATATCTATAGTCAACTAGCATATTATTTTGATTACCTTAATTTTTATACAATTGGTTATTTGATACACACTTAGGAAGGATATAAAATTCATTGCCTTCAATTATCCTCAAAATATTTAACTTGTTTTTCTTGTATATGTTAAAATCTAATAGAAGTGTTCCAATTCCCTGGCTATTAGTTGACTAAACACTTTATTTTACCTAATTGCATGTGGCAGGGAAGTTGCTGGAAGTCGCCTGTAGCATGCTTGGAGCTTTTGGACGAGTCTGCTAATGAAATGCCTTTCTCAACTAATCGCTTAAAAAATGGATAAAAAGAGAGAATAAGGAGTGAATTTATGTAAAAAATTTGATAAATGGTAAGTTTACCCACCATTCATTTCTTGGTTTATTTAATTTCCTCAGTTGACAGTCTGATCTGATCCACATTGCTTTCACAAGCATTGTGCAGTTGGTGGAGTAATGAGTTCAATACAGAGGATATATCGTGAATTTATAATCAGAGGGAGCGATTAAGTTGCAGGACTTCTGTGGTAACTCACAGAAGATAACAAATTTTCTGTCATTTTGTTTCATACTGTAATTACATATCATTTTTTTATTTTTTATTTTATGTTGATTCACTGTCTCTGTATGCACAAAAAAGAATCTTGGAATACGACACTTCATCGCGGGTTGCATACTTCTTTTCCTGTTTGTACGTGAATCAAATTCATACAGAATCTACTTCTTGATCATTACTACAAAGTTAGAAAATGCTTTCCTGCCCTTTGTCTTTCAAGTTCCAAATCGTTTTCTTTGGTAACTTTTTTTTTTTTTAAATACAACTGACTATGAAACAGACCTCTCAGCAGAAGATTAAACAAAAGAAGTATGAAATGGACATTTGCTTGGTTTTGGTGTAGGTGTATGCTTCACTTCTTTTTCATTTCAAGTGAAGCTGTTAAGGTGTTATTTCATGGAAAGCTAAGTATATGGTGGCAGGGGCAGGGAGGGGGAGGAAGTGGTTGTGGGATTCATTATTTGCCTAAGAAGCAGCATAGCTAATGGTCTTGCATTGCGGGGTTTCCTAGGGGTGTCGGTCATTATTTGATATTCTATAAAAGCCTATTATCTAATGTCACGTTTGTGCTTTTGTACGAAACACACTGCCATTAAAAGCTGGCCCCAACTGTTGTAGTATTATTCCTTGATTGCCCAACAAATCATTCCCCGTCATCCCTTCATTCTTTTCTTTACTCGTTTTCCTGAAGGGAAGGAACATGCGTTGAACTTAACGACACAGCCTAGCTTATATGAAAACACACAGGGGGAGTAACATGCGGCAGAATGACCACTTCAGAAGAAGAAACTAAACGAGAGTAGCAATGAGCTATTCAAGCTGTTGATCATAACGATTTTGTAGATCTCTGTGTACCACAGTACTGGCTTCTGAATTAGACAATAAATTTGCCACAAAACTAGCTTCCTTGTAACAAATAGACAATGACATTTGCCATCATATGTGGAGCTTCTGTTCTGATTCTGAGTTTGTCACAATGGCAATGAATGATAAGATTTGCGAGTCAGATCAGATTCCAATAGTTCTTTTTAAAAAAAAAATTTTTTTTTGTGGTTTACAGGTTCCAACAATTCTGTCACATAAAGGATATCTGAGCTACTTGGCCAACAGAAGGGGTTGCCGTGTTGCAGCAATGCGAGTTGGAAGATCTGTTGAATTATCAAGGAATGGATTATAAAGTCTTGCTTTGCGGGGGCATCAAGTAACGTGATGGGTGGTCAATGTGAAGTTAGAACTAGTGAAATCCAGGAAGGAAGCAACTGAATATGAATTCACAGATAAATAACTATTAGACCACATGTCTTATATGAATGTTATAAAAAAATATCACTACTCATGGATGAGCCTTCACCTGCAAGCATGGGGTTGAGGTTCAATTAGACTATGCTGGTTTGATAAGGTAAAAAATTTTAAAATTAGAAATTATTTCATATTTATTTGGGTGATTTAAAGTTGACCATAACTTTTTTATTCTCCACTTTACAAATTTTGATTACTCTTATCATATAAAAATTAATTGAGTTAATAGTAATTTCTTATAATCTATCACTCGTTTCTATCACTCGACAATGAGTGGAAGTTAAAACATTTTTACTGGACTCTTTTTTTTTTCACATACTCAAATAACATTTTTGTGATGGATTAGATGGTAAAGGGTCGTTCTCGCAAGGGTATGGTTTAACAATAAATAAGTTAAAATTCTAATTAAGAAAAAAAAAAGAGACAAAGAATTGTGAGAGAGTGAACAAAAACATATTCTTGGGATGGATCCTTCAATTACACTTTATAGTCACTCCTTGACATCAAATATCCAGTTGCCAATAATTTATATTTATTACAAAAGTAAAAACTTTTTCAATTATATTTTATATATTTGTTGTTTTTATAATTTAAAAAAATATGCGCAAAGTATTGCTTTTTAAAATAAATTTTCATATTCCTTTTATTTTTTTCTCCAATTTTTTTAATCTAAAATTTTAATAAAAACTAAAAAAAGCAAAGCAAGAAAAAATAAGAGAAAAAAATGAAAACAAAAAAGAAGTCTCTTCCCACCCAATTAAAAGAAAGAAATTAAAGTTTAAAAGATTGTTTTAGTCATTAAAAAAATTTAATCTTAAACTAACACTTAAAAAATTATTTTATATTTAAAATCAAAATTTTAAGAATTAATTTAATTTTTAAATGAAATTTTTATTTAAAATAATAAAATTAAAATATAATGAATTTAAATAAATTTCTTTTCAAAACATGAAAACACAATGTTCAAAGAGTTAAATCTTGCTCTAAAAAAAATGTTCCAATTCTTAGCACATCGTTCATATCATATGGAGCTATATATGTTGTTCCAATTTAGAAGGGCTTATCCAAAATCCTAATTATATAGAGTCTGTTTAGATGCTTTTTTTTAGAAAAAAAATATTTTTTTAAAAAAAGTACTTTAACATATTTTTAAATATATTTAGATATAACTTTTAAAAAAAATTAAAAATTAAAAAAAATTAATTTTTTTTAAAAAGTTAATGATCTTTAATTTTTAAAAAAAATTTTAAAAAAAAAGTATAAAGAGAAATGATTTTTAATATAATTTTATGATAAAAATATCCTTTACTTTTTATTAAAAATTATATTTTATATAATCTTTTTTTTTCTTATAAACCTTATTTATATAAATCTTCTTAAATAATTATATTAATTACATTTTAAATAACACAATTTTAAGTCATTGTGTCTTAATATCTTAAATTGAATTATGATTTCAATAATTATATCACTTAGAGAAAGTAAAATAGAACAATATTAGTAACATATTGTTAAACCTTTGGGTACACAATTAGACATATTGTTATTACTTCATATCTCATTTTTTATAATATTATTATCATGACATACTTAAAAATCTCACCGTTCTTATTATGGTAATCTATTTAATCATATCTTATATATCATAATTCATCATATATTACATTTAGATGTCTTTTTTAGTAATTTTGATATAAATTAAATGTTTTTTTATCTAAATAAATTTAATTTTTTTTATTATTTAAAAATATTTTTTAAATATTGTATCTAAATACAAAATTATTTTTTCGTAAAAAAATATTAAAATAAAATATATAAAAAATACTTTTTTTTTTTTTTAAATTTATCCCACCGAGCCAATATTTGGCTTTGGATTTGCAGCGCGAAGGATTTGATCAGCGGAATCCCTCATCGATCAACGTTCAAACACCAATTTCTCGGGTATTTTCCATTCATCCTAAGATTCCAAAATACACTCTCAGTTGAACGGTTCACTGTTTGAAAAGGGGTACATGGGTCAGCACATCAGCCGAGTTTGGCGGACTTAGTTTCTGTACCCTAGCTTCTCTGTATTTATGATTGAGGGTTCTATTTCTTCACTGTTGAATTTTCGTGGTTGCCCTTTCCGTTTGATATTAGGCGAGAAATATAATTTGTAACAGCTACTGAAAATTACCTATAGTGTCTCTATGTTTATGTGTCTAGTTAGTGGGGGAAGGACCCTCCAAGCATGGGGGTTGGTTGGTTTGATTGATTTTGATGAAACACTGCATACTTGATTTTGAAAATCGTGAAATTCAATGATTTATGTCTCTTTCTTTTGAGCTTAAATTTTGTCAGAAATCAGAATGTAGTAATTTAATGCGGTATTCTTTGTGTATGATGCAATTCCAGTTATTTGCTTCTGAAGCTTTGGTCCAATGGCAAAGGACCAGCCGTTTTCTGTGAAAGACGCTGTCTTCAAACTGCAACTGTCCCTCCTTGAAGGCATCCAAAATGAAGACCAGCTGTTTGCAGCTGGGTCTTTGATGTCAAGGAGTGACTATGAAGATGTTGTAACTGAACGATCCATCACAAACATCTGTGGTTATCCACTCTGCCACAATCCTTTGCCATCTGATTACCCTCATAAGGGTAGATATCGAATTTCTCTGAAGGAGCACAAGGTTTATGACCTACATGAGACATATACATGTATTGTTCTTCCAGCTGTGTTGTGAACAGCAAAGCTTTTTCTGGGAGCTTGCAAGATTAGAGATGCTCAGTTTTAGACCCTGATAAACTAAACATGGTTCTTAGGTTGTTTGGTAATATGAGTCTGGAACCAGAGGAGAATTTGGGAAAGGATGAATATTTAGGTTTGTCTGGCTTGAAAATTCAGGAGAAAACAGAAACCAGCACTGGGAGGTGTCTTTGAAGCAGTGGTTTGGTGTATCAAATGCAATTGAAGGTTGTGTGCCAAAGGAAAGAGATAGTGATTCCAAGGGCTTATCTCAGAAGAATATTAAAGAAGTTGAGAATTTTATGGCATCCTGGGTAATTTTGATGCGCCCTAGATAATCAGATGACCATATGCAATTTCTTGCTTAAGAGTGTCTTGTTCGTTGTATATTGTGTCCAATTTTTGGCAATGTGTGATTATGGTATGATTTTGAAGCTGAGGACCTGATTCTTGCTAGGTTGATGAGAAATGGAGTAGTAGAATAACCAATTCTTGTCTTCTTTCACGTTCCAACAAAATGAGCTTTGATTGTGCATTTCAGGGTCCAAAGCTATTCATGGCAAGTTGAGTGCTGCTAAAAAATTAATTATCAACAATGAAATTGACTTCTGTAGTACTATAATTACTCAAGTTGATACTGTTTCAAAAGTATCATCAGGTCAAACAGAGACAACTTCTGATAATCAAATTAAATCAACAGCAGAAGTGGAGCAGCCAAAAGGGGTCAGCAGTAAAATCGTTAGAAAAGATGATTATGTCATTCAAGAGCTATCTTCATCTTTTAAGAGTGGTCTAAATTTAATTACCTTTGAAGAAGACAAGGATCCAAGAGTCAAGGAACCGGCCAAATCATGTGAAGCTATGCTCAAATCCCCTCTCAATCCTTCTGGTAAAATGAAAGCTGTTCATTCCGTCTCCATATTAGAAAGACGATGTGATGTAGAACAGAATGATTCTGAAAGGAAATAAATATAACTGAGAGGGGAAACAAGTAGAGTTGCTGCTAATGGTGATGCTTCCACTTCCCATTTAGATGCCACAAATGCTGACAAAAAAATTCCAAGTAGAAAAGGCAACTAGATCAATCAAGACTAAGCTCAAGTCATCTCTTAAATCCTTGGGTAAAAAGAAACTTAGTCGTTCTGTTAGCTGGGCGGATGGAAAATGAACAGGTCTGGGAGTAAAATTCTTTGTGAGGTGAGAGAATTTGGTGATATCAAAAAAGAATCTGAATTAGCAGGTAATACAGATGTTGCTGATGATGAAGATATATTATGTTATGCATCAGCAGAAGCCTGGGTAGTTGCATTGAACCAAGCATCAGAAGCACTTGCCTCTGGAGAATCAGATGTTATTGATGCTGGTAATTACTTTTCCTTTTATGAGCTTTCCATTTAAATCTTAGCTCATTTCTAAGAGTTTTTTTTTTCTTTTTTTTTTTTTTTGGGGGGGGGGTGGTTCTATCATGAATCTTGACATCTTGTGCAGATTCTGAAGCTGGAATCATTATATATTGCCACGTCCACATGATGCTGGCCAAGAGGGGACTATGGAGGATGTTGATATGCAAGAAACAGATTCAGTTACTTTGAAATGGCCAAGAAAGCCTGGAATTTCTGATGTTGATTTGTTTGACTCTGAAGACTCATGGTATGATGCTCCACCAGAGGGTTTCAGTTTGACTGTAAGTCTCTTGTTAAAATTTTTTCCATACAAAGTTGTACACATTTTCATGATATACTCTTTATGCATGCCACTGCTGATGTTTTTTTTTAACTTTTTAATTCCGTTATCACCTTTTGCAACTATGTGGAATGCTCTCTTTTCATGGATAACACCATCTTCTTTGACGTATATATATGGGAGGGATGAGAGTTTTCAATGAAGAATGTCTATCAGTTAATGTGAGAGAATATCCTCATAAAATTGCCTTAGCAGATGGTCGGTTGTCTGAAATAAAGCAAACTTTAGCCAGTTGTCTTGCTCGAGCTTTACCTGGACTTGTTGCCAAGCTCAGGCTGCCAACACCAATATCTACCTTGGAGCAAGGGATGGTAGGAATGTGAAGTTAATCTGTTTTGTTCTAATTTCTGATGTACTATAATTGCTATAAATTAAGTTATTACAGATTCATTATACTCTTATAGGCATGCCCTAGTTCATGTTACACAATATATTATTTTGGATCTCCCTTTCTTATGAATGCAAGAGCACACACACCCTCACACACAACAAATAAATGTAGAGAATAAAGAAATCGACAGAATTTGAAGTTAAAATGAAATTTGAAGCAGTGGAAATAACAAACTTCATTTAAGAATACATGTTGTTATCTCTAAGTATTGCTTTTAGCTTTTGTATTCATCATGCGGGAGTTATTATTTTTGTGGTGTATGTCTTGTGGTCCCCATGTTGATCAATTGGACACATTGGGATAACAAATGGTATAAGTTAACACTTTGTTCTGGTATTATCTTTAAGAAAGATTCTAATTTCTCCTAAATAATCAGCCAATTAATCTTTCTAATTATTAAATGAAGAAAGTATTAAATGCTTTTTAGGTTCCCAAGATATTAAGTGCTTGTTTGGATGTTATTTTCTTAATAAAAATGACCTTTTTTGGTTCACCGATAAAAAAATGACCTTTTTTTTATAGAAAGAAAGCGCCTTTTTTATGTTTATGCTTCTATTTTTTCATTTAATATTGTCCTTATTAGGTATTAGGAAGGCTGATTGTTCATGAGAATTTAGCATTTACTCTATCTTTAAATATAATCTTCATTTCTACATTGGAAAAAATGTTGTAATTAAACCAATTACATGTACGTGGATGTGTTATATATTTGGGTCTCAGTTCTCATGACTTTCTCTTAGGGACACTTGCTGGATACAATGTCATTATGGATGCACTTCCAGCCTTCAAAACGAGACAATGGCAAGTAGTTGTTCCTTTGTTCATTGATGCACTGTCTGTTTGTAGAATACCTGCTCTTTTCTCATACATGACAGATACAAGGATGTTGTTTTACAAGGTGAGACTCCCTGTTTATATCATACTAGTTTTTATTTTTTTAATATACATTACTCAGGCAGGAATCAGATTGATATGCGTGCAGCATAACATAATGATGTTGGATTGTCCTTGCAAAAATTTGTAATCCCTTTGTCTGACGGAGAACTTTTGGTTGAAGTAGTTTCAATCAGCACCTCATTTCTCCAGAACTTATTTGCTAGAATTTTGGGTACTTTTCATTTGCGTTTCTTCTATAGATGCTATATCATATACGAACCTAACAATATGGTGTGTGTGTGTGCAGAGTATATGGTGTGGGGGTGTGTGTAGAGTTTACGGTGTGTGTGTGTGTGTGTGTGTGTGTAGAGTTTATGGCTCGTGCATGAGACATTTCACAAAAATGTGTGTGTGACATTTCACAAAAACCCAACTTCATTTTTTTAACCCTTTTTTTGTGACTCTCTACTTTGTCTGTGTGTAGAGTTTATGGTGGTGGGTGTGCGTGTATGGAGTTTATGGTGTGGGTGTGTGTGTGTGTGTGTAGATTTTGTGGGGTGTGGGTGTGTGTGTGAAGAGTTTATGGTGTGTATGTGTGTGGTGTGTGCGTGTGTGTAGAGTTTATGGCTCATGCATGTGACATTTCACAAAAATGTGCGTGAGTTTATGAGATGTGTGTGTGTGTGTGTGTGAAGAGTTTATCGCTCATGCATGTGGCATTTCACAAAAACGCGGTATGTGTGTGTGTTACATTTCACAAAAACCTAACTTGATTTTTTTAACCCTTTTTTATGACTATTTGCTCTATCTGTGTGTAGAGTTTGTGGTGCGTGTATGTTGTGCATAGAGTTCATGGGGTGTGTGTGTGTATGGGTATTGAGTTTATGGTGTAGGTGTGCGTGTGCGTTGTGCATGTGTAGAGTTTATGGTGTGTGTGTGTAGAGTTTGTCTGTGTGTGTAGAGTTTATGGTGTGTATGTGGTGTGTGTAGAGTTTATGGCTCATGCATGTGACATTTCACAAAAACGTGTGACATTTCACAAAATCCCAACTAGTTTTTTTAACCCTTTTTAGGTGACTCTCTGCTCTGTCTGTGTGTAGAGTTTACGATGTGTGTGTGTGTGTTGTGTTTGTGTGTATTTGTGTAGAGTTTATGGTGTCTGTTTGTTGTGTGTAACCTCTGTGTTGAGTTTATGGTGTGTGTGCGTGTATGTAGAGCTTATGGTGTGACTGTGTGTAGAGTTTGTGTGTGTTTTGTGTATAGTTTATGGTGTGCGTGTGTTGTGTGTAATATGTGTGGAGTTTATGGTGGGTGTTTTGTGTGTGTGTTTCTGTGTAGAGTTTATGGTGTGGATGTGTGTTGTGTGTAATCTATGTGTAGAGTTTGTCCGTTTGTGTGTGTGTATGTGTGTGTAGAGTTTATGCTCTATGTGTGTTGTGTTGAGTTTATATGGTGTGTGTAGAGTTTGTGTGTGTGTTGTGTTTGTGTAGAGTTTGTGTGTTTGTGTAGAGTTTATGGTGTGCGTGTCTGTTGTGTTTAACTTGTGTGTTGAGTTTATGGGGTGTGTGTGTAGAGTTTATGGTTTGTGTGTTCTGTGTGTGTAGAGTTTATGGTGTGTGTGTGTGTGTATTGTGTACAGTTTGTGTGTGTATCTGTGTAGAGTTTATGGTGGTGGGTGTTTGTTGTGTGTAACCTCTGTGTTGAGTTTATGATGTGTGCGTGTATGTAGAGCTTATGGTGTGACTGTGTGTTGCGTGTGTGTGTGTGTGTAGAGTTTGTGTATAGTTTATGGTGTGCGTGTGTTGTGTGTAATATGTGTGGAGTTTATGGTGGGTGTTTTGTGTGTGTTTCTGTGTAGAGTTTATGGTGTGGATGTGTGTTGTGTGTAATCTATGTGTAGAGTTTGTCGGTTTGTGTGTGTGTATGTGTGTGTAGAGTTTATGCTCTATGTGTGTTGTGTTGAGTTTATATGGTGTGTGTGTAGAGTTTGTGTGTGTGTTGTGTTTGTGTGTTTGTGTAGAGTTTATGGTGTGCGTGTCTGTTGTGTTTAACTTGTGTGTTGAGTTTATGGGGTGTGTGTGTAGAGTTTATGGTTTGGTGTGTTCTGTGTGTGTGTAGAGTTTATGGTGTGTGTGTGTGTGTGTGTGTGTATTGTGTACAGTTTGTGTGCGTGTGTGTGTATTGTGTACAGTTTGTGTGTGTATCTGTGTAGAGTTTATGGTGGTGGGTGTTTGTTGTGTGTAACCTCTTGTGTTGAGTTTATGATGTGTGCGTGTATGTAGAGCTTATGGTGTGACTGTGTGTTGCGTGTGTGTGTGTGTGTGTAGAGTTTGTGTATAGTTTATGGTGTGCGTGTGTTGTGTGTAATATGTGTGGAGTTTATGGTGTGTTTTGTGTGTGTGTGTGTGTGTGTGTGTCTGTGTAGAGTTTATGGTGTGCATGTGTGTTGTGTGTTGAGTTTATGGTGTGTGTAGAGTTTGTGTGTTTGTGTAGAGTTTATGGTATGCGTGTCTGTTGTGTTTAACCTGTTTGTTGAGTTTATGGGGGGTGTGTGTGTAGAGTTTGTGGTTTGTGTGTTCTGTGTGTGTATCTGTGTAGAGTTTGTGGTTTGTGTGTTCTGTGTGTGTATCTGTGTAGAGTTTATGGTGTCTGTTTGTTGTGTGTAACCTCTGTGTTGAGTTTATGGTGTGTTTGTGTATGTAGAGCTTATGGTGTGACTGTGTGTTGCGTGTGTGTGTGTGTAGAGTTTGTGTGTTTGTGTATAGTTTATGGTGTGCGTGTGTTATGTGTAATATGTGTGGAGTTTATGGTGTGTTTTGTGCGTGTGTCTGTGTAGAGTTTATGTTGTGCATGTGTGTTGTGTGTAATCTATGTGTAGAGTTTGTGTGTTTGTGTAGAGTTTATGGTGTCCGTGTCTGTTGTGTAGATTTTGTGGTGTGTGTGTGTGTGAAGAGTATGGTGTGTATGTGTGCGTGTGTAGAGTTTATGGCTCATGCATGTGACATTTCACAAAAATGTGCGTGAGTTTATGATGTGTGTGTGTGTGTGTCGAGTTTGTGGCTCATACATGTGGCATTTAACAAAAGTGCGTGTATGTGTGTGTGTGTTACATTTCACAAAAACCTAACTTGATTTTTTTAACCCTTTTTTATGATTCTTTGCTCTATCTATGTGTAGAGTTTGTGGTGTGTGTATGTTGTGCATAGAGTTCATGGGGTGTGTGTGTGTGTGTGTATGTGTATCGAGTTTATGGTGTAGGTGTGTGTGTTGTGCATGTGTAGAGTTTGTCTGTGTGTGTAGAGTTTATGGTGTGTATGTGGTGCGTGTAGAGTTTATGGCTCGCGCATGTGACATTTCACAAAAATGTGTGTGACATTTCACAAAAACCCAACTAGTATTTTTAACCCTTTTTTGATGACTTTCTGCTCTATGTGTAGAGTTTACGGTGTGTGTGTGTGTGTTGTGTTTGTGTGTATCTATGTAGAGTTTATGGTGTGTGTTTGTTGTGTGTAACCTCTGTGTTGAGTTTATGGTGTGTGTGCATGTATGTAGAGCTTATGGTGTGACTGTGTTGTGTTTGTGTAGAGTTGTGTGTTTGCGTATAGTTTATGGTGTGCGTGTGTTGTGTGTAATATGTGTGTGGAGTTTATGGTGTGCATGTGTGTTGTGTGTAATGTATGCGTAGAGTTTGTGGTGTGTGTGTGTAGAGTTTATGCTCTGTGTGTTGTGTGTTGAGTTTATGATGTGTGTAGAGTTTGTGTTTGTGTAGAGTTTATGGTGTGCGTGTCTATTGTGTTTAACCTGTGTATTGAGTTTATGGTGTGTGTGTGTGTAGAGTTTATGGTTTGTGCGTGTATGTGTATTGTGTAGAGTTTGTGGTGTGTGTAATTTGTGTGTAGAGTTAATGGTATGTGTGTGTGTGTAGGGTTTATGGTGTGCGTGCGTGTGTTTGAAGTTTTTGGTGTGTGGGTGTACGTGTGTAGAGTTTATGGGGGGTGTGTGTGTGTGTGTTGTGTTTGTGTGTCTGTGTAGAGTTTATGGAGTGTGTTTGTTGTGTGTAACCTGTGTGTTGAGTATATGGTGTGTGCATGTGTGTGTGTAGAGTTTGTGTGTGTGTGTGTGTGTGTGGAGTTGATGGTGTGGGCGTCTATCTGTCTGTGTGTGTAGAGTTAATGGTGTATGTTGTGTGTGTGTGTGTGTGTGTGTAGAGTTTATGTGCGCCGTGTGTTGTGTGTAATTTGTGTGTAGAGTTTATGGTGTGTGTGCGTGTGGAGTTTATGTTGTGTGTGTGTGTGTGTGTCGAGGTTATGGTAGGTGTGTAGAGTTTGTGGTGTAGGTGTGTGTTCTGTTTGTGTAGAGTTTGTGTGTCTATAGATTTCATGGTGTGTGTGTGCGTTGTGTGTAAACTGTGTGTAGAGTTTATGGTGTGTGTGTGTGGAGTTTACGGTGTAGGTGTGTGTGTGTGTTGTGTTAGTGTAGAGTTTATGGTATGTGTTGTGTGTAACCTGTGTGTAGAGTTTTATGGGGTGTGTGTGTGTGTGTGGAGTTTCTGGTGTGTATGTGTAGAGTTTATGGTGTGGGGGTGTAGAGTTTGTAGTGGGTGTGTGTGTGTGTATGTGTCTGTGTGTAGAGTTTGTGTGCATGTAGAGTTTATGGCTCATGCATGTGACATTCACAAAAATGTGTGAGTTTGTGGTGTGTGCAATGTTTATGGCTCGTGCATGTGACATTTCACAAAAACTTTACTTGATTTTTTTAGCCTTTCTGTCTGTGTGTAGAGTTTATGGCTCGTGCATGTGGCGCATTTCACAAAAAACCCAACTTGATTTTTTTTAATCCTTTTTTTGTGATGTTCAGCGTATAAAGTTAGCTATGTATTAGCTATATACTTGGCTTGCGAAAATTCCTTTATGAGAAAACTGGAATCTGAAGATTAATGATATTATTTGGAAGTCTTATATCTTACTTTATGCCACTTCTGATTTTGATGTAAGAGAATTTTCACTCAACTTTTAATTTAGATTTTGTTAACCGTTGTCCTGGTGTTGGTTTGGTGAAGCAGGTGTTGGATGGTACCCGATTAGGTATGGAAGACTATGAGGTTTTGAAGGATCTCATAATACCACTTGGCTGGGCGCCTCATTTCAATGCCCAAAGTGGAGCATGACAACATGAAACATCATGGTGAATGGGCCATCAACTCAGAATTAATTGGTCACCGCCGAAGTTTTAATGATTTGAGTGAAATCTCTCTCTTTCGAAATTGAGGTTACTTTTTGGGAAATTTAGTGGAAAATAAATTACCTTTCAAGCATTGAAGTGCTGAATAAAATATGTTTATAGACGTTGAACAAATTGACGCCTAGGCTCCAAGCAAGAGAGGAAACAGGTTTCTGTCTGTTCTAATGCTAGTGGGAGTGATGAATACAAATTTGAGATTCAAATGTACACTCTTCTGAACTATGTCATGGATTTGTGGAGATGAATGGCAGTTTGTATTTCTCTCCGCTTCCAGTTTGTAGAATGTTTTGATTTTTGAGATGTTTCTTAGAATTTTCTTTTTACTACGTATCATGTCTTGATATAAAGGACAATATCTTACCCCCAGCATTATGGAAAACTCGTAAAATTTAAGACTTGCTTTACTGAAGAAAATGACAATTTATTACCTTCCTTCAGTAATGTATGCTTCGGAAAACATTTTCGCGAGTCTCTGATCACCATGTTTCTTTTAAATTGCTAGGAATTCAAACTTCAGCAAATTGGGAGGGAGGGTATGCTTGAACGTTGCTTCCAAAGCCAAATGTGTCAGTTACTTTGCCGTCGACTTTAAAGGGGACCAGTCTGTGTGCTCTTAATGAGTAGCTAGGATGGGCAATGGTCTGGGTATTTCTTCCATCAGAATCAGAGGTCAATTACATGAAGTCATGAATTGCTTGCTAAGGAATGAATTAATAAGGCATTTTTAATATTACCAGAAAAAGGGTAACAATTTAATGTAAAAAACAACTCTTTTATTTGCAATACATGTTTATGGGGGTGTGTGTGTGTTATGTGTAGAGTTTGTGTGTGTGTTAACGGTGGGGGTGTGTGTTGTGCGTTTTGTGTGTGTGTGGAGTTTATGGTGTGTGCATGTGTTTGTGTGTTGAGTTTTTGGTTTGTGTGTGCAGTCTATGGTGTGTGTGTTTTGTATGTATGTCTGTATGTGTATGTTGTGTCTGTGTGTGTGCGTGTGGAGTTTATGGTATGGGTATGTCTGTGTTGTGTGTGTGCGTGTGGAGTTTATGGTATGTGTGTGTGTGTGTTGTGTGTGTGGAGTTTGTGTGTGCGTGTGTGTGTGTTGTGTGTGTTGTATGTACGTATGTGTAGAGTTTATGGCTCGTGCATGTGACATTTCCAAAATCCCTACTTGATTTTTTTAATCCTTTTGTTGTTACTCTCTGCACGTGCACGTGTGTGTTGGTGAAGCGGAATACAATCAATTCTTTTGTGGAAAATGATGTTCAGCATATAAAGTTAGCTATATATTAGCTATATATTTGGCTTGCGAAAATTCCTATATGAGAAAACTGGAATCTGAAGGTTAATGATATTGTTAGGAAGTCTTATCTCTTATTTATGTCACTTCTGATTTTGATGTAAGAGAATTTTCACTCATCTTTTAATTAGATTTTGTTAACCATTGTTCTGGTGTTGGTTTGGTGAAACAGGTGTTGGATGGTACCCAATTAGGTATGGAAGACTACGAGGTTTTGAAAGATCTCATGATACCACTTGGCCGAGCGCCTCATTTCAATGCCCAAAGTGGAGCATGACAACATGGAACATTGCATCAACTCAGAATTAATTGGTCACCGCCAAAGTTTTAATGATTTGAGTTGAATCTCTCTCTTTCGAAATTGAGGTTACTTTTTGGGAAATTTAGTGGAAAAAATGTTCCTTTCAAGCATTGAGGTGCTGAATAAAATATGTTTATAGACGTTAAACAAATTGACACCTATGCTCCAAGCAAGAGAGGAACCAGTTTTCTGTCTGTTCTAATGCTAGTGGAAGTGATGAATACAAATTTGACATTCAAATGTACACTATTCTGAAATATGTCTTGGATGTGTGGAGATAAAATGGCAGTTTGTATTAATGTTTTGATTTTTGAAATGTTTCTTAGAATTTTCTTCTGACTACATATCATGTCTTGATATAGAGGGTCTTTCCCCCAACTCTATGAAAAACTTGTAAAATTTAAGACACTCTTAACTGAAGAAAATGCCAATTTATTACCGTTCTTCAGTAATGTATGCTTCGGAAAACATTTTTGCAAGTCTCTGATCACCATGTTTCTTTTAAATTGCTAGCGATTCAGCCTTCAGCAAATTGGGAAGGAGGGTATGCTTGAACGTTGCCTCCAAAGCCAGATGTGTCAAAGTTACTTCACCATCGACTTTAAAAGGGACGTGCTTTGCTTAATGAATAGCTAGGATGGGCAACGGTCTTGCTGTTTCTTCCATCAGAATTAGATGTCAATTACATGAATTGCTTGCAAAGTAATGAATTAGTAAGACATTTTATTTTTTTTTCGGTTTACATGGGGCATTTTTAATGTACATCAGAATAGGGTAACAGTTCAATGTAAAAGACAACTCTTTTATTCACAATACATGTTTACGATGAACAAGATGCAACCTCTATCTTCACAATAATAATGAAATAGTTAGTAACATGGAGCCCTAAGCTTACATAATAATAGGTCCAATGATATGAATCTACACTCCAACAGTATTCTCATATGATACAAGCTCGGGTGGAGGTGAATTTAAGACCAGTGCACTATATGGGGGGAGATCCGTTTCAGATTCTAGCTCCGCGTCATTTTTGTATTCAGAATTGTTAACAGGTTGATGTTGGCATTCTTCATTGCTTCCTGTGCATGCTTTTGCATCTTGGCTGATTCCTGCGACCTTCCTTGTAGTAGACCTGATAGAGTCACCTTCGGTTTTGCTGGTTGCAGTTTCCTGAGACTGCAGCTTGGCTTGGGTTTTTCTGATTGGTTTCTTTGAAATCACATCTTTATGACCCTTTACTTTTGCCTTGGTTGAATCATGCTGCTGTTGATTCCCATGTGGGCTAGAGCAAGATTTATCTTCTTCTGAATTGTTGTTCACAGCAGATTTGTTGTGCCTTCCAAGCTTTGGGGATCTTGGGCGGGTTGTTGGTATCTAATTGGGAGATAAAACACATCAGAAAATATATTTAAGGAAGAAAAGAAAGAATATTAAAAGAGCAAGCCTCATGAAAGTAGGAGGGTTCTCTAGCTTGGAAACACTAGCAACATGAACCAACTTTTGTATACCATCAAGATGAGCATCTATTACCATAATAATTTTCTTTTTTAAAAAGAAAGACAAAAAGCTTAAATTCCGTGTAGACAGTTATCTCATGACCCCTGTTAGATGGCAGTATCAGCTGGGAGAACATTTGATAGATTAGTTACCTTCTTCAGCTCAACTTTTGGAGGAGGTTCCTTATAGAAACTTGGCATTGGAGTGGCTTTGAATGTCATGCTCTTCCTCAATTGCTTGATCTCTGCCTCCTGGTTTTCCTGCCGGAAATTCAGGACAAACAAATGGAGAGAATAAGCTAAAAGCAGCAGTTAAGCTGCTTGTGAAAACTCAAACCACTGCATGGAACAGAAATCTATGAAGTTCATTAAATTGGTGATGATACCTGTGATTTCGCTTGCTGGTTAGTTTTCTCTGCTTCCTTTGCTTGAATTTTCTCTTCTAACTTTGTGAAAAACTGAGGGGAAAAGGGATAAAATAGGATTAGTATCTGGCATTTGCGATAGTAATAATATCAATAGGGTGTAAGGTTGCAAGAACAACCTCCTTTCGCTTTTCAGCTCTTTCTTCCAATCTAAAGGAAAATCCAGAACCACTGCTCCTCTGACGAGGAGTAGCACTTCTGATAACATAGAAACAAAATTTTAATGAACATTTTAGTTAAAGAGAAAGAAGAAAGAAACAGAATTTATCAATAAATGTCAATGCCACAGACACTTAAACAGAATTCAAATCCTAATGAGAAATAGAAGAGCAAGGATGACATAATATTCAGAGAGTGATAGGGTAAAAATCTTAACGAAGTTGTCGAATGAGAATCATCATCCTCTTTATTTTGTCTTGTAGTTTTTGCTGGGTTTGAAATCTGATCAACGGGTCTGAAATAATGTTAAAAACCATAAGGTGGTAATAATCCATTCAGTAGAAAAAAGCAGAGAAATCTCCTGAATATATCTTCATTGCAGCCGAGAGTTCTCCTTAAACTGGAAACTTACAGCGAGCACTATAAACTTTTAAGACTGAATAAATCTTGGGAGGTTGGGACTTACAGGGATGCCTCAGATGTATGGTTCTTGGCAACTGCATTCACCGGAGTAGACCTTCCAAACTGCTAGACACAAATGAAGCCATGAACATGGAGACCATTGAAAAGAAGCTATCAAGCAACACAAAGGCAGTGAAGAAAAAAAAAAAAAAAACTACCGCATAGCGTTTAAAGCTAGGCATAGATGTCAAAGAAGTCCTCTGGTTAGAATTTCCAGTGTTCGTTTTTGCCTCCTTTGAGTTCACTTCAGAGTTTGTGGACTTGCTTGAATGACGAATGGAAGCCTCAGCTCTAATCCCGCTACCTTGAGCATGGTTAACTTCTGTCTTCACATGATACCCATCAATGCTTTTCTGCATACCATCTTCACGAGCTATTTTGGCTGGGAAAGAAAGGCTCTGAGAAAGGGTTGGCCTCTGTTTTTGAGATAATGAAGTTGGACCCTTCAAATTGGGTTTATCTTTGACAGATTTGTTCTTCTTCGAAGCAAGACCAGCTCTGCCACCAGGTTCCTAACCACGTTAATTTGAATCAGTAAAAGTTCTCCATCATGTATCATGCGTGGTAACTGTAAATAATCATCACAACGATAGTATAGTTGAAGACAAACAATTCTGATACATCGTATATGGTACCTTAGCACGTTTTGAGTTTTTACTTGCAGAAGAAGTTATAGAGGCTTCAACTGCAACTTTGGCACCAGCAGAATTGGGGCCTTCAGCTTCTACTATGGGTTTAGATACTGCATTCTTGGCCTGAGTTTCTGCACCATTACAATCGTTCTCAACTTCTTTATTTATATTCTCCTTAGTTGTTACCCCAATAGCACGTTTCTCTTCCTCCACCGCATCACCATTTTCAGATTCCATTGTGCTATAAACAGTCGCAGAAAATATAGTCGAGTTGAAGGATGATCAACTCTGTAACAAAAAAACTAAATTCTCAGTTTCTGAAACACATAACTGAATCCTAAGATCACGTATAGAAAATACGATATAACATGCACATATCTTCATACTTTTGGCCAATGGCTGACTGCAATTTACCGGAAATATGAATGGTTGAAGTCTATGCTAGCTTCGGCAAGTCTTTTACATTAGACTCTACAACTTAATCAAATTGATTCCCTGATGAGAATCAAGGGATAGAACAGGCTTCGCTGATGAGAATCAAGGGACAGAACAGGCTATGTGCCTTAGCATAGTGTATAGTGAAATCAAGAAACCACAGCCCAATCTCCTATCAGAACAACAGATAATCATTTTTACTCAAAATTCGAAATCTTCCTTATTCTGTAAATTTGACACAGCTTCTTAAGGAAGCAGTGCTCTGAATGTGAAACATAAATTTAAGGATCAGTGGAATAGATCAAGAGAAACAGTGTCCTCTGCTCCATACTAATGGGCGTGCTCTGCAAAAATGTCCTTTCTTGAAGCCTACCGTTATCAGAACACCACACATAATTTTCAAAATTTCAACTCAAATATAAATTCTCTATTAACGGAATTCAGCACTGGAATTCTTTTCAATGTTTGACACAATTCGGTTCACATGCATCGCCATTCCCTTGCTTTAGCATTTGAAGTGAAAACATTTTAAAAACAAATTAGCATAAATAGAATGCATATGAAGCTACATGGCAGCCTCAATCTTGACATTCCATTGTTAATTTGTTATTCTCTACTTCCTGCATTCAAATCCTCAGATTCAAATGCTACATAGTCTCAAAAAATAAAACAAACCAGAAAAAATGAAGATGAATCTTCATCCCCTGCAAACTCTTCGGAAGCTTAATAGAGACCCAGATAAGATTCGCATGATCTGAAATGAAAACACAGAATTCAATAAAACAAGCTCTATAGAATCCAAATCACAATAGAAGAAAGACAAAATGCATCTGGAAACAAACATAAATGTGGGTATGCAGAACTCTTAGCAGCCAAACATGAGATATAAAATATGCACCATGGACACCTCTAGAACTTGGGTTCTTGAGAACTGGACTTGATTTATTAATAAGATTCACTTGGACACACAGAGAAATGGAGATTAGGCCGTATCTTAACGAATTCAAAGACAGAATTATGCTAAAAGATTGGTATCGTAGAAAACAGAAGAGAGTAGAAAATGATGATCGATGGTGTTTTGGATTAGAAGCACTAGAAGAGGTGGCTTTTAAGTGCTTGTGTGTGATAGTTGAAGCTGAAAGCTGTAGTTGGTGACACCTCAGGTTTTCCTTGGAGATATGCGAGAGACAGATTTGTGGAAAGAGAGCTTCGAGTGGGACGAGCTTTCGATGAAGGGGAATCGATGGATTAATAGGAACTGCCACAATGACTTTTCTACCACTCCCTTAATCTGTAACTGTCACTAGAACCAAGTTCCTTCTACTGGTTTAACTGTCCCTGCCAGCATTTGAAGGTGGAATCAAAAAAGTGAAAAGCAAGAGGTCGCATTTACGGATTTACCCTGATCATCTCTTTTGGCTGATTATTACTACTAAAAAATTGATTAACAATGTCTTTGTGTGGTTCTATGTGTGTGGAGGAGAAATATATTTGGATGCATTTAGTTAAAATATTTTTATATCATCCTAGTTAATTAACTTAATAATTTTTTTAATTATTAAATAAAAAAATATTAAATACATTTTATATGATTATAAGACATTAAATATTTATATTTTTTATTTAATATTTTTTTATTAAATGTTAGTAGGAATGTTTCAGAAGATATAACATTATTTATTTAGCTAACTAATCAATTATTCATCCAAAAATTAATTAATCAATCATTACATTCATATGACTTTTAATAATTCGTATCATTTCCTGAAACTAACTTCTAGAAGAGAGTGTCACTGCTAGCAAAATTTCTTATAAAAAAAATTTGAAAGAATAAGTGAAAAAGAACAAAAAAAAAAAGAATGCTCAAGTTTTTCTTTGAATGTCACGGGAAAAAAAAAAGAAAAGTGTTTCTTTGTAATATTATATTTTGGAGATTTTGGTGTAGACAACGACTACGGTTCAACCAAATTGACAAAATTAACGATGAATAGGACAATTCTTGTTTCTCAGGAGTAAAGAAGAGAGAATTGTCCACATATGATGAATTATTTTTGGCTGAACACATATCGTGTCTAAATCTAATGTGGGACAAGTCACTCTCGTGTTAAGTTGGTTCACGTTATTATAAAGATTATTTAAGCAGATAATTGCATACCCATTTTCTTCTTAACGTGTAGCTTTGGTTTTAATTTGTATACTTGCTACGTCCTGCCATTATATCCTTTTTTGTAATAGTAATGACACTTCTATTATCATATCTCATTCAAACAAAATATATTTTTGCTAGTGCATTTAAGGGGGAGGGTTGTGTTTGGGGTTTACACTAAACTAGTCTATTTATACTTGCCACTACCCCCATACGTAAAAAATGACAGATTTTGTTTTGTCTTATATAGATGTCTAAAAGGTTAACTACATAATGCAAATTAAAGTTTATTGCTCTATATAGTATATGCAAAAAAATATTGAATATGGCAAGGAAAAGGGTAGGAAAGTAAATGGGCAATGAAGGAAAGGATTGAATATGAAGGGAAGGGTTCCCGGGGGGGCGGGGGCAAGAGGCGCTGTTTGAGAACGTGGGAGTGCTGAGTGTTCGTGTCTCTTTTCGGATGACGTGGCACGACCAAGCAACATGATTGGTCCCACGTTAGGCCAACCTTGACATGTACCCCACCACCTCGCACCAACCGCGCGTGAGCTGTCACAACGTGCGGGGCTTCCACGATCCGACGGTTGCCTCTCAACGGAGAGTGCATATCATTCTCTACGTTTCCGAGGGTCCCATCTTATTTTATTTTGTTGCCAAATGAAATATCCAAGTTAAAAAAGATTTGTATATTCTCTTTTTTGACTTGTGATCTTTTTTTTTTTAAAGATATACATAACATTGTGTGTTATGAGAGAAAAAAAATATAAAAATATTGTAATATTTTATTTTATTTGTAACAAAAAATGATAAGAAGAATAATTAGTTATTCTAATATTATTATTATTCACGACATTGGTTACATGTCCGGTATTCAAGAAGGACGGGTAAAAGTCCACTTCGTTGATTGTCTAAAATAGTTTTTTTTTTTTTAAAAAAAAGACTACTTAATTAGTTTTTGAGTGTCATAAAATCTCAATGTGAGCTCTATAAATTATCTCCTTATACTGTTTTCATTAACTACAAAATAAGGCTAATAGTCATAAAAGGATTATTTATGTATACACCTGCGTATTCTATTTAAAAATGGTTTGCATCTTTATCTTTTCATAACATGATATTGTCCTTTTTTTTTTAAATAATAGAATTCAAATGACTAATTTTTCCCAGTAATATATGATAATGTAATGTCATGAAATAGCTAGTAATTTGTGTTTTATTCTTTCAGACACTGTTGTGTTCTTAAAGAAAATGAGAGAATAAGAATTTATAATCAAAATGTTGGCCTAACAGAGATTGTATTTGTTTTGTTTCGCAGAATTCACTTAAATTTATATTTAAAAAAATGTAATGATACAAAGAAGAAAAGAAAAGAGAGAATGTATTATGATTATGAAGATTAGCATTTTGAGAGACACTTTTGTACTTCTTAATTTATATTTTTTTTTATTTTTTAGCTTGTATAAATATTTTATAGAGTGACATGTATTTTTTTTTATAAGAGTGATATATATTTAAAATTTGAAAATAATTGTTTTACTTAAAAAAATTTCTTTTATTAAGAAAATTAAGCAAATAAGGAGAAGTTAACAAGAATTGTATTTTGTAAGAGAAAAACATAAAATATACATTAATTTAATTTACATTTTTATCTTTTTTTAAAACTATTTTTAAGTAAATGTAAGGATATTTTAGACACATAAAAAAGTAGACATCAAAATAGAAATTATTTTTATATATATAGTATAAATGATTTGAGTTGTTTGGTTTTTTGTGATATATATATTTGGTGGGGATTTTGTGGGTGCTACGTTGCATTCAAGGCAAGGGCAAGGCTGGCTGGCTGGCTGGCTGGCTGGCTGGTTGGTTCCTTAGACTTGTATTCTGTCTTCAGCCTTGCGAGGGATTGCACTCCATGCGCAGACATGTCACTCTGGTTTGCATGGCTCAACCAAGATAGGTGGACCTCCACCCTTAATTTGAATCTCTAGGCCACACCCCACATGCCCTTGGTCTTGGACACAAGACCCGAGTAATGCAAACAATCATGCAGTTTAATCCAATTCATTAAGTGCCTCACTTGGCATTGAAACTGCTTCTCCACCTATATATAACTCTTTGGGGTCGAATCCTTTTAAGAACTTGATTCAAATCCAAATCCCAATAATTACGAAAATAAATAAAAAGGTCATATAAATATTGAGTGACGCGTGTATGGTTGTATACATTATTTGTGATAGTGACTTTTTTTTTGTACGTGATTTGTGTCAGTAATTTTTTTTTTTTGGGTACTGAATCGATATATATCATCCAAAGGTGGTTGTATATGTAACATCTTACAGTGAACAAAGATTTAAAATCACAATGGAAAATGAAATGATTATATATACATATGTAGTGATCCATTTATAGGTGAATTTTGTTTTCTTGAAGTTAGCAGTCATAATAAAGAAAATATTATTTGGAATGTAATGTATACTTGAAAGTTAAAACATTCAAGTTATAGTTTTTTTTTTGTCTTTTAAATTAATATATCTTTCGGACATAATTGCGACTAATATTTAACTAAAATGCTTATTCCAAAGTTTGAATTCTGATTCTTTTTTTGAGATGATAACTCACTTATCACCATATTCAATCCTAATTGATTTTCAAGTTAATTATGGCTTTGCGGTGTTTTTCATAGGTTAATCCATGCTTCAAAGGTTAGACTTTCAATGTTTTTTAACTTCTAGGTGATCCTTCTCTTCTTGCTTACATGCCACATATATATACATACAATACGACAAGGTGTCATTCTTATAGAACACTGAAAAGTAAAATAAAAAACACACTACCTAGGGAGGATGAGATTGTGAGAGAGAGGAAAAACATACTAGTTAATTAGGTAAACTTAACTTGACAGCTAACGATGAAAGTAACAAAGTGTAATGGTAGCATTCTTCTTGATTGTGATTGCATTATGAAGTTGCAATTTGACAAAGTGATAGATAATAGTCACCATATCCATTAAATCTTTCAAGACAAAGAAATTGAGGCCAAATTTGTACATCAACAGAATATTAGTCCTAACTGGATTATTGGACACCCCACTTAATTAAAGAATTTTTTTTAATTAATAGGACAGCCAAATCCCACTTATTTATGTGCCATAACTCATGACCCCATTGACAAATACACTCCACTTTCGCGTAGGCATCATATTTTTGATAAACGTTATGTCCACAGGCTTTCTTTCGTTGTATAATGGAAAGCACAACAACTTGGATTTTTATCCAAATTCTCTATCTATTTTAATAAACAAATTTCATAGTTGGAAACGATTACGGCTTGATCTCTTTCATTTTCCCAATATTAAAAGAAAAGGCCAAAAAGATAAAGAGAAACAAAAGGCAATGATAATTTGGAGAAGAGAACAGGCATAAAACTATATGGATACCTACAAACTGGAAGTGGAAGGCATTGACCCGAGTTCAGTGTATCTTCCATTGCCCTCATCATAAGGCTTGAGTAATTATTGAATTTTGTAAACAGAGTCTAAAACCATGCGTGGGATGATTCTAGTATGCAGCGAATGGTTCTGTCATACTAATCACCAAAATTAGGTCTACATTATGAGTGAAGGACTTCTGTTCCCAGTCTGTCTTTTTTTGTGTTTTCTTTCTGAGCAATGAGAACTAAATTCTTATTCAAAAAGTCACTGAGAATGAGGAGGATACCATGGCCAAATTATGAGGTTGCGTAAGAATTTAGGTTACGTTTAAATAGGGGGATTTGGAAAGTTAGCAAATTTTATTTTCCTTCTTCAAATTGGACTTCTAAATCTAAATAATCAAATAAATAATTGATGCACAATTGCAGGGAGTTCAGATTTGGATTTTATTCTGCTTTTTTTTGGTTCCCGTTATAGATAGGTTGTTTCACATTACTATTCATATATAGCAGCCAACATTTTTTAACTTCAGTCATAGGAAACTTAACCTCAGGTACTAATTACATTACATAAACATTGATCAATTAAGCTATTCCTCATGGTCAAACTCTTCAAGTTTTGATTCTGTATTATCCTTCTTGTGTAATTTTTATTTATCAATGAAATATTAAGTAACTAACAAATTCACAGGCGAGTTAGAAATAGAATATAGACAGTAATATTTTTGACATTAGGCAAGTCATTATAATCCTTTGAAGTTTGAACCCCAAGTGTTAAGCATGACAAGTACCATTTGAAAAGCCCTCTCTACCAAATCCTTTGTCAAGATCACTCTTTCATGCTAAACTTGAATTAAATTGTCCTTCTCTAGAAAGATGCGTACAATTCTCTCAAATAAATGCTGGTGTGGGTAAAATTAAGATGTCACCACCTCAAAACTCGAAAAGACTAAACCCTGTTGCCGAAATAATGTTTTCCTCTATAATTTACATAAAAGATGGCAAAACCCATGAAGCAAACCTATCAACGTTTTTACAGAAGAGAAACTAAATTCACCACACCGTGGGGAAACTGCAATATAAGTTAGCAAAAGCAAGAGAAACGTATCCACTTTTTCTAACATGCCGATAGTGCCTCCCTAAATCCAATGCTAAGACTACTGCTACCCTTTAGACTGCTCTTACCTAAATCTGCATTTCCTTTCTGCATCATAGCCACGAATTCATTGTAGTCTATTTGGCCATCCTGAAAAGGTGTAAAACATGAACACTACAAAATCATCAAAAGATGAATGATGGGAATCATATATATTTAGACTCACACTGATAATAAATAAATACATCAATTCAGTAAAGTCCATTGCTTTGCATAATTATCTATTTACTGAATGCAGGAAAAAAAAAATGGATGAGGGTCTCCTCCTTAGAGTCCCAGAGTCAGAGGCATCCTATTCTTCAAGCATTATAGTTGTTTTCATCATATACTAAGCTTTAAATTACGTTAATGTAAAATATACTCACATTATTCTGATCAGCTTCTCGGATAATTTCCTCCAAGCAGACATCCCCCATGCCCAATTCTTCACAAGCTTGTTGAAGCTCATCTCGAGTGATGTAGCCACTTCCATCTTTATCAAAATATGAGAAAGCTGCAACTAAATGATCTTCCCTGTCAACATTGTTTAAATGCAATGTTGCAGCTATGAATTCTCTGTAGTCAATTGTGCCACTGTTATCAACATCTGCCTGTAATCCAAAACAAAATTGGGATAGATGGATTAAAACAATTTGCTACTAAAAATGAACAACACGACCTTCACTATTTAATTGTTATTTATTATTATAATTTTCCCTACTTCGGCATAAGAATGTTTCATTAAATGATAATCAACGATATTTTCTCTGCAAGATTAATCATAAAGAATCCATCGAGAAACAACAAATTGCTCCTAGAGTCCTAGTGGCACGAAAAATTAGTTAATCATCTCTGATATTCCCTATGCAACCAGAATTAGGAGGATCAACTTCAATAATGGTGATGAACTAGGAATACAGATATATGATTGAACCTATTGCATGTTTTCTCTTCTCATTGACCAACATCCTCTTAAAAGTTGCTTTGCCAAGACAAATATCCATTTTGTTATCAAAATAAACTGGTTACTCTCAGTCTGTATTGTGCTGGCCATGAATCAGAAACATTATTGATCTGCTGTTGAAATTATATAATTGTTCCCATTTTTTTTAACGTTTTTCCTCTTTGATTTATGAATCTTAGCCTACAAAACAGTTTAACCTATCGCTCATTTTTGTGAACCTCTCTCCTCCCTCTTAGTAAGCTTTCTCAAGGGCTAGTGTACCACAACTAGTAGCAATAAGACTCCTAAAACAATAAAATTATAATATTCTAACTGGAGAAAATGTAAGTTTATTTTGTGACATTAAGTAAAGAGAAGATAATTCTGAACTAATACTTACAGCTTGCATTAGATCGTAAATTTCAGATTCATTGAGATTAGCACCAAACTTTTTCAGCCCAACATTGAGTTTTTCAAAAGTAATCTGACCAGTATTTTCTGTGTCTATCATCTTAAACATTTCTTTCAATCCAGAAATTTCTTCTTCAGAGAGATTCTCTGCAATAACCTGCAGAGAACAATATAGAAAAATTAGAAGAGCACAATTTGACTATTTCATCCAGAAAACTTCCAAATTGAAGTTCAGATGTTGACGTATTCAACTTTTCAAATAAAAGATAATATTGCACAATCTAATGGATATCATTCCAAAAAGAGAGGAAAACAAATAATCTCATGGGACAGAGTTATGTGATAGAAAAATAACTTACTCTAAGAGCCATTTTCTTGAGCTTGTTCATTGCAGAAAACTGCTTCAGGCGACTCAAAACTGCAGAATCAAGAGGCTTGTCTGGAGCTGCTCCATCAACCTGAATCCAAGGGTGACCTGCAACGAATCAGAATATTATCATTAACATGATGCTAAATTGGTAACTGACCTCAAATTCAATGATATTAGTACTCACAAGTCAAAAGTCTGACAATACAATGCCTACTATTTCGTCCAAAATCCTTTAAAATACAATAAATTCCCGCTTAGGGGGTGTTTGATAAAACTGCAACATTTAACAGTACAGAAATTTTAGTGATGAAAAATTAAGCACTGAATATGTAATTTTTGAAAAAGATTTTCACTTTATGTGCTGAAGGTGCATAGGAGGAAACTATCGGCATTTAAAAATATAAATAAGGCTATGCAAACGAAAATATGTAATATGTAATCACATGCCAAATGTGGTATAAGAATGAGCTGTATACTGCCTAACAGATTCTGTTTCACAGGTATTTCAATGGGATAAGAGTACAGACACTTACAGAGAACTTCATGCGCTGTTATCCGTTTTCTAGGATCTCTGACAAGCATCTTCCTAACCAAGTCTTTTGCACTTTCAGAGATATTCGGCCAAGGATCTGAGGAGAAATTAAGATCACCATGCAGAACCTCCTCAAATATCTCTTGCTCCGATTCTATTACCAATGAACAAATTGAAAATTTCAATTTTTAGAACCAGGAAAAACCTATAAGGAAAAACAAATGAAGCAAAATGATTGGATCATCAAGTGCTAGATATCTTAAGAACTCTTACCACCCCAAAATGGAGGCACCCCACCTAAGAGGATGTATATGATGACACCAGCACTCCAGACATCAGCTTCTGGGCCATAACGCTTGCGTAGAACTTCAGGTGCAACATAATAAGGACTTCCCACAACGTCGGTGAAAATGTCTCCTGTAAATGGAGAGTGTTAGTTAAAAACACTCAGAGTAATCATATAAGTAAAACAATGCAGAAAATTTTAGTAATGTCACACTAATTATATTTAGGGAAGCACCTAGATAGCAGGATGCACAATAAACAAAGCCTCTTAACCAACAAAAAACAAGCATTTGTTTTTCTAACCCAAAAATAGCATTGCTCTTCACAATTTATTATGCAAGCATTAGCCTAATCCAGGAAATTCTATATGATCAATACACCAGTGGAAAGTATAATTACATTTAGAAAGGCCCATTACTCTGTCAAAAAGGCTTAACAAGTTCCATAACACAAAGTACACTGTACTACCACTGGATATTAGCATAAATGGCCACAAAAAGAATTGAAACCCAGAAAGAAAAATGTTAAGTGTGGAAGGCAGGCAATTAGAGATAGATGTTAATTGGAAAAGGGGAGGAAAAAGGACACTTCTTTTCCAAACCTGGTTTGAAGAAAACAGACATTCCAAAATCAATTGCCTTAAGGGTCGAGTCTTCCTGCTCATCAACAAAAAGAAAATTCTCAGGCTTAAGATCGCGATGCATTACTCCAAGGGAGTGACAAGCCTCTATAACACTAACTATAGTCCTTGCAAGTTTAGCTGCTTTTCTTTCTGTGTAATGCCCCCTTTGGACAATCCTATCAAACAGTTCACCCCCTGCACATAATTCCATGACCACATGAACCGCAACAGCGTCCTCATAAGCCCCTTTAATCGATATCACATTGGGACTCGCTGCCAAGTGATGCATGATCTGAATCTCCCTCCTCACATCTTCCACATCATCATCACTCAGCAATTTCATCTTCGCGATGGACTTGCAAGCATACTTTTTCCCAGTAGCTTTCTCCAAGCAAAGGAAAGTCGTTCCATATTGCCCTTGCCCAAGCTTCGGTCCCAAATTATAGTACTCCTTAAGATGACCAGTTTTTCTCGGCAAAACCGACTCAGCTTTAAGCCCAGCAGTTGCTAGCCTCTTCACATTATGGGGCTTCTTTGGTTTTGCAGGCTCCGCTGGTCTCACCTCTTCCCTTCGTCTTGTTGTTGGTGCTGGTCTAGTCTCCTCCTTGTGTCTCGTTGTTGGTGCTGGTCTAGCCTGTTCCTTCTGACTAACTAGTTCTGGCAGAGTCTGCTCCATGTGCCTTTTCGGTTCTGAAGGCTTAGTTTCTTTGTCCTGTTTATTAGGTTGAACTGGCTTCACCTCCTCCTGTCTATATGTTGAGGGCTGCACCAGCTTCATCTCCTCCTTATCAATTTTCGCTACCTCTGGAGGCATGTGTTGAACAGTCTCTGTAGCATTCGGGTTTGGATTTTCACTCACTGGTGAGTGTGCACCGGAAATTCCTCCTTGGGCATGAGAATGAGAAACCACTCCCCTCGTTGGCCGTGACCACCAGAGTGAACTTGAAAGAACACAGGGAAATAGTCCATCGTTCGAGGTTCTCGATCCAACACAATTGTTTCCCATCCGTGTCTGACACTAACCACTGCCTGTCATAAGCATCTAGCAAACAAGAACCCAATAATGAATCCCAGACATCCAATTCTTTTTTCTCCTCAAACCCCACTACTCAAAGTGAAAAAGGATTTCTTGTTACCTTATTGACTCAATGTCGGTGTAAGTGCTCAAAGAAGAGCATCAAACACGGAAAGAAAAATCTCTCAATATTTGGAGAAGCACGAAAATAACTCACATTAATGCCTCAAATCCATCAGAGGATTCTGTCAGAGGGGGGAACTCAGGAGTGACATATCAAAATCAACGAACCCCATTATGGGAAGAAAAAAATGGAACGATGAAAATTGGCGTAGATGGAGGATTTTGAAGGATTAAAAGAGGAAACTTTCAGATGTTGAAGCTGAAAAACTGCAATGGAAAATGACCCTTGTGACGACAGAGTCCGAGTGGGAATTGTTCGCGTACACCACCACGAGAAGCAAAAGGTAGAAAAAGAAAGAGTCCTAATGCAATAGGTATGGAAAAGTGGTGCGTAATCTCTTGATTATGGGAAGAGAGAATACTCAGAGGAATTAGGTAGGAAAACGAAGAAGGAAAGAGGAGGGAAAGAGCGAGAGACAGAGTTACCGGTTTTTTCTGTTAGAAAAGAACGTTTCAAATTTTGGAGACAGAAAACGCGTACGAGGGCATGAGCTAATCGAACGGCAATGAGGGGATGGCGCAGTTTGAGTGGACGGTCCAGATTTCATTATTAAACTCGAGTGGTTCTTAGTTTCATAATGTTCTTTTTTTTTATTTTTTATTAACTTTCATAATGTTCTTTGAGTGCAGTAACAACGCACTTGGTCTTCATCAGGGTTAGTCTTATGTGAGGGAGGGCTCACTGGAATGCGCTAAGCAGCAGGCCGCCGGCGCTGCCAGCTGGCCCCCGCTGTTGCTTTCTTTTTTTTTCTCAAAAAAAACTATTATTGTCTTTCGCCGTAATAAATTTCTTTGTGTTAGCCTTAGGCAAGTCACTTTCTATTTATTTGATTTGATTTGATTGGAGCATAAAGATTTTTTTTTTTTAGTATAGGAGCACAAAGATATTTTATTTTCTTGGATCAGGGGGCTGCTTTTTTTTCTATTATTTTAAAAAAAATTTATTGTAAAACTTTTTATATTGAGAATAAAATAAAAATAAATTTTTTTTTCTCAAACATTTCATCCCATTATAAGAAAAAGAAAAAGTTACTTATCCATATTAAGTTTTTTGTTTTTTTGGGTTATGCAGTTACAAACGATTGAATAAAACATGCTAAGAACTTGGTTGGACCCTAAGGCTCTATAGCAAATTTCTCCTATATTTTTTTTTTCCGGATTTTGAGATCTCAATTTCAGAAAATTTCCTCTCCATCCAGACTGAGTGATGTTCTTTTTAGGGTCCTTTATTCCTTCAATTTTCATTTTTCCTACAACTTCCATTTTAGCATTCAAAGTTCAGACAGAGTGGATCTCGTGGAAGGATGCTTGAGAACTGAGAAGTATTGGAATGTAACTTTGTAATTTTTTTTGAATAATTATTATTTAGTGTTCAATTATACAAAATATTTGGTAGTAGACACGTTTTTTTTTTCAAAAGAAACTTAACATTTCAAATATTATACTTTAATTTCACTACATAATAACTGCAAAAACAAATGTTAAGCCCACACGCCTTGTAATTTTGTATAATATGAAGATATCTTTTCTAAACAATGTGTCTAGAAAATATTTACACAAAGAAAGAAAATTGAACAGGAGTGTATTTGTTTCATGACAACTTAAAATAAGGAAATTACATTAATTTTAAAAATTAGAAAAATTGTTCAAATAAATTTTTCAGACCTTAATGAAAGCCAGTATAAGTTACTCCAAAACTCAGTTGTGGCAATTAAGACACTCAACTTTTCAAATGCTATAGTAGACCAGAACAATCATATTATTACTTTTAAGAGCTGGGAGATTTCCTGACTTGAGTTGAAGGTAAGATCATTGAACTTCATTTCATTTCATATCTTTGTTCAGATTTCAGTAGAAGATTCTCGCTGAGAAAATCTCAATTAATCAATAAATAATAACTAAGACAGAAAAAAAAAAGGAGGGGGATTTTTATGAGAAGGCAGATAAGTGGTGCCGCACCAAGGCAGCAAATTGCCAACAAAAGGTATGTAATGATACGCAACGCCACTGCGAGCCAAAGCGTGAAACCACGCGAGTCAAGACTAACGAAGGGTGCTAGTCTTTGCGATCGTGCAACATGGCATCCTCTTCAAGATCAAAGTTTCAAACCACTCAAACGTGTTTTGCACGTGTAAAACATTCATAAACTGGTCCTACCATTTTGGATACGAATATTCAATCCTTCAATCCCTTTCAAACCCGTCAATACTATATTTTTGAATTAATTTATTTTATATTAAAAATAATTTATAATTAAAATTTTATTAAAAATTTTAAAAAAAATAATTGTTTTCGTAAGATATAACCTTTTCCAAACATACTATCGATATCATTTCTCCAACCTTGATGGAAAATGCATTATCTGGAATACTAGTCATTTTGGATAAAGTCATTAATAATCTACTTGATGAAAACGACTTTTACTAAATAGAGGTGGCAATTAAATATATTAATTCGTGATCCATTCAATTCATTCATATTTAAATATATTTCAGATCTATTTAATTAAAATAATAAATTTAATAAATTAAGTATATATTTAAATTAATTTATTTTATGATAAAAATAATTTATAATTAAAATTTTACTGTGAGAATTTATAAAAAAAAAATTTTTTTCTAAAAATAATTTCTATCCAAATATACACTAAATAAATTTGATTAATTTTAATTAATAAACAATTAATGAATTAGCAAAAATATTTTTTAAATATCTAATAAATATATATAATTTAAATAATATAATATATTTAAACATAAAAAAGTTTAAATACTTTTAATTAAAAAATAATGAATAAATTAAATATTTATTTATTAATATAAATCATAAATAAATTAAATAATTTTAATAATTTTTAAAAAATTTAAATAAATTATTAATCTATTTTTTTATTCATTCATTAATCATTTAATTCAAATTCTATCAAGTCTATCTATTTGATACCCCTGTTACCCAAGAATTTTCCCGAGGCAAGTTATACTGGAACCTGTCAGGCCCCTAAAGAAACTAATCCAATCATGAGATATATTTGGAAGAGTGTGGCTTTTAGTACTCTAATATGCTTATCGACACTTTCTACTACAAAAGAATGACAGACACATAAGTCATATTAAAATATAAATAAACACATTGAAGTACCAATAACCCCCGCTCATGTTTGGGATGTCTGACAAATGAATGCAAAGGCCACTATCTTTCTTTACACCCACTACGAACGAGGCGGAAAAAATAAATTGCTTTTTCATTCACATTGCCGATAACCGACCTGACAGAACAACCGTAGGGAAAAAGAGAGACTCGGTTGCTCCTGACTCCTGATTCATACATTCAGACCCCAATTTCTACGCCACAACCACATGTTAGAAAAAAAAATGTAAAACAGCTAAGGAAGATGCAGAGAAACAAGTTTATTGGAAGACATACTTGTAGTCCAGGCGTTCATAGTAATCTAATACAAAACTGACTACGAAAAATATATCCTTATATTCAGGACACTTCACATGTATTATGGAAGTGGCCCCACTTTAAAGTTTAAACGTCTTGAGCCAATGCAGAGAAATCAGTATCTTTTGATTCCTGCTCCTTGGCTTTAGGAGAAGCTTCTGGCCGACGATACTCTTCAATAGGTATCCCTCGCCTCATAGAGGGCGAAGATGACGACTCTGCATCAAATATGTGTGGGGACTTTGCAAAAACGTCAAATAAGCCATTCTTCATTTCTTCAGCTGCTTCAAAGAAACGACTGAGACCACCAAAGAAGTTCCGTTCCATGACTTCAATATCACTTCGGAGCCCAGGGAAGTCAAACACACCACGATCTGACGAACCAAACGTGAAAGAGCCTCCTTTAAGTACCTCATCTGTGACATCCTCTTCAGTATACTCTTTGTTGGATTGCACCACTTCAACAGGCCTGAGAAGAGTGGAAGGAAAAAGTGAGATTAAACTTACACAGAATGAGTTAAGAGAGAGAGATGGTGAGCAGTGCAACCGTTATACAGAGAGAGAGAGAGCAGTGCAACTCTTGTTCCCATCTCCAAAAGGCTGAGAAGAACCTAATGCCGGAAAATTAGAAATCAACCTATAACTTTGAAAAAGGAGCCGTGTCATATCATAATACTTAAATTTAATGGAACACTTCCAGATGGCCGAGAAGAACCTAATGCCCAAAAACTAAAATCAATCTATAAAGCACGGACACTTTAAATAAAGGAGCTGTGAACAAATAATACTATAAAGTTTAATGGAACACTTCAAATTTTGGTGTTCGTCATGTCCATGCTTCTTAGTAGGGGTGGGCCAAAAAAATTTATAAACTGAATTGAACCATTAAACTGCACTAAACCAAACCCAAAACAACTGAATTGTTGAAAACAGTTTATGAATTAATCTGTTTTTTCTTTTATTAAATGGTGCAGTTAATTATGTATGATAAAGAATTCGGTTAACCATAAAAAACTGAACCCAGCTGCATTGCAAACGAGGGGCAAAGCTATAGCCACGTTGCAAAACCATTGAGAACACTGAGGCCATCGATGCTGTGCAAGCAAGTGTAGCCATCTAATTTCATGTCAGATTTCAGCCCTTTACTTGTTAAAAAAAAGAAAGAAATAATTCACAGAATTTAAAAATGAAATAGCTTATTTTATAGTCAAAACAACTTATAATCAAAATCTTTCTGAGAGAATTTTTGAAAAAAAGCAATTTTTCCTTTGAAAAAAGCATTGCCAAACATGCATTGGTGTGCGTTTGGATTAGTTTATTTTGTGGTCAAAATAGCTTACAATCAAAACCTTACTGAGAAAGCCTTTGAAAAAAAAAAACGATTATTTTCCAAAAATAATTTCTTCCCCAACAAGTAAAGCATGATATGCTGTGCGGCCTGCAGTTGTGGAATATAAAATTAATTATTCTGTGACCAAACAAATCAAACAAGCACACGTTTAAGTATAGGCAACCGGGGTTTGGGGCAATATAGCAAATAAATAGAATGGATATTAAAAAAAGAACAAAAATCATATGAATAGATACAGTTATAACCGGTCAACCCGAACCATATATATGGTTTGGTTTGGTTTTCTTTTAAAATGGATATAGTTTAGATTTACAAATTCTTAAAACTCAACCATATTTTCAGTTTAGTTTGGTTTTCTTAAAAAAATTGAACTAAACCTAACCATACATAGCCCTACTTCTTAGGAATCAACCCTTTGGAACAATCTAAACCTAACCTAAACCAGATAAGTAGGGCTCTAAACTCTCTGGCTCCCGAGCCATCAAATATTATCTACGGACCAATTTACAATGAAAAGCCCAAGTGCAAGACTCATGTTGGTCATAAATAGTTTTTGATGCTTTTATGACAAAGATTCAGCCCCACATTATAACAGACAGTAAGGGCTTAAGATGATATCTAAACCAAGTTTAGGCGAAGGCTCTACATAAGCTCAATTCTGAGCCATTGCTTGGCCATCAGTTCAAGAAATAAATCCCAATTCTAAGAGTCAAATAGTATAACAGTTACAAATACTAATCGTGCCCAAGAATTCAAGCCCAAGTGATAACTAACACTTTACAAAGAGAGTTCCATTTTTTACATAAGCCCAAGCTGCCGTAACTGGAAGCTTTCCCTTTCCCACCATGTTACCTACCCAAACAATTTAGCAATTTGATTTTCAGTTGAAGCAACTGGCAATCAAAAATCAATTGCATCTTCTACTTCTAGAATGGTTATATGTCCTTCATGTATGTATGTCATAAGTAGAAAGATAATGCCATTTGTTTGAGGCTCTTGACAAAGGAAAAGAAGATATTGGCATGATTTAGGGCAGAAAGGGCAACTATCCCCCAAGGTCTTTGTTAATTGCCAAGGATTTCTTCCACTTAACCTCATTTTTCAACTCAGATAACAAAAGAAACAAAATATTAGAGTAATCTCAATCTTCCAACGTTTCTGCTTGTCAGAAGAATTCTATCAGTTGTCAAATTGTCATAATGTAGCAAGGGCCAATTAAAATTGCCAATGACATGTGCCATTAAGGTAGTTCTCAACCATCAACACTCTAGATTTTGATTCAAAACATTCATCAAATTAGTGGATGGAACAGAATCGGTAGTCTGTATCTTCAAAGCCTACGCCTGTCTAATACCTAATAAACCAACCATATATTTCTACATACATTTAGAGATGAGTTCTGGTAGTCTGGCATCTCATTTGACAGCACTGTGTAGTTTACATAAAACTGTTCCACACTCCTATTCGGTTGCTTTTTATTTTTATTTGCCATGCCCTTCCCATGCTATTTTTTAGGTAACTCCAAAGAAAATTAGTACACCATGGTATGTCGCTATTATATCATTGTTCTTATTGTTATATTAAATAAAATATGGAAAGTCATTTTTTATAAGTCATATCCTACCCTGTAAAGAAACAGAGGAAAGAAACAACAAAAACAGCTATACAAAGTATGCCAGGCTATGAACGTTCATGAATTCAATTCAAATCGGGCAAACAAATAAAAGTTGAAATCTACAACCCAAAGTTTGCACCATAAAAAGAAAGTAAGAAACACCCCTTCAACCGAAATGACCCTCACAGCAACAAATCCAAATAATAAAATAGAGGCAATAACATAATAATAATAATAATAATAACAACAACAAATAACAACAACAACAACAACAACAACAACAACAACAACAATAAACTTACTTTCCGATGCAATCCCTGAGAACCTCTTCGGTTTTCTCGCACCTCCTGAGGAATTTTCCGGGCTCCACCTCCTCCGTTCTGCACTGCGATTTCACGATCTTTCTGGTTGAGCATCGTTCCCCGGATCGAGGGTTAGAGCTCCCGAATTCGCTAGTAACGCGAGAAGATGCATTGAGCTGGCCGTCGTCGTCGTCGTCCCTCCACACCCACCCCATTCTCTGCTCGCAACGCGCAATCGCAAATCGCAAATCGTAAGATGCCAGAGAACACCAGGACTTTGTTAGCTTAGGCTTGTGGCGTAAGCGGTGCGTTTCGTTGACGCTTTTTTTTTATAGGTAGGAGCTCTTACTTTCTCCGCAAGGCCGAATCTCATTTGCTGACACGTGTCCCGATTATCGCAACTTTGGGCCTTCTTTAGTGGGTTCCGGATTCGATTTTTTTTTTTAAAAAAAAAAAGATATGATTCTGGAATTGAATTTGAATCGCTGAAGGACTGAAGTTTTTTTTTAAGGGTTTTTAAATTTTAATTACGTTAATAATTTACTTAATTATCTAAAAATATTTAATTTTTTATTACACTAAATACTTATACATTTTATTTCATATTTGCTATTTTTAATAATTAGGATAAATTTTTAATTTCTTAAGAAAATTTAACTTTATTCTTTTTCATCTTTCTTCTTTTTAAATTCTTGTAAAAAAAGTAATCTATATATTAACTGATCCAAAAATATTCCTTATTATATATATAAAAAGTTAAAATAATCCTATAATTTCATCTAATTTTAATTTTTATAATTTATTTTAGATATTAATATTTATAATTTTATTTATTTAAATTTTAATTCTTACTGTTAAAATATTAATCTTTATATTTTCTATTCATTTAGGTTTTAGTCTTTATATTTTTTATTCAATAAGGTATTAGTTCATATTTTTATAAAAGATTAATTTTTATATATTTTAATTATTAAGATATTGATTCCAAAGAGATCGAAATTTAAATGAATAAAATTTATGGATCAATATATAAAGAAAAAAATTATAAAGATTAAAATTCAAATCGAATAAAACTATAATTACTAATTATTTATTTTAACCTATATAAAAAAGAAACAAAACTCTTCAAGCCCAACATAAATAATTGTTTTTGTTAAGAGAATATAACTGCTTTCTTGTTTTAATAATTAATTTCAATTAAACATGATAAATTATTTTTTAACATAAAAATGATCCAACTGCTTGCCGTTTTTTTGGTCTATAGTTTACTCTTCAATTCTTATTGCAGATCACGTGGTACAGCACAAATGGATTATACCACGCCTCTCATACTATAACAGTGACTCGCTGCTTCAAAATTTTGGCAGATTAGTGGAAAAATCTATTGGAAAATTGGAATCACTGCATACCCAAGCAGAACCTGTAAATTATCGCAGGCTAAGTGGTTGTTTTATTGTGTGATGCTTCTGGTTGAACCAACACAATGCTGTATTCGAAAATCATAAGGCAAGGAAAGAAGCCTTGGCAAATTCTGCAGCTTGCCATGATGCAATCAACTTATTTTCACCATTCTCGGCTTTGATAACTCTACATGAGAAGTTGTGGAAGGAGAGCTTTAAACTTGATGTTCTTGATCCAAATATTTTGGGGCCATATGAATATTGTTTCATGCTAAAAATGTCACTTATAAACAGGGTTCTGAAAACCGGACCGGACCGGCCGGTTCAACCGGTCGAACCGGGACCCAGTCCCTTCACCGATTCGGGTGACTTCCCATAACCGGTGAGGTCAAAAATCGGTCAAAAACCGGTGAATCGGTCTCAAATTGGCTGAACCGGTCAACCCGGCACCGGTCCGTGCGGTTACCGGTTGCCTCAGCAGCAGCGCTCGGTGAGTCGGTCGGAGGAATAACAGCCGAAAAAGGAGGTAAAGTGAGAAAAGGGGTGCTGGAGGAAACAGGAAACGCGATGCAGAGGAAACCGGAAATGCAGAGCAAACCGAAAACGAAAACGAATGTAGAGCAACCGGAAACGCGATGCAGAGCAAACCGGAAACGCAGAGCAAACCGAAAACGAAAACGAGATGCAGAGCAACCGGAAACGCAGAGCAAACCGAAAACGAAAACGAGATGCAGAGCAACCAGAAATGCGATGCAGATTGCAGAGATCAGAGAAGAACAGTGTAGCAGTCTGGGCGTTTTGTACTTTTGTTACTTTTGGAGTTTTCGTTGGGTCTGCCGCACCGTGTAGTCGTGTACGCAGTACGCACTGCACAGTTGGTAACTTTTGTTTCCTTTACAAAATTTAAATTTTAAATTTTAAAATAAAAAAAATAATAAAAAAAGTAATAATTATATATAAATAATATAAAAAAAGGATGATGATCATATATAAATAATTATATATATATAAATATATTTATATTTATATATAAATATAAATATATATTTAATTATATTTCGGTTCGACCATTAAACCTTAAATCAGTACCTCGACCGGTTCAGTGACGAGTTCAGTTTTCAGAACCTTGCTTATAAATGTAATAGTCAAGCATTTTTGAGTCACTTGGAATGATGTAGACTCAAAATATGGTTCACGCCTGGTGGGACTCGAACCCACAATCGTCTGATTAGAAGTCAGACGCCTTATCCATTAGGCCACAGGCGCTCGGCACTTGTGCTTCTGCAGCTGTTACCAGTCTTTCAAATTGAATTCAAGTCCCACGGTAGTGTATATGTGTAACTAATAGATTTCCCTTTACGGTTTTGGTACCCGCCCAGTTGGGAAATCTGGGTGAAGACCATGTTGTACATTGCTGCGGAGTGGAGAAGCAAACGAATTTGGGATTGTAAAGAAGGTGGTGGAAGAAATAGATGAGTTAACTTGAGGAAGCATTATCCATGGTCTATTTGCGTAAGGGTCTGTTTCATATAATTTCTTATTTAAATTAACTTATTTTGTATTTAAAATTGATTAAAACCAAAATTTAAGAGTTTTTAAAATTTTTTTAAAAAAATAAGCCATTACCAACTTACAGTCTGTTTGAGTAGGATTTTTTTCACTGCAAGCATGCGGTGGGCACGCTATCCGAGAACATTTTCTAAAAGGAACTAAAATCTTCCTTCTCCCCAAAGCCTATACGTGGGTGCGTGAACGTGGGGAGGGTTAGTGGGTTACTGATGCATGGAATATCTTCTACCGTATGAAATTAAAAGGACCCCCTCTCCTGATTTTAAGACGGGTTCTATGTTCCTTACTTGCTCCTGCAAGGTTGGCAGCATCTGAAGAAGCTCTGCAGCTTATTTCTGAAATGCTGGACGGTGGGATTGCTCCAAGTACTATTAATTTTACAGCAGTTTTCTATCGGTTAGTTAAACAGGAAAGGCAAGCGAGTGAAGCAACGCATTGCATGTTTGGTTTCACTTAATTTTTGCACAAAAATAATTTTTCTGTCAAAAGTTCTCGAGTTGTATCGCAACAAAAATCAGAACTGATAAGAAAACGCAAGCTCAAGAAGAGTCATATCATTTACAAACGAGGCTCAAGTTGTATGTAGCCCTTGATGTATAATTCTTTAATCAATCACCATCAATTATTAAAGTAAATTTATATAGGTGCTGACAAGAATTTCAACTTCTGGGCAATGCATGGTTTCATGTCCTTATGAATCTTTTTTAAATTTTAAGTAATCAAACATAAAGGGAAAAAAAAAAAAAGCCTCTCGTTGAAAAGTTGTGGCCTGTGAAGACAAACTTGTAAAATTACGAGGCAATGTGTAGGGGAACACAAGCAGCACAAGTGTACCGCAGGAAAACATGGGATTCAGGAGCCACAAAAAGAAACCATCGATCAAAGTCAAACCAGTTACAAGCCGGTATAGCAAAAGTACAATGTCACCTCTAAGAAGCACCGAAGACAAAAAGGACAAAGGAAAAGCAGAAAAAGGCACTTCCAGGCTGGGGCCTGGGAGGAAAAGACAAAGCAAAAACTTTGCCCGACGGGTCCTTATTTGGAGGCCGACAGGAATTAAAATCAGCTGCGGCAACACCACACACAGTCGTTATCACCATGTGGTCTTTTTGTTGCACCTTTTAAATTTGAAACTTCCCTCTCTTTGGTCTGTTGAATATGGAAACCAAACCCTTCTCTCTCTCTCTCTCTCTCTCTCTCTCTCTCTCTTCTTCAACTCATTTGCATGAAATTCCAGGTTGCTCTCTCTCTCTCTCTCTTCTTCAACTCATTTGCATGAAATTCCAGGTTGCAATTATATTTACCTGGAACACTAGATAAATATCTTTAGAATGTAATGAAATATTTCATGCAGAAATTTGTGGCAACAAAATTCGATCTACTTATTTATAAATTTTTAAGAAGCATCCAGATACATTATGAAGATAGATTGACCAGCAGAAAAGAATAATCTAAAGTTACATATATTATATGGCTGATAGAAAAATAAGGGCAATATATTATTCCAAGAAAACAGAAGGGATAACCTCGTTGGCATATAAGATGTACAAAGTTTTCTTCTGCTCTTGGCCATTTAACTTTTCCCATTTTAGCTAATGCAGAAAACAACAGTGTAGATAGTTTTTCCGCCTGCTTGACTCTTTTGGGTCATCTGAAGACATATCTTGGACTGCATCAGTGTTTAATTGCTTGTTAATGCATGTTGTTTGGTCCAGAGTTGTCCCATTTTTCAAAGAATATGAATAAACCCGGCTTGCCTCAATAGGTCTTGAAAGATTCTGCTCTGGTGAAGCTGGTACTACTTTGTTATAGCTTACCTCCTTGAAGTTTAGATTTGTTCCTGTGTGCCTGAATGAACGAAAAAGAATCAGAAATTCAGTTAAATATATATTCATATATAATAATTAACAAGATTCTGTACTACTTGACTTATATTTCCAAAAAAACCATATGGAAGGATAAAAATATCATACACAAAAACTTCAGTTCCTTCAAATAACCAGATAAACAGTAACATATTCACCTTAAGTTTTGGACGTCAGAGTTAGTCCCAGGTGCTTCTTGTGAAGTCCCCTTTAGTTTATCCATGTTTGATACTTCAACACTAACCTCATTTTTTGAACATAGTTGAATAAGTTTTGAAGGATATGAATCTGTGCCATCTTTTTCCATGCAAGGGGACTCTCCATCGGCAAAGCTAGAAGAGTACTTGCAGGAAGGAAATCCATATTCCCGAACCATTGAAATGGCCTTCTCCAATGTTTCCAGAGCTTGTTCTACCTCTGAGCTCATATATACATTCCTCGTGCTCTTCAGTACACTCTTTGTATCAAATTTCTGAATCGAAATGTCATGTACTTTCTCCTCATCCTTCTCAATTCGTACAATCTCTTCACTATCTGCTTCTACAATCTCACCAAATGCTTTGCTATTATCTATCACTACTGCATTCATTGCCATTGACATGAAATTATTTGCAGATTGATTGCTTCTATCCTCCCAAGATACATCTTTTGCCACATCTTGCTTACTTTGAATAAGGTCTTCAGCTGGGAGAATGCTTGCAACTTGCTTAAGCTCTTCCCCATCCGTAGCCTTTGATCCACTAATGCTATGTAGAGCTTCACGAATTCTAGCATACAATGGGTACCCCAACGCCTGGCTAAATTCTTTATTATTGCCCATCATAGAAGCCACAGCCTATAACAAATATCAGGGGTTGATTAATGTCAAAAGATGCATGAAAAAAAAAGAGTGTAAAATAACAATGGCAGATCAGCTGAACCCAGTCTTCAAAATAGCCATTGCAATTTGCAATTAAAATAGGCTACAAAGTTCACGAAGCCAAGCCAGGGCAAATCCTACTACATAAGTTAAATACATGTTGATGTATTTGTATGTTTCCCTTTTTGCTGCTTGGTTTAAGGAGGATATCTTATCCTCCTTTTCTTTGTAATCCTTCCTTCCTTCTAATAAAAATAACTCTTTTAACAAATAATAATGATAACAATAATAATAATAATTAAAGAATCCATGGGGTTGACGATTTGGTTAGAATTTAAAACATAATGCAGCCTTACATTTACTATAAATGAGTTTGATCATATTAGTTAGATGCCAGAAAATGAAAACAAAGTAAATATTCTTTGAATGCCGAAAGAATCCACAACCTTCTCATAAAGTCTGAAACCACTGCCGATGAGCTGCCTTGAAATGAAGTTTATAAGGGATGGAGGTACAAAATCCAGCTTTATATCCAAATTCGCTGTTGCCCTACAAAATTTGATAAAATTTCAAGTTTTGAAATAAGGGTTGCTAATCAAAATCCCTTTACCTTTGTGGTACCTTTTTCATTTTTCACCACTTGTTTATGCCATAGTACAAAAATATTTCATATAGTTAACATAGTTCATTTGCAAAATCAAAGGATAAAATTTCCTGCTTCACAGGGGTTTGATAGAGAAACAAAACGATATATCAATATTGAATCCAGTCACATATAGAAAATTTCTTACAACCTTTATGGTCTATAACTGGTGACTGTTCTCCCATTTCATTCAATCACTCCATTCAAGTAATTTCTCATTTTTTGACTACTCAATTAAAACTCACCGAAAATAACTTCTTTCCGATGTCACCTTTTGCAAAGCCAAGCCTCCCACCAAATCAATTCTCACGACATCCTTTGCTTCAGGTATTGTGTCATAGTTGAAACCATTGAGGGTCCCGTTAACGTTAATGCTCTTTGACTCAGGGACCTGAAAGTAAATTAAGCATAAATTTCTCAAAGTTTAGATCTAGTTTAGAATTAACTTTCTTTTAAAGAAAGAAAGAAGGGTGGGTAAAGGTGACTACCGAATTCCAAAGAACAACAGTTAAGTCATCTTGAAAGTACTCAAACACATAATGGTGTACTATAGCCTCCCTCGTAGACAGCGGCCATGGAACCTTCATCCTTTCTTCCAAAATTCAGAGCAATATAAGCATTCAAAAGTGGAGGCTTTAGCATGGAAAGTGACATTAAAAAGTGAATTTTTTAATTGATGCTGGCAGGACAAACCTCACTAGTGATATTTGTTCCCCAATCTGGACCTTCTGCAAACAGTCAGATGATAGGATTTTGAAAGAGGGAACAGTAAACTGAGGCCACCTGAGGAATTAAAATTGTGAAAAAGGTGTAAGCTTGAAATATCAGTGAGATTTTATTGGTGATGACATTACTTTGATTCAAAAGCATTTCTAAGCTATACAGAACTTCCAGGACCACGTCAGAGGTGTTCATGGGCTGGTTGGGCCGGATTTGGCAATGCTAGATCTCAATTCAATATTTTGATCAGATTAATTTTTTTATTCAAACTCAATCTTAGATTTGTTTGAGTCTTTACATGCCTCGGCTAATACTTGGCTAGTCTCAAGTTTGAACATATTTTTAGATTTTTATATTTATAATTATTTAATTAAATTATATAACTTTAATATTTAAAAATAAAAAACTTAAAAAATAATATTTTTAATATTTAAATAGTAATATAATAATATTTATATTAATCTTAAAAATAAATATGATGATATTTTAAAAAGAAAATATTAAATAATTGGGTCTTACTTGAAGTGGTAATATAGTAATATTTATATTAATCTCAATAATAAATATGACATGCTAATTTAAAAAAGAAAATATTATATAATCGGGTCTTGCCCAACCCGAAAAGCTTGGACCCCGAGCCGGATCATCAGGTTAGATTGAGTCACGAACACCCCTACACCTCATGACAAAAATAATTAATCAAATGGATGCGAAAAAAAAAATCTTGCAACTGTAATTTGCCCAGCACCTCAAAACACACCAAAATGAAGCAGTTATTTTCATAAAGTAGTATAACTTCCAACCTCATACAGAAATTCATGAGCATAAAAATGACACTAGTGCTCAATGTCGCAGAGGAAGTAATATACAGAAAATCAAAGCACTTAGCACTAACTATGATTCTCACCATTTTTTGTAAAGGGATGCCTCCCATGAGATACATAAGCCTGTCACGAACAAAAGAACTCATTAAATTTCACATGTTAAAATCGATAATATGGCCTTTGTCGTTAAAAAGGTGATGCTAAAAATTTTGGTTGTTCCAATGTGACTTACAAACATCAACAGGCCCATCTACATAGCCTTCAGCCAGCAATGTATGAAAGGGAGTTCCCTCTGGTCCTTCGCGATACATAACACGGAGCTCTTCGTTATCCTGTTTTACCTGTTGAAAGAGGTAAATTTATCAATAATGCCTCGAGAATTTGATTGAGAAAGTGTCATGTATCTATTGCCCAAAGCATAATCAGAATTCAGAATAAAATTCTCACACCTTCAAAATTTATTTTAATATTAAATTATTTTCTTAAAAAAAAATTTTTATTAAATTTTTTTAAATTTTAGTCTAATTTTAAAACGTTAATTTTTTATTAAATAATACAGAAGTTAATATCTCATTTCAACTTACACCAAATTTTATAATAGTTTAGCCAGATAAAAAGAATTAAGAGATAATATGATACAAAAATAAACTTCAACAATATAAATTATATTTTATTTCATAAAATCTTTTAATTAAATGATCATGTGAGTCATGTGATGTATATGTAAGGTGACTTTTATTTTATTTAACAGCAAAATTAACGTTTTTAAGTTAGATTAAAGTTTAAAAAGATTCAGTAAAACAAAAAATTTTAAAAAAATAATTTTTAATATTAAAATAAACTTTAAAAATATAAATTATATTTTACTCAAAATTTCAAGGAAACATAACACTGCTGAAACTACAGAGAGTAGACAGCATACTTTCCAATTAGCGTGTGATGTCTTAGATCTCCTGCTGTCATCTACAGAAGCACTCCTTAACATATCAAGAAAGTTAGATACCTCTGCAGTCTTGGTTTCTGCTAGTTTCTCCTTATATCCTGCACAAACTAAATATGGAAAAAAAAAAAGAAAGAAGACAAACTTAACTGACTAAAATAATAAT
>NSJW01000840.1:10000-19177 GCA_019955255.1 Castanospermum australe | reverse complement strand
TTAATATTTGTTATTATTAAGTAAATAATAATAATAATAATATTTTATCTTAAATATAATAAGTGAAAATTCATGAACCGTGCAATGCATGAGATAAAGTGCTGGTACTTAAAGATAATTAGTCCAATATTTTTAATTAAATTTATGTCATACTAAAAAAAAAATTATAAGATCTAATAAATTGGCCTTCAAATTATAAATATGGTATTATGATAAATTTTTGTATGGTTTATCAAATATTTTTTAAATAATATTCTTAAAACAAACATTTAATTTTATTAAAGATAATTAACAATTAATAATTATTTAACATCTCAAATACTGATACATGAATAGTGAAAATTTACCGTAACAGCACTCCCAGCCTAAATATACCCAAAAGTTATTGTGGAGCGTGCAATTTTGACTTTTGATGCCTTCTCTTAATTCAATTTCAAGGGATGAATGACATTAATTAGCATATTTACTTCCACAGTTAAGAGCTATCCGTCATCCCACGGAAACTACATCCACAACTCTAGTTTATTTCTATTTCTCCCTCTCTAATGACTTGTCTTATAAGGTCAGCTCTTCATGGCTAGTAAACATAGGAATGGATAGTGCATGGCCATGGAGTAGAGCTGTGTAGGTGTAGCATGGGAGTAGGTCTATTGTGCAGAGAGAAGAGATTAAGAAAGGGACTTAAAAGAAAAGTCTGGGCAACGTGTGATAAGGGAAAAAGGGACAAATAACCTTTAAGAAATCCAAGCAGTCCGATAGAAGAAACTAACAGGACAGATTTGACCATTCTGATTTTCTTCATGTAAAAATTTAAATTCTTCAAAAGAAAAGTTTAAAAGTATCAAAGATATATAAAATTAATAAAAAAATTTCAAAATTGATTGTTTCTACCATAGAAATGAACTGTTTTAGATTAAAATATGCGTAACTTCCTTTTTTTTTTCAAAGAAAATAAAGTGTCATTCATCAAAAATCCAACAACACTGGCAATCTGCCATAAAAAAACCAGATGAATAATATTGAGCAGATTGAATCCATGGCGGCACCACCACCAATCTGTCAAGGTCATTTTTACTAAAAATAGAAACACAGATGAAAGACAAAAACAAAGGAAATGAAAAAGGAAAAGGCTCCAGAGAAGAACAAGAACAAAAACGAAATGGATAGAACAAAAGAGATATGAATATTAGTTTTAACTTGCAAGGAGATGCAATCTTAACCATGAAAAGGATTAACAAAATGGAAAAAGGAACCTCCATAGAATAACACGAACCAGCTAGACGTTCATGGAGATGAAACCTTAACCACGAAAAAGAATAATGAAATATAAGGAAAACAAACAAGTTCCATATAAGAACAGTAATAAGAACTAACTGGACGTTCCATGGAGAAGTATTAAACAAGAACGAAATGGAAACCTAAAGGAAGATGGAAGACGTTCTATGGAGATGACGTAATTGAAACCAAAAAGAAGATGGAAATGTTGAAAAAAAAGGAAGTGGGTTCTTTTACAATTTAATATAAACCTAAACGTTGTTAATGAAAAAGTATTCAAAACTTATTCAGTGAGTAACAAGTTCATTATCTTGCCACTTGACAAATGTCAAATGAAAGGCTGAAATCAAATGTTTAAATCCAATGGCTACATATGGTGACATGTCACCTATTGTATTGCTGCAATGCAAACTCAGCGTTGCATTCTTAGAATTTTCATATATATATATATATATATATATATATATATATAGCATAAGTATGTATGTGAAATTATGCTAAGAATATTGTTATTGTTTCTATTTAATAAATAATATTTATATTAAATACATATTTCTGCATTCATTTCGTGAACGAAAATATTTGTTTCATTTCAATAAAGAAGATCCCCTTTCCAAGAAATTCCTCAAATTTTGACATCTCAAGTGCTTAACCTGAAGGAGTACACTTGCCAGCACATAGCAGCATTATTTAGTGGAGAATGGAAGTACCCGTGAAGCAAGGTAGGAAGCTAAAGTTGGAGCTTTACGTAACCATTCTCAATCATCCACTTGAGGCTCCAGTGGTTATACGTGCACTTGTAGGCCCAATGTGCCCATCCAAAAGTTGCACGTGAATACACCTCCAATTGGGCTTGGGCAAAACGTTGGTGGTCTTCCTTAACCGCTCCCCTTGCATTCCACTCAGCACTCCACTCCCCTGCCACCACACCCACAAATGCAGGTTACACTTTCTTTTCTCACCACAACAAAAAGCATAATGTCAATGTTAGTTCTAGTATCCTAATGTTTTTTTAACATCTCATAAGTATTTTGATGAGTTATCAAGTATTTATTAATTATTAATTCTTACAATAATTGATATTCATAAAGTATAATTGCTAACCAATAAATACAAAGCTAAACTAATCAAGATATTGTTATCTTAAAAAAAGAGACTGAAAACAAATTATTAATAATAAATGAAACCAAAGAAAATTAGTCAATATTTTAATCCAATAAGATTAGCCAATTATATGATTCAACTACGCCATCGACACAATCAGCAAGTGGCGATTTAAGATTGTTAGGTTATGTTAAAAAATATCTGTAAATGAAATCAAATTAGTGATTGTATACGATAGAGATATAAAATTATTTATATATCTTTTTCATCTAATATTTTAAGCTTATGGAATAGTTGATTAGGAGATCCATCTAATTCTTCATAAATAAGTAAAATTTTAGCACAAGCTTAGGTTGGTTAGTGTATTGTTCATGTTTTAAGTTCAAAAATCTCTTGCGTAAGGAAGCGTGTTAGAGATATAAAATTATTCATGTGTAAAGTTTAGATATTTGGTGTTACCAACAAAGCTAAGTGCAGTGGCTGTAGAGACCCCGCGAAGATCCGAAGCTCTCTCGTTTCTTATGTAGTCGATATTTTGCTGCACATTCATGGCGTCAAATTTACTCTAATAGATATTGTAGTAATGCACATCAATGACAACTCTATCGAAGCCTCCGACAAAGGAGAGGAGCACTTTGGAATCTGTATCCAGTGGGTTTGCCATGATCACATAGGCACTTGGGTTGTGATTCCTCATGGCATCATAGGCTGCCTCGTAATAGTTCTCAAGGTCTCACGATAAACACCTTGTGGCTCATTCATCAGCTCTATTGCTCCTAGATTTGCTCAGTTACCAAATCTACCAAGAAATTCAAGTATTAAGAAATCAGAGCCTTAAAAGCACAACATATTATCATATAAATTTAATTTTAATTCATTGTCAACAAGGACAGAGCTAGATCTTAAAAAATCTAATTGTTTGGGAGATCACATTAAAAAATATTTTTTTAAAAAACTTACATGTGTTTTATCAAAGTTTCTAGAAAATTTTGGGGGGTCAGGGCCCTCCTTAAAATGTATGATGCATTACCCTTGACTATCAGAATAAAATATTTATACCATCATTCAATTATGTGTTAATAAATAATAAGAAAACTTGACATTTTAAGTAGTTGTTGTAGTAGTGAATTAAAATTAAACTCTTATTACAGTTATAGATTAGAAATTTGTGGGAACATCTTGTAGAAGTTAAACCTTTTGGCTAAGAAGTCTATGACTGCAACAGTCTTTGGTATGTATGAATCTCCCCATTCGGTAAATCCATCTCTTGTCCCACTATTCATTGCATATGAGAACTTCAACAGCATAGTCCACAACACGGCCCATGTTTCTGAAGTGAAAGAGTAATGGAAGTGATCTTGAGATAAAATCACAATCCCTTAACAGAATCTTCCTGAAGCATTCATTAGACTAGCCACTGAAAAAACGGACTCTCCTTTTATTGATTAAGCTCTCTCATCTCTACTTTTTCGTCGACTTCTTTCATCTCCTATATAAAGCAATCACATACATATGTTATATAATAAGATAAAGCATACATCTTTAATAAGTTGGCTACGATTAGTCACTTCGGAAGCCGTTAACCAAAGCACCGGCTTTTGACTTCCCTTCTAAGGGAAGGAGTAGGAGGCTCCACTATGGTCTAAGCTACTAGAGTGAAAGCTTCATTGGTACCACAATCAAAGTAGGTTCCTAAGGCCGCTATCTAGCCTTCAAACATGACTTTTTAAGCTTGCTTTGACAGGCTAGCAAGTCTTATTCTGCATAGGCTCCGCTCTATTTTACTTTACTTCCTTTCTTTCTAGTAAGAGTAATGGCCTTTCCAGAAAATGGGTCCGAGGGAAGGTAGCAGGTCTCTTGGTAAGCCCCCTGTCTCTTTCTGGTAATGGTAATAGTTGAATCCTTTCTAATGCCCAACTCCAACTACAAGGAAAGAAAGGGGTGAGGTGCTCCTTTTTTATAAATTGGGTCTCTCGGAACCATGGGCGGCGAAAACTAGGATGGAATCATAGGTAAGGGATGACATAACTGGGGAGTAGGAATGGCAGATCCGTTTTTTTCCCAACATTATGAACTCTTCAACTTGTAGTCCACCAAGAGGCTAAATCCTCTCCTGAGTTCCGTCTGAGCCCAGGTTTGTAAACCAGCCATTCAATGGAAGACTTTGTCCTCTTATTTATGTTCAGCATTAGGGTCCTTCACATAATCTCTCACCGTGCCCCTTCCTCAATGAGTCACGAGCGAGCCATGCCACATTGCATGGGAGGAACTGATCCTTCACTTCCCTTTTGAGCTTTCGATTCTAGACCGTCCGTCCAGCTCCATCCGGGTTCTCCTTCGCATCACCGGTAAGATAGATGCTGGTGATGGTGACCTTGCAAGAAGCAATGCGTATCATACGTCATCTTAAAGAGAAGGAAGGGCTAAAGGTGGGGCAGGTTAAGTTAGGGCATCAGTAGCTTCAACTACAGAATCCGTCGAAACGGACACTGAAACTAAATCCGCAACAGAGCGAGTAGCCAGGTGTGTGTGAGTGTTATGGATCTAGCTCTTCACGAGCAGCAGAGCTAGACAAGCAAGCAACAAGGCTCTTTTCAGCCTTTCCGAAGGGTCTTTATCCTGATGAAATAGAATAGATGTATATACTGGCTCGCTACTACTACAACTACTACTCGAACTACCCGAGACACAACCAGACTTGCTACGGAGCATCGACAGGTCGGGGGCTAATCCGCCGCCAAGTGTGTTACAGGCCGTGTTTATTACCGCTTTCTAAGTTGTGGGAGTTTGCCGTTGAGTTGAGGTAAGCTTAGCCGCCAGCCCCCTTTATTATACATAGCAAGCTCTTGGGGAAGACTTTTGACCACTCCGCGGTCTCCGGATAAGACTGCCAGCCCCCAAGGGAAGGGTTAATGACGCGATGGGCAAAGACAAAGGGAAGAAAGAAGGTCATCGAAAGGATTTCTTTTTCCATCTTTCCTTGTAGTCGAAGAGCAAAGAGAGCCAACCCGCTCGACAAGGATTTGCTGGGCAATAAAAAAGATAAGAGTTGCCCTGGCTGTCGGGAGGAGAGTGATCCCGAAGTCGACAAGCAATAGCTTCTCTCTTCTGATCCCAATGTGTTAGTCCACTTGAAAAGGATTGGGGCAGATCCCCATTCTGGACCATCCTAGGCAAAGAAGCATATAACTAGCGTTTAGAAAGTGCTTCGAAAGGCTTCATCGATCGAGACTCAAACGATCACATCTATATTATAGAGGGGGGAGCTATGCAACTTGTTAGGAGCAAGCAACCTTTCGTGCAGCTCACACACCACTCCGCTCACTTGTAAGTTAGATAAGTAAGACAAGCGCTTCAGGTTAGGTCAAGAAGGGCAAGTGACTCGAAGTGTACATCCATATATTGAATGTATATGAGGAAAACGCAAACTGGTGTCAATCGGGAAGCAGCAGCAAGACTTACTTCGCCTAATTATCTTCTTTCCTAGCATACGCTCTACTGACTTATGCGGCTAACATAACGAGTGTCAGCGGTTAGTAAGATAGGACGGTTTTGGAAAGAAGAGGGAAAGATTGGCAATGGCTTCGTCAAGTGTGACAAGATTGATGCGTTGCTTTAGATTGTCGGGACCTATGATTGGTTACTGGAAGAAAAAGGATAGATTTTTTGTTTTCGGGCCGGGAGGGAAGTGACGAAGACAGGGAATAGTAGTTGACAGTCTCGCCCCGCCTTGATAGGAGTTGAGGGTAGCAGACCTTTCTCTGTCGGCTCTACAGCATAAGCTTGCTGAAGAGACACTGCACACTGCTTTAAATAAAGCGCAGTGAACAGTGGTCCAGACTTTGAATTGAGTCTAACTACTTACCTTGTGGCAAAGCAGATTTTTTTCATTCCAGCACTACAAGCATTTTTGTTACATGGGAGTACATCCAATGGGAAGCTCACACACACATAGACCAGCCACACAACATTACAAAGTTAACAACGGAAGCATTGAAGACTACTAGTGATACATGCAAACACACCCAAAAAAAGCAATCTACTTAGGATAGGAGTAGATCTCCACGAAAGAAAGCCCTGGATTAAAACACACACTACTTTGGGTCGACGGACCCTTTATTTTAATCTTATAGAAAGAGCTAATGCTCATTTCTCGGGGGATTGGGGGGGGGATTTGCTGCGGCAGCTCGAACAATCAGCTCCTCCTGTTCGAGGCGGAGGGCCCTCCTCCTGTCTTCCAGACCGCGAATGCGGTCCAGGATCTGGTGCATGGCTGCAGCCACAACCGCTGGGAGGCAGGTGCTCCCAAAAGGCAGCCAGGGTTTCCTGCCGTTGGGCCTTCTCGGTATCGATGTTTTGAATTTCTTGCGCAATTTGAGAAAGTCTTTCTACGGTAGCTGGATCCATCTCCCTTTGCTTTGCCAAATAGAGAAAGAAGCGTCCTATTTATATTAAAGGCGCGGGGGTCCATTAAGCAAATAAAAAAAATCCTTAGTTTTTCGCGGGTATCGCCACGCGGCTTAATCCCGATCACTCCCTCAGGAATAGGGGGCAATAATAGAACGCACATCAGAGAAGAGAGTACTCCCTTTATAAATAAACAAGGCCCTCCGCGTCCTTTCTTAATAGATGGAGCAATCCTCACTCGACAGCTCGAAAGCGGATCAGTACAAACCCACGTGATCCGTATTCGCTTACGTACCAGGCGTGCTTCGTCGTACCCTGACTACTCCTCTTTCACTGGCTTCTACTTGTCTTTTACTGGCTTATTTGTACCCAGCTACATGATGGAACTCCCCTCGGCCAATCGTCACTCGACAGCAGCTCCGTCCTAGCGTAGGCGATTGAAGTAAAGCCTCTGCCTCTATCGCTTGATTGAAAGGATCAGACACTTTCCCCTACTTTTGACAGCAGAACGAAAGAATTTTTTTTTAAAGTAAGGTAAACTAGCTTTTGCCGATTGCACTCGGATAGCGGCCTGGGCCGTCCTGGAATGGGAATAAAATGAATTAGATGGACTGGACTTCGATGGGCTTTGTTTGGAAAGCCAGGAAAAGGTGGCATTTCCGGGCCAGGGCTGAAAATAGATCTGAATGCTAACATTGGGCTAACCTTCACTCCACTCCAATAGAATAGAATAGGCCTAGGTAGAAGCCCTCACTCTATCTATTGGAGTGGAGCCTGAAAAATGGAAATAGAGTAACTTAAAAATAGGGCCAAGCCATCATTCTTTGGGCTGCTATGTTAGCCCATTCCGGCCCGGGTCCGGTTAGGAAGTAAGTAAATTGATGATTTTGATGATGTTCCTTTCTCTTAAGTGATCCATTCGAGAGCTTCCCTGTTACCACCCGAAGGGTAAGAAAAGAGATGCTACGTAGAGCCCACCCAAGTCTGGTAGCTGAAAATAGGTTTCTGGCGTAACTTAACTGGCTATCATGCCAATACTCTGTTGCTCTTGCAAAGGCTGTTCTTGAGGCTTCCTTCGACTCATGGTTTGCAACCACGGTTCTTGAAATGATGGCTGAGCATTCCTTTTTGGTGCCCTGGGTCAAGAACCCAGGCTGTCATGTAAAGTTTGGTCGTGGCCAACCCTTTCGATATCTCTCTTCTTGGCCTCTCTTTGCCCTCTCACACCATGTGATGGTGTGGATGTGTGCAGAGAAATTGTATCCCGGTAAGGTCTTTGACAGGCAGGTATGCCCTTCTCGGGTGACTTCACTCGCTTTAGAGACGATTAAAGACTAGCAAAGGCAGGAGAGACGGAAACAAAGCAAGAAGTCTTCGTCGAATCATACCGTACGTGAACCATTTCCTCGGAGTGGGCGCAGATAGGCTTTAATCGGTTGAGCGGGGCCGTCGGTCGACTCTCAACGAATCAAAGCGGATGGTGCGTGGACCGTTCGATCATGCATTCACATTGGCTTCAACCTAGCACGCAACCGATGTATCTAATAGTCGTGCGGGAGGAGGGACCTCCGACAACCCCCTACATAAAAACAACTGTATTCGCTTTTCGCACATGATGGAAGGATCGATCTGTGCATGATGGTTGTTGGTGGCCTACGCGTGAGGGGATTTCACCGGATCAATCACAATATTGTATTGTATCGATCTAGAAGGCTTGTGAACGATCGGACATGTAGGGTGATAAGTTCGAAATACTTGATAAAGCGCCTATTGAGTTCGATACAGACCCAATTCCCTTAGTGATCTTAGAACAAATGATTTCCGATGCTCTCATTCTGCTCTTGGAAAAGGACCCACTTGAATAAAAAAAGCACGATCATGTCATCCGTCATATTGATCCGCAAAAGAGATACGATAGTAGAAAGTTCGATCGTAGAGAACAAGAACAGAGAGAAAGAAACATGAAGGGATCCGGAGTCGGTTCGGGGTCAACGTTGTTCGATCAGTTAGCTACGAAAGAGAAGGCGACAGGGCGCAGGTCGGAGATCTGATTCTCTTCCCTCTCCCTTTCAGTCGAGCCATTCTCCCTATCCATTTCTCTAGTTGTTCGTCGATGCTGAGGCAATAGGAAGGGAAGGGCACGTTTCACCCTACACAAGAAAGAAGGATGCGGTATACCAAAAACACGGGACTCTTCCGGAGACTTTGAATGCCTCGGTGCTGAAAGGGTTAGAGGCAAGGGGCTCCTCACCGTACACATGAAATCCTTCTTTCTGGCATGGCGCAGAGTGAGATTGGTAGTTTGTAAGGGAATTCGTTACTGAGAAGGATTGGGGATGAAAGCGCTGGTACCCCTACTCTTTTCTTTCTTTCGCACCCCAGCGTCAGGAC
>NSJW01000840.1:0-5000 GCA_019955255.1 Castanospermum australe | reverse complement strand
TGTTCCCGTTTCCCTTACCAGGAAGGGTCTGCCTAGGATAATTCCTCCTTTTCATCGAAAATTAATAAGCAAGAGGGATTAGAGGGCAGATATGCTAGTGAAGTTTTACTTAAAGGCATTCTCTTTAGCTAAGGTTATTCGCCATTGGTAGTAACTGGATAAACCAAAGGATCTTGAGCCCGCGTTGGTTGATGGCGGTTCTCCGTCAGATTCCAATGGATGGAACCTTTAATCAAACAGCTCCTTTGGCGCGTCTGGTTGGTGCCAAACACGTCTTTAGCGTTGATCTCAAGTCGGCTACTGATAGGTGGCCGCTGAACATACAGATCCGCGTCCTTTATGAGTGTTTTGGCCGACGGTTCTCAGAGGCAGTTGAGGCCTTGCTGAATGGTCACCCTTTCCTTGTGGATTGGGTTAGAAGACCGCGGTGGGTCCACTTCCGAACGGGTCAACCGTTGGGATATCACAGAGCTATATATACTCTATTTCTTTGTTTCATTAGAGTCTAGAAGCGCTTTTTAGTCTTCCTTTGCCCTTTGCCCCAACCAAGGTGGGGTGCCCTTGCGCCTGCTTCCTTCAAAGGAAATCCGCGAATTCGATAACGGGATTCTTCACTCACAACAAGTTACCCTTTCCTCGCTTGAGAGCTAAGAAGAGCTCCCATTTGTTTGAACTAAGACCTTAAAACAACCTATTCTTTTTCACCGAAAACCATGAGGTCGCTAAGGCTAAGCGGTGAAATAGCAGTTACGCCCTGGGATCTGTCCTAAAAGAAAAGAAAGAAATTACCCTTTGCCTGGCTTGTGTAGCCTATGCGAAGCAAGCCTACACTGGGTCCATAGACTAAAAACGCGCTCAAAGTGCGCTTGGGTATGATCTTATTTTGTAATAACTCTATATCTGCCACCACCTATCCTAGCTAAGGTGGAAAACCTTTAGCAGGAATATTTCATGTGGACTGCAAACAATCCACAAGGATGATGATAATTCATCAAGTTATTGATTGAGATAGGATAAGGTCCACTCTCAAACCCCGGACTCGGGATCGCTTAGCTAATTCGGCTGAACCAGTCTCAGAAATAAAGAAAAGAGAGGATTTTTGGTAACTTATAGTTACTAAAAAATGACCAAGATTGCGGTCATAGACCTACTTCCCGATCGGCGATAACAATGTCATCACCGAGTATTAGTATTGTATTACGTACCTTGTTAATTAATATCTTACCTTACCAGGACCTCTTCTGCACACCACCACACCAAGGGTGAGATAGGGCAAAGAAAGGCCATGAGGCATGATACCCGAGCGCTTGTCCTGCCACGAAAGATAGTGAATAATGCCTTAGTTTTTAAAAAGAAAAAGGCACCTCAAATACAAAGAGAAGAATAAGAATCTAATCTCTGCTGCCCACAACATAAAGGGGCTCATTACTCGTTTTCGTATTGGATTGGGATGGGACTATCCATACAGGAATTCCCTTCTTCTTTCATTTCACTACTCCTTTCTTTCAACTTTCAAGGCTTAGTTCGTAGTTGAAGGAAGGTCTCGTATCCCGAGATCTATGTGAAGAGAATAATCTTCGGTGAGTGAAGATTACACCCGTCCCCGTCTCCTCTTTCCTTCCGATGAATGGATTGACCATGAGCTTACAGTGCCTTGTAGAAAGCATAGCCTCATTGTTCACTCACTAGCTACGCTATAACTCCCATAAATCTAAAAGAATGACCTGCCTATGCTCGCTTTCACTCTCTTTTGGCTCCCTGGCTGGTATGCTTGGCTGACTTGGATCGGTTATGGCCTTCTTGTTGCCATGGAGGCTTCTTTCGATCGATCAAGGTTGCATTCCCTTCCTTTGATTGAGAGAAGGAAGAATGGAACTGGTTCCAGTGAAAGAAATGAAAGCAAGGGGAAAGATTGACGTAGGTAGATATGCGGAGTGTTTGCTGTGCAGCTAGATCTATGTCACGATATGAGACAATGCCCACCTTTCGGCCTCTCTTTGATCATTCCTGTGTTTCGTTGCCCTTTCTTTTAAGAATAAAGATCTTCATCGATCGGAACTACGGCTGTCACTCCTACAGGATCGGGATACTTTTTTTACGTATTACGAGAATGTCGTTGAAGTAGGATCGCTAGTGGGATAGTCCAGTGGTACTCCTTGCCTCTGTTGACACAATTACCCAACGGGGACCGACAGACAGCTTGCTTAGTAAAGTCTTTTATCTTCCATTCAGGGGTCATGAATGATTAACAGAAACGAAGGGTGAGTGCAACGAACTATAATTTTATACCAGTCTTGTAGCGAATAAAGGTCAAAGGTCCCGGTAGGGGTCAGCAGCGTCGGGAGGCGGAGGTGAACAAGAAGGACTCTCTCTCGCAGCCGATATCCCACCCTTCTTCCGTAAGGATGGATTCGGGCTTAAGCCAACTCGACCAAGGGGGGAAGGATTTTGAGGAGGATAACTCCTTTTCAATAATAGGAGCGTAACCTACTACTAATGTATGTAGACCAAGGACTTTCCATTTCAACGGGATTCTCGTCTCAAGGGCATTTCCGCCAATCACTTCAACAGTGCCAAAATGCCCTATTCCTTGAGTCACTGGAACCGCTGACCCAAGAGGCGAAGGAGGGGCTACTTACTGGTGCAGGAACAAGACCAATGAAATGGGGTGGTGCCACTACGTGTGTATAGATAAATCTCCATTGGCTTATAAAAGCTAGATTTCCCGGTCACTGAACAACAGGGATTTCTATTAAAGAGCCTGGTGTGGGTGTGGGTTCTATTCACTCTCGGATCTAATGAATCCAATTCACTCTTTTCTTTCAATGGCATTGCTTATTCCTTCTTAACTTTCCCTTGCTTACCTTGCTACTTTCATAGCATAAACCTTAGCTACTTCACTCTATTCCTACCTTGGGTCACGAGCTCAGCTCGGAAGTCACGGAACTCTCTTCTTTTGCTCCAACAGTTAAGTCAAAGGCTACGAAAAAACCTTCCTCCGTCAGTTCCTTTACTCTCTCTCTCTTTAGAGCTTTCTGGTGAAATGAACCAATTCACCATTGAGTTCGATTTGAACTAGTTTCAAAGGCTGGATTTCCCTTGGGGATAACTAGAATAGAATCCTATCCTCATCTCTTTCCCTCTCTATGTAATTTGGAGACCAAAAGAAGTAGGGATTTGATCGATGGAACGCCTTTGTGAAGTCTAGCTCTGTTCTATGCCCGCCCCTAAAGATAAATGCTTTATATGATCTTCTTCTTTCTAGGGAATCCGCGCTTACTAAACCTTTTTTTTGCAGGCAGGATCTGAAAAGACTAGCTGGACCCGGTTCTGACTAATCACTAAGAGCTCATCGCGAGTTCTCTCGGGACGGGACCCTCAGTAGGGCATTCAGTACGAAGTAAGCCAAGTTAAGTGATCCCTGAGAATGCGGCCTATACTAGAAGAGAAGGAAAGAACTGATGACTCGCATCCCCCTTAAGATGTTAATATGAACGTTTCACAAGAAAGATTGAATCGTGGAATTGATTTGAGTTAGATGAGTTCCTTAAGCTAAGGTAACTCCAGGATACAGGGACGAAGTGGCTAACTGGTGAAATCAAAGAATAAATAGAAAAAGAAGCCATACAGAACTAATGGATCGAACTCATCCTTGGCTGCTATGAAAGATATCGGCCTTGCGTTGCGAAAGGAACGTTCTGTTCTGTTTTGAGTTGGAGCACCTTATTAATTCAACTGTCCTTTCAAGCAAGAGTTGTTTTAGATCAATGAATGAGAAGGAAGAGAGTGAATAGGGCACAGGAAATGAAGTCATCCAGGTTCGGAGCGGGAAGCAGGCATTCAGGCTGTGAGGCAATGAAATTGTTAGCTTTCATTCAGTCAGCTTGGTTCTTGGCTTTGCCATTTCCTCTCTCAAGCACTACTTGAAAGTGCAAGATCCAAGACTGATTTAAAACCTCGCTGTCGCCGAGTCAGTTCTTATCGCCGAATCCGCTGCAAGCGAATGCCTGAGTCATGGGACATTCCTTTCTTCAGTTGAAGCAAGTCAGTCTTTTTTGCTTTCCTTCTCTGTCGGCGGGGTAACTAGAAAAGTACGCATTCAGCTGTGGTGGACTAGGACTCTTTTCATTGGTTTGGCATTGAGTAAGCGCTTGAAGGCAAATGCTTAGATAAGATAATCCCGGGAGAAAGTTCAAGGCTGGCAGCAAGCGTAAGTGCAATCGCAATCCCTCTCCTTTCAGTCGAGCACTTCATACCTTGTTCTGTACTGTAGCACAAGAATAAGCTGCTCTCGAAGAAGCTGTGGGAATAAGCGCTCCTTAAACAGAGAGGAAGCAGGCTAACTAAACCCAGGGCAACCCATTAAAAGAAGACTTTCAGCCCTTGGTATAGAAGCTGTTACAGAATCCGCTGCTATTGAATTAGGAACCGCTGCTACAGTTGGAGTTGACGGTCCTTCTATCAATGGTGGTATCGTATGTGGTATCATATATAAAAAAAATTTCATAGTCCCTTTCCTCTTGCTTTAGGTGAATTACCGGTGCTTGATGCAATAACCGGTGTGACAGTAGGAACTCTTGGTCTTATATCAGTTGCCGCGGTTGTCAGACTAGAAATAGAATCACTAACCACTGTGAGAGTCACCGGTGTGAGATAGAAGACTGCTATAGAATCTGAATAAGCTGTTGTGCACGAATAAGCTCTTTGCGAAAGAATAGCTCCTGGTGGTAAAGTCAGGTAATAAAGTAACCGGTGCTACCCTTGCTCGAGTTTGGGTAATTTCGAAATCCTCCACTGCTCTCGTAACCCTTGCTTGGTCCAAAAATTCCTATATATCTTTCTTTCTTCATTATCGGCTGCATGTCCGTCTGTTTTCTGGCTTTGGATGGAATCCCTCGTTATTTTTTTTTCCTCTCGTGAAGGACACTTTGTAAATAGGTTTCCGAACGATCCCACTACATAAGAAATTTTTGATTGAAAGCAGTCCTCCCTCACAGGCG